>JARJHM010000328.1:0-339145 GCA_033356055.1 Carex pumila | reverse complement strand
GAAATGAATATAAAATATTTATTATGTTAATCTAACTTCTAAGGAAATAAATCGTATAATAATATATAACAGAGATATAGATTTTGAACAAAATAACTTACTTTATAAAATATAATTTTTAAGAAAAAAAGTTATGTGGTAATACTTAATGAAAAGTAAAAATGTCTATATCATAATATATTTTAATTATGTTGTGTTAATAAAACTTTTTGTTGTTTTAATATCATCACTCTAATTTGAGAGAAGCGTTTGTAAGGAAATCTTCGCTTAAAACAAGGTGGACAATGAATTAACAACTGAAGTGAATCGTCAATTCTAGATGTAAGTTTATTTGTTTAAAATTGTGAATTTATTAAACAAGAAGATTATAAAATCGTTACTAAATATTACTATTGATTGTTCTAAATAAATCGTAGAGAGGTTAAAAAAAGAGGTCTTTGCGATGTAAGCCGCTCGAACTCGCTCGGCAATGAACACGCTAACAATTTGTTTGTTAAAAACTCGAGTTACTCTGATTCGAGTTGAGTAACTTGTTTAACTCACGAGTTGAGTTCGAGTTAGACTCAATTCGGACTCGGTTGAGTTTAGTACATACGTTTCATACTCTTAACTCTTTGAACAAACGGACAGTGTTTCAAAAGATGCTCTTTCTTACTAGTAAACAAAAATAACTATGATATACGTGAATATTTACAAGAATTTCTACTAAAACTGCTTTTTTTTTGTACAAATGAATCTTTTTGCAAATAGTTTCTGATACAACAACAGTTCAATATTTTCAAATTCAAAGTGCTAGACTTCTAGTAGGTAATTAGAATCACTTATCACGAGTCACAAGTCAACTCGAGTTACTCATGAGTTGAGTTCAAGTCAACAAGCTAGCTCAGTTCAGACTTCTCAACTCGAGTCAACTCAACTCGCTATTTTTTTTAGTTAAATTTGAGTTACCCTGCACTCGAGCTAAGTAGGCTCGTTAGTAGCTCTAAGTTTCCCTAATATATCCAATTTCTAAAAATTGGCAAAGAAAGGAGAAAAGAAGAATGCTTGCTTTAGAAAACAATGTATATTTTGTTCTCAAATTAGTCATATTTGCATTTAGCAAGATACTGATAAAAAAGAGAATTTGGCGAGATGTCAAAATTGTAAAATAAACTATGCATTGTTACGGGCAGAGTCAAATAAGTAAATGAAATAATGTATGTATTTAGCAAGTGAAACAGTGATGACTTAAATTGATTTACAATATAAATAAAATGAAAGTGTTTAAGGTGTTCTAGTGTCAAATAAAAAAATTCCGTATATAGAGCAAATATAAATCATCAAGTTTTAAACTTTTCAACTATTTTTAACCTTACAAATTTCTTACAGTACAATATTCTTTCCAATATAGTACAGGAGCGTTATTTAGTCTTTCGTGTAAAATTTAGTATGCAAGTACATTTCCCAAGGAAGATGGTGTTGAACGGTTCAGATTAATTCTTTTGATTGCAAACGAAGGTATTGATCCAAACTCCAAAGTACGGACCAATGTGAGCTATGTATGCAGATTTACCATGTCTTCGAATAGTAACCAGTGAATTTTTCAACTTGTAAAAACAGTAGACATTCAGAAAAACAAAATTGCTCGGTTTTTTTTATTCGTGAAAAGTCTAAACATGCGGACTCTATTTTTATTGGACAATTCTAATATTCCTTGCTTCATTCATATTCAAAAGTTCTGATTTTTTTTTTTTTTTGTGCTGCTACAATAGCACAGTGCATTATTTCACTTAACTAGGTAGAAGCCGGTATTTTCCATGTCTTAGGCACTGGTCCGATATCATAGATAACCTCTCTATGACAGGACCATACCAGCTTAATTGCTTCTGGCGTACCAATGCCTGCCCCCCTTGGGTCCCCAGCTGGCCCAAACCTACAATTTTCAAATATCAAATATCTTTTGTAAAAAAAGTTGACATCCTTTCATGTATGCAACTCTCTGCATCGAGTTGCAACCAACCCAAACATTATCTTGCTATTAAAAATAAAATGACTTACATAATAGATATGTAAAATAGGGCTTGGATGGTCCTATAAAACCTGACCATTGACCCAAAAACACAAGGTGCAATACCCGGGGATGGATTCACTTTAAGTGAATAGGGGTCAATTGACCCCATTCATTTTCAATATCTGTGTGCTTATACATGATTCTCTATATAATTTAGAGTAAAATGCTATGGGTACTGTAAATTTGACCCCCATGCATTAGCATGAACATCTTATATAATTGACCCCCATACACAGCATGAAAAATTTATATGATCGCCACCTAATGTATTTTTTACCCCCATAGCTTGAAAGTCTGCCTCTGCCCTTGGCAATATCCAACCTAAAGCATTCTCAGTCCCATTTTAACAGGTAACTTTGTTTGACCAGTCTTTTTCCCAATTGAACGCTATTATATGGGTTAGTTTAGTTCAACGACACTAAGATGAAATTTACACATTGGTAAATGTAACAAATGCTAACCAGTGATTTTGTGGAGCTCCAGTTGTCCTGGCTCTAATCCCAGCATATGTGGTGCCATTTACCGATCTCCCAAGAACATCCTGAATGGGGAAAATCATAAATTTCTCACTTATAAGCACAATAAGAATGGAAATGAAGTTCCATGCAGTAAATTTTGGCTGAGAAAACAAAACAAATAGACATAAATTATCGATGCGTTACTGATGCCATACTTTTGCGGAAAAAAAAAATGTAACAATTTTTCCTGACTACTATAGTACTATGGACAGTATTTATTACAAAAAAAAAAGGAAAAAAATTACTTGCAAGAACAAGGGATCATTTGAGACCACCGCAGCAGTGAGATGAGCGTGCATCCTCTCACAAGCTTCTAACACCAACTCCAGCTCATCATTTTTATACTCTGTAACGACCTATACAAGAACATTACCAATGATTAGAATCTTACACTTAAGCACCTATACAAAAACATTACCTTTCTTTGCTCAGGAAGTTTGAAGCTAACTAGGGTTAAATTGAGGATACCAGGGCTGAATTTTAGGCTTAATAGAAAACCAGAGTTATTCCTATAAGCAGTTAAGAGTTGATTCTAATTTATTTTACCTGGAAAGGGCCAAAGATCTCCTTGGTCGCCAGGTCAAAATTCTCAATTTTAAGCATCTCTTTTATAGGGACAAAAACAGCAGTTGGTTTAAAAGCCCCATATACTTCAGGGATAGAATGATATTCAAGTGGTTCGCCACCAAATAGAAGTTTTGAACCAGGAATTTTGAGCAGTTTGTTTATATGCTCCACCATTGCATCAGTTGTTACCTAACAAATTCAACACACATACACAAGAAAAGAAGATAAAAAGTAATTAGCTTCAACTTGGAGAAAGTAACGAATGTAACAGTTTTTTTTTTTTTTAACAAGGCCTACTTTGTTTAAATGAGGACCATTCCTCTCTTGTAACTATCATGTTGGATACCATCAAATAAAAAACTCACTCCATTTGCCTGGACTTGCCTGGACCAAAATATTTTGCAACATTCACAGCACAGGTTTGAGAAATATTTTGCAACATCTTTACAAGATTGTGATTTACAAAAAAAAAAAAAGAAAGCAGGAATGTGAACAATCCCAAGCTGTCCTATTTCAAAATAACGATTGATGATGGGAGTTGACTTACAGTTAGAACTGGACCTATGGTCAAATCCTCTAGTTTTCTCCTCCCAGCGAGAGATTTCATTTTAGAAATCAGCTCACTTGAACCCCAATTCTGAAAAAATATCACATAAAAAATTTAATTACATGTTTATTAATAATAATTTGTTCCGACTTATCTGAAAATAGAAAGAATAGAGTGAGCATCTTGTTCAGAAAAAAAGCATGGCGCTGTAGTACCTCATGCACAAAAAGAATAGACTGAGCAGAGCACTTCTGACCACTACAAGCATAAGCATCTTGGTCACAAACCCAAGCCACATAATCAACCTACATTTAGATTCAAAAAATAAAATTTGGTAGCAAATTGAGCTTATGTTGCATTGTGTAGTTAACTTCCTTTACCTCTTGAACATCAGGACCAAGTATTTTCCAATCAAAACCTGCATCTTCTAATTTGATGCGACCTTTTAAGTCAGCAGCTAATTTCTCTGCCACTCTTGAGCTTCCCGTGAAAAGTGTCATCTTTGGTTTTGCCTAAATTGAGATGAGAAAATTCAAATAACAGATGAAAAAATTATTTCTGAATTTCATAACTCAATGTTGGAATAGTTTGCCTTCGACAATAGACTTGCAAGTGTAGATTGAAAAAATACAAAGAGAAACGAAAAGAAAAAAGAAATTATGTGAATTGGTACTGCATCTAGGTAGAGTTGCAAAAATTGACCTCAAGCAAGAGCTTGTTCATGGCGGCACCGTCAGAGTTGATAAAATCAGCATCCTCTAGAGGCAACCCACACTCATGTAGCAACCTCAGCATCTGTTCCATCACTATGCTTACCTGTTTTTCCAATTATTAAACAAAATAAATACATTAATGTAACAAACAGAAATTGTTTTGAACCAGCAAAAGATGCCCAGGAGTGTCCCTGAAAAATGAGGTCAATACAATTTCCCAGTGGTACACTGGTACTTCATAAATAATTATATCTAGCTTAACAAGTGAAGAAATGAACTCCCTGCTAAGCATGCTACTAAATGCAAATGGTAACACAGCAGACCTTGCTATCAACTTTAAGCACAGGTTTATTGCCCATGTAAAGCGCACCCATCAATTGCAATAGCGGGATCTCCAACGGAAAATTGAATGGTGTGATAATTGCCACCTGTTTCCTCAACAAATGAAAGAAGAAATAAATTTAAATGACACAACAGCTGTGCAAATAAAGATGACATATTAGCTAATTTTTTCAGAGAGAACTTACAGGTCCATATGGCCAGCGGAGACCGGTACTCTGTTGCCCTAGGTGGTTTCCTGGTACGGCAAATGATCTTGCCAGAAATCTAACCTGTCAGATCAAAAGATATTAGTTCAACAACTAATGAGATGGAATTAGATGACTCATTAAGAAAAAGTGAGATTACACAAAGATATTGGATATGCATACTCACCTGATCTCCAGAGAAATTCTCTAGAAACTTCTGGGTGACCTGAACTTCTCCAAGAGCTTGTGCATAACTCTTGGGCGAGACTCGCTGTATCAATCTTGCAAAAAAATCTAACACCTGAATTCATTCATGAATTCAAAAGAGAGAAACGGAAAGAGAGGAAGAAGAAAACAAAAATTTATTAAGTTCATATCATGGATAAGAGGATGAATAGTTAACTGGACTATAGTGGACAACAGATATATTACCTCGGGTTGAGCCAGTTTATTTGCGGCTTTTGCTGATATGTCTCCATACATAACATACCTATAAATGCGAGACTTTTGTAAAAATGGTAACTTCAAAATAACTAATTTAAAACTAAAAAGAAGGAAGAGAACCTCTCTTGAGCTCGAAGAGGATTGTGGAGGCCATACTTTGGACAGCTAGATAGGCTCGACACGAAGGGCTACAATTTGTGTTAAATGCATGCACCATTCATTAATCTCAACAAAATACAATCCCCACCCAGAAAAATAAGAAAAAAAAAAAAATACTATAATTTGTATTGGTACCGTGGCACTGAATAGTTGTCATGTTAACATTACCCTTCAAAGTTGTCATGTGCTTTGTTCGGAATTACAAAAGTTTCTACATATATTATTTTCTCATTCTTCTTTTGTTTATTCTGTAATAAATCTCAAAATGTCTCAAAAAGGACCTTAAAATAGAACAACAAAACAGGCCAAGTCATGTCATGACATCTACCTGTAGTTCGGACTCTTGAACTTCAGATATCTTTATAAATTTTTCACCGTTTAATGGATCAACTATCCAATTCCAGCTAGCAGAAGGTTTCCAGCTACCCTGCACTAATGATAAGGTCGATGAATTTGATTAGGATAAGGTCAATGAATTTAGAATATAGAAGTACATTTAGGTGACAATTGATACATTCCCTCTTTTGATTCTCACTGCTTGGTCAGCATTTGATTTGCACAATTGAAAATTAACTTTAGTCGAATTGGATTAAATTGAGGCTCACTTGAAGCATATTTGCAAATTAGAGGACTAAATTGATGCTTGCATTGCTTTTATTGATTGTTTTTTGCTTGACTGGTGTCCATTGAACATTGGAGCAAATCAGCTCAAATTTTGGTGAGGTTTAATTGTAGAACAACTATAGAGGGTTAAATTGTAGCTCAATCACAAAAGTGGTGTGTAGTTATACAGGTTGATTCCTAATTAGTCACAAAGTAATTTACCCAAGTTGTGCACCTCTGCCGGGTTTGACCCTGAAATTTTCTCAGCAGATACAGTTGCAAATGTATGTAACAACCTGCCCAATTAAAGCATAAATAGTAGAAAATAGAAAAAGGACTCGATAATTCGGTGAAATTTTCATATTAAGCCAAGAAAAGCATGAGACTGAAATAAACACCCCCATGAAGTACCAAATTGATTGGCAAAATTAGTTTTTATATAATTATACTAACTTCGACTTTCGAAAAATCAATACAAGATATTAAGTTACGCTTCTTTAGGAACTAGGTGTGGGTACAAATTAGTATCACTAGTGTCAATCCTTCGAAAAACTTGATTGAAATTGGGACAAGGCTACATGTTTTCTTCATGGTCCCACTGTCTCGAATAAATCCACCCTCAGTTGTAATTTCAGCTTCAAAACAAATAAAAATAAGTTTTTCCGCTTGAAGTTTCTAAAATTCCCATTCACTGAATTTGCAACTGAACACTGCCAGTGGTCTAAAGGCAATTAAAATAAGGCAAGATACCTCGAAATTAAGGGGAGAGAAGGACAGAGGTGACTGGAAGAAGATCGACTGCATCTATCAAAGAGCTGCTTTTGTAAGATGATCCGATTCATGGCGTGATGATACTAAAAAACAATCGCACCGCTGAGATGGGTTTCTGGTCGTTTTAATAGGACTAGTCGGGGAAAGGAGATAGAAAGGTACTCTGTGAACGCCGTTTATGTCGTATAGAATGGAACTATATGTAGTTATACGTTAATGCTCGGATGCGAGTTGTGGCCAGTGAAACGGTGTTTATTGAACAACTATAGTCCAGGTGTACCAAAAGTTTCCTGAAGTTGTCGATTTTAACAAAAAAAGAAATTATCTAAACAATAAATTTTTAATTTTTAAACACCTTGGACAGATTTGTCCCTCATAAATACTTCCACTAACAATATTAAATCAGAACTTTTTCTTGCAGTGAATATTTCTTAATTTTCTTAAAATCAAATTGTATAAAAAAATTACGGCAGATGTTTTTTTAATTTTCTCATAGTAAAAGCATTTTTTATACTATTCTTAGTTTGAATTATTTTAGATTTTCGTATAATAAAAATATTTTTTATAGTTCGAAACTAGGTATAATATTGTGATTCTAAAAATGAAAAATTCACTTATATTCTGATTCTATAATAAAAACTATTTTGCTTTTAATTTATTTATTTCATTACAAATAAAGTGATATTTCACAAAATTTGATATTAAAATAATGAAAATGTTAAAATTTAAAAGTAAAAGAAAAAAGGCAATGACAAAAGTAAACTTTTAATCAACATATTTCAAATATGTTTTAAATATTATATTTCAGCGTATAATTAAATTTTTTAATCATTAAGTGAGATCTAGCTTATAAAAAGTACAATATATTAAGGCAAATAAAAAAAATCTAATCTCAGCCATAAAAAAACTCTCATTTTAACGGGATGTTATTTTAAAAAAACAAAATCTACACATTAATGAAGAGAGAGAATGTGTTGTTTGAAAAACAAATATATATAAGGGTATAATTGTCCACCGGCTAATTTTGTATTATTGCTGTGTTAATGACGCAAAATATATTGTATCAATATCATCTCTCTGTTAACATCTGCGTAGAAAGTAGAAACTCAAGGCGATGGGAGTCTGATGAGAAAATGAGATAATTTATTTGTAGCATGGAACCATGGATCATTCGATCTAAAGAAATTAATTCCCGGCCCCACTCGAAATTGTATGAACCTTCATACAGATTTTTTTTATTAATAAAAAATAAAAATATCACGTAAGGGAATCATTTTGCGGAAAAATTAAAATCTAATAAAAAGATGACGATTTATCCCGTTGTCTGGATAGAATAAATCATGCATCTCATTCCGTTAATTATGATCCTAATTAGTAATTTAACTTAAAAATATATATATCTTGGATGAGATAGATTTTTCCGTCCAAAACTGTAGCGTTTTTTTTAATTTTTTTTCATTCTCTTAGATGAAATCAGTTTCTCCAAAAAAAAGAAAATGCTACAGTGTTGAACGAATAATCTATCCCGTCTAAATTTTTTTTTCTAATTATCGAGATTAGCAGAACATTAATCTAGACGGGATAGTTTAACCCGTCCAAACACTATAGCTAAATGAGATAAACAATTATATTTTTCCTAAATTTTGATTTTTCACCAAAACAATATCGTTTCCTGATATTTTTTCATTTTATTTTCAATTAATAAAAAAATCGGAACCTTCATTTATAGGAGCCACGTCATCTAAAGCTTCTCTCTATATTTTATCTATGCTCCTGTTCTTTTCTATGAACCTCGATGTTGCTTGATTTTTCGTTTGCAGAATTTGTGCTGCATATATTTTGTTTAGTGGAGGGATTTACTTACAATATTTGTAAGTTACAACATTTATAAATAATTTGATTTTGTGATTTTAAAAGTCTAATCAATCGATCCAAACTGTTGAACATGAGATCTATATTAACATATTCTTAGAGATAAAATTTTACATATTTTTTTAATATTTTTACTATTTATTAAATATTTTATAAAACTATTGTTTTTGACAATTCTAGAACACTGAAAAAACAACAGTTTTGTAAAACACTTAATAAATAAAAAAAATTCAAAAAAATGTAAAATTTTATGTCGAAGAACATTTTAATATAGATATCATGTTAAACAGTTTAAATTTTTAAAATTATAAAATTAAATTGATATAAGATGTTGTAACTTATAAATATTATAAATAGATTTCTCCTCTTTTATTTAAAGTTCCTTTCTAAAGTTCACAAGTATTTTGTTGGCGAGGAAATCTCTTGTTATTTTTTTTCTAAAAAAGCAAGAATTTATTTTTCTCCATGAAACCTACTTTTACAAAACTGAAAAGAACTAGATATCATGTTGAACAGTTTGAATTAACTATTTAAATTTTTAAAGTTAAAAAATTAAATTGATATAAGATGTTGTAAACTTATAACTTATAAATATCATAAATAGATTTCTCCTCTTTTATTTAAAGTTCCTTTCTAAAGTAGTATTTCGTTGGCGAGGAAATCTCCTGTTATTTTTTTTTCCGAAAAGGCAAGAATCTATTTTTCTCCGTGAAACCTACTTTCTCAAAACTCAAAAGAACAACCGTTAATTTGTACTCTTTTCGTTGAGGTCTTTAAAACTATATAAATTGCAAATTTTTATTTCAGTTGATTATATTTATACGAAGCCTATATCTCTCCACGCTCAGAATTCATATCCTCTGCATTAACTCAAAAAGTAATCTTTTGAGTTAATGAATCAGGACAGTTCGATTCACTTTAAAATTCGTACGGACTAAAATCATACTAATATCAAAGGACCTCTAAATTATAATATGTGATTGGACTAATTCTCTTTAAAATTAGACGTCTGAGATGCTTTTTTCTTTCATAATACTCGTCTCAATGTGAACAAAATTAAATCCAGCGTTGAATGTGTTTTGCAACCATTTTGATAATTGCCTTTTTTTTTTTAATTTGAAACTCGAGAATATATTAAACTGTGTTCCGTTTAATAAAGGATTCATTTTTTTATATTTGTAAACATCATTTTTTTCAGAATTCAATTCCGAAGTTAAAAATAATGCATGCTTTCTGAAGCGCAATTTTGTTACTTTATAAGCTGCATAATTTGGCTGTTTAAACTTAACCTTCTTTATTGTTAATTCTAGACCTAAATTACATAATTAAATATGCTTATGCATTGTTTAAAATGTTTTGTTTTTATTTATTTATTAACATGCACGTTTAAGTAATTCATTTCGTCTAAATTTATCATTCGTGATTAGTTATTTAATTTAATTTTGATTTGTTAATATTCCTTGATTGTCATTTAATTTTTTTAATTTATTAAAAAATATTCCTTTATATATATATTAATCGGTGAAGTTTCTTTGGATTTAATCATTTAATTATTAATGTTTTTATATAAGGTTATTTTAAAAGTTTTATTTGGTGGCAAATTTTAATTATCTGTAGATTTGTTTTAAATTAATCCATCATTTTAAAAAAAATTAGGAGTATCAAAACTTTCTCAGGTCCACAAGTCAATTGATCAGCTCCTCCTCAAAGATAGGATGGACAACAGAGTACTGTTACCATAAAAAACAAAACAAAACATGATTTTAGAATTCTTTGATTTGAAATAAAAATAAAGCAAAACATGAGATATATATAAAAATAAAACAAAACATTTATTTTATTTATGAGATATATTTGAACAAAACAGAGTACTGATTCATCAACTACTCAATATATCTCATAAATAAAATAAATCCGGATGAAATATTAGATCTGAAAAAAGAAAATTTAATATTAAAAAATTTAAAAACATAAATTTATATAGAATAATGTTACCTTGTGCTTTTTCTGCTTCTGAGTCATTGTTTTTTAAACAATCTTTTGCTCTCTTTTATGAACATATTGTCACAAATATAAAACAGATCCCAATATAACACAGCACTCCCCAAACCACCCTCCCTTATTTTATTTCTAGTCAATCTTAATTCTTACAAGCGATTAGACTCTCCTTTATATCAAACAGGATTGTCACGCAAGTTTCTCTATTTTAGTAATCTATGCATACATGGAGAGAATCTAATGTTTAGGAATATAAATATACATAATAAACTAAATAAACAGATCTGTTGCAATCTTCTCTGTTTAGGCATGTAAATATCTTGACCAAATCTTCTAGCTGGTGCCTCTACAGCTCATCTTTTCACACTCCTCAAGTTGGATGGTAGATGTCTACCATTCCTAACTTGCCCAATGAGTTGTCGAAACTTTGAGTATCAACAGCTTTAGTAAGAACATCTGCTAACTGTTCCTCTGATCTGACATGAGGGAACCGGATGATCTTGTCTTCAAGATTGTGTTTTATGAAATGGCGATCCACCTCAACATGCTTGGTTCGATTGTGTTGCACCGGATTGTGGGATATGTCAATTGTTGCTTTGTTGTCGCAAAATAGATTCATCTCCTCCTGTGGCGCATACCCAAGTTCGGACATAAGTTTTCTTAGCCACAATAGCTCACATAATCCTTTAGACATGCCGCGAAATTCAGCTTCTGCGCTAGAAAGAGCTACCACATTCTGTTTCTTACTTCTCCATGTTACTAGGTTGCCTCCAACAAATGTGAAGTAGCCAGCCATAGATTTTCTGTTTGTCACATTTCCTGCCCAGTCAGCATCAGTATAGCCACTGATCTTTAGATGTCCATGTTTCCTGAATAGTATCCCTCTTCCTGGGGAACCCTTTAGATACCTGAGAATTCTAGTTACTGCTTCCATATGTACTTCACTTGGTGAATGCATGAACTGACTTACCATACTTACTGCGTAAGCAATGTCAGGTCTTGTGTGCGAGAGGTATATCAACTTTCCCACCAATTTCTAGTATCTTTCCTTGTTGGTTGGAGTCTGGTCCGAATAATTTCCAAGTTTCAGATTTTGGACTACAGGTGTGTCAGCTGGTTTGCAATCTAGCATTCCAACTTCTGTGAGTAGGTCTAGCACGTACTTCCTTTGAGACAAGACAATATCCTGTTTGGATCGTGTCACTTCAATTCCTAAAAAATATTTTAATCCTCCGAGATTCTTCATTTCGAATTCTTTTGACAACTTTTCTTCCAGAGTTTGTATTTCCATTACATCGTCTCCTGTTATCACCATATCATCGACATAAATAATGAGTACAGTGACTTTACCTTGATTATGCTTGAGGAACAGGGTGTGGTCGGAGTCACTTTGCTGGTATCCATAGTTCTTCATGGCATTGCTAAATCTCCCAAACCACGCACGTGGAGACTGTTTCAGGCCATACAGTGATCTCTTTAGTCGACATACCATCGGCTTATCATTCTTCACTTCATATCCTGGAGGGATATCCATATAAATCTCTTCTTCAAGATCGTTATGTAAGAACGCATTCTTCACATCAAACTGATGTAGTGGCCAATCCAAGTTTGCTGCAAGTGAAAGTAAAACTCGCACAGTATTGAGTTTAGCAACAGGAGAAAAAGTTTCCTGGAAGTCAATACCATAGATTTGGGTGTATCCTTTTGCAACTAGTCTGGCTTTGTATCTTTCTATTACCCCATTTATATCATATTTTAATGAAAAAATCCACTTACAGCCGACAGTTTTCTTTCCTTTTGGAAGTTCTACTAATTCCCACGTGCCATTTTTCTCCAGAGCCTCCATTTCTTGTTTCATAGCATTCATCCATTTCGGGTCTTTTATTGCTTCATCGACTCGTTCAGGAACTTGTATAGCTGACAAATTTGCAGCGAATCCTTGCACTTGTCTGGGAAGATAGTCCAAGCTCACATAGTTACTTATTGGGTATGAACCCCTCTTCCTGTCCCACTCGTCAGGTTTAAATCTATCTGGCATCTTTCCTCTGTTGGACCTGTGAGGTAGCTCATAACCGACATTAGTTGTATTTGAGTTTAGATTAGTTACCTCTTGGATATCCTCTGGAGCTGGGCTTTGTGGTTGAGAAGAGAGTTGTATCACATTTTCTTCATCTTCATCTGCGAGAACTTGAAACCTATTTTCAGTGGTTATATTCGACTGTTTCCTCCTTGTTTAAACCTTCTCTGGATTAAACCTCCGCTAACCAGAGTGGAACTCGGCTTGATCTGCATTGGACTGAGAACACAGGCCTTGATGGAGAGAGCCCGAGTTAAGAAGGATAGGGCCCAAGTCCTGTTGTATACCCGAGCCTTGTGTATTTTCCGCGGACAGCTCCACTGGTTCATTAGCGGGTTGCATAAGAGGCCCAAAGTCCAGCTGAGTTTCAGGGTTAATGGACTCATCTATTGGTCCATTAGTGGGCTGATTTTCAGAGTTAACGGACTCATCTGCTGGTCCATTAGTGGGCTGATTTTCAGAGTTAACAGACTCATCTCCTGGGCCCGAGGTGATGCAGAACAGATTTATAAAAACAACATTTTCTTCACAATTCTCCTCCTGAAAATGGTGTTGGGGTTGTTGATAGAATGCTTCCTCTTCAAGGAATGTGACATCCATTGTCACATAAATCTTTCCTGATGTGGGATTGTAACATTTATAACCTTTTTTCTGTAATCCATACCCCAAAAAAACACATTTTTCGGCACACAGATCTAGTTTGGTTTGTTGTGTTTTTGAAATGTAAACATACGCAATGCACCCAAAAATTCTTGGAGGTAAAGTTAAGATTGAGGAACGGAGTTTGAAATTTTAATACCGTAGATGGCATTCTATTAATCAAATAGACTGCTGCCATAACTGCATCATCCCAGAATTGTTTGGGAACATTTGTATTCAAGAAGTAGAGCTCTTGCAGTTTCTAGTACATGTCGGTTTTTTCGCTCAGCCACTCCATTTTGTTGTGGAGTCCCGACGCAAGATGTCTCATGAACAACCCCTTCACTGTTGAAAAACGCCTTCAAGGTCTTATTTACAAACTCTCCCCCATTATCACTTCTGACCATTTTTACTTTCTTGCCAAATTGTGTATATATCACTTTATAAAAACTTTGGAACACATCAATTACTTCACCTTTATGTTTGAGCAGATAAAGCCAAGTCATACGAGTGCAATCATCAATAAATAACACAAACCACCGATGTTGGGTTTTTGAGGTAATTGGTGCCGGACCCCAGACATCGGAGTGAACCAGGTCAAACGGACTACTACACAGATTTGGACTTCTTGGGTAAGATACTCGGTGGCTCTTTGCCTTGATACAGATTTCACATTCAAATTTATGATTACCACAATTCACAAATAACTCAGGAAACAAATTTTTCATATAACTAAATGATGGATGACCCAATCGTTTGTGCCAAATCAACACTTTATTCTTACAATTTGAAACCAAACTAGAAGTACTAAGTGCACTGCCCTCATTTATGTCTTCCAAGTGATACAACCCTCCTCTTTTAGAACCACGCCTAATAATCTCCTTCGTGAGGATATCCTGAAAAAGACAAAATTTTGGATACATTAGAACGGCGCAGTTACGTTCTTCACAGATTTGTTCAGCAGATAACAGTTTTGACGTTAATGAAGGAACTAGGAGGGTATTTGACAGGGTCATTGAGGGGATATGTGCACGGTTCCAGCACCAGTTACTAGGCTACTTTTACCATTTGCATTTACAATTTCCCGTTTTCTTGGTTCGATGTTATCGATTATATCATCCTTACAAAAGGTCATGTGATCTAAAGCGCCAGAATCAATTATCCATGCTTCTTTGGAGGATCTATTTGTAAGAAAAACAGAGCTAGGACTGACCAAGTTTTGATCTAGTCCAGTTTTTTTGGAAACAGGTCCTGTTTCTATCAGGGCAGCGGAAACCAAAGGGAAACAGGCCCTGTCTATACATTCGGTCCAGTTCTGAGATTTAATTTCACCCTTTTGATCAAAATTATATAAAAAATTACCTTCCATTGATGAGGCTTTCTCACCATTTACTAAGGGAACCAATGAAACATTGCTACCTGATGCGATGGTGGCTTTGCCTGTGTCGGTGCCTTGCTGTTTTTTCTTCTTTGGGTCCTTCCACCAGTCGGGATACCCGTTTAATTTGAAACAGGTCTCTTTGGTGTGCTTAACCCCCCCGTAGTGTGTGCATCCTCTAGGTGGAGGCCGGGGCTTCGGTTGCCCAGTTCTTGCGGGTACCAAGTTTGCCTCATTCTCCTTAGCCACCATTGCCACGATTGGGTGGTTCTCCACCTTCCCGAGATGATAATTTTTCTGCACATCCTCTTGTCTCACCCTGGCAAAGGCCTCCTCAATGGATGTAAACGGTTCTATACGGAGCACTTCAGCCCGTATACTATCCAGACGATCATCAAGACCATCAAGAAAGTTATACACCCTTTCTTCCTGCACTAGAGAGTTATGTTTTTCTATATCTTTTGGACATTTCATAGGGTTGGGACGTCTAAAATCAATTTCTTGCTAAAAAAACTGTAGGTTATTGAAATATTCTTCAAGGGATCTACCCGACTGTTTGAGTTGAGTTACTTTTCTCCTAAGGTTATACACTTGGGTCTTATCTTTTCCATCAAAATACGCAACCAAAACTGCTTTCCAAACATCTCTAGCATAGGGAAAACATATAAAATTACCTATTAAGGCAGAATTCATGGACCCAATGAGCCAGGCTTTGACAGTTGAATCTTCTGCAAACCATTTTGCATATCCTTCATCAGTGGTGGGTGGAGCCAGTATAGTGCCGTTGATGTAGCCTAACTTCTCCTTGCCTGCAAGATGCATCTCGACCACCTGCGCCCATAAGCCGTAATTATGCCCGGTTAATTTCACCGAGATTGGTGGAGTTCGGTCATCAGCTGTCCCTGAGCGAGATGGTTGTTTTGTCTTGAGAGGCAGCGGTTGTGAGAGAAGCTGAGCAAGCCGTTCAAGCAAAGTAGTTGCTTCGGTTGAGTCATCAGAGTTCTTTGGAGAGGATTGAGGAGTAGCCATTGTGAGGCTCTAATACCATGTCACAAATATAAAACAATCCCAATATAACACAGCACTCCCCAAACCACCCTCCCTTATTTTATTTCTATTCAATCTTAATTCTTACAAGAGATTAGACTCTCCTTTATATCAAACAGGATTGTCACGCAAGTTTCTCTATTTTAGTAATCTATGCATACATGGAGAGAATCTAATGTTTAGGAATGTAAATAAACAGAATAAACTAAATAAACAGACGTGTTCCAATCTTCTCTGTTTAGGCATGTAAATATCTTGACCAAATCTTCTAGCTAGCGCTTGTACAGCTCATCTTTTCACACATATCAACAATTTAAAAATCAGTTTCAAATAAATCCGATAATTGAAAATCTGAATTCAAATTTAAAAGATAAGAAAAATTAAACCACTGCAACCTTAATCTTTTCATACTTGAATTTATTAAACTTCCATGACATTTCTTATTCGATACCCCTTCCTATTTGTAACTTTCGAATTCCAATTATTTCCTGAAAATTTTGATATCCTTATTGCAAAATTCAATAGCAGAGAGTTAGAGTTAAGAGATATACGAATGGAGACTGTTCAAAATTGAATAGTGAGATTTAAAAAAAGTGAAACGATAAAATTATTTAAATTTCTGAGAAGAAAATGTACCTAATAAATTGCTTAATTATGATTTATATAGTTATTAATTATTTTAGTTTCCTCCAAAATTTTATCTTCATTTTGAAAATTTTAATATTTTAATAAATATCTTACAGTTATAAATTATTTTTTATTTCATCCAAAAGTTTATCTTCGTTGGGAAAACTTTAATATTTTAATAAATATCTTCAGCAAGGTACTTTTTTCTTCCAATTTAGTTATTTTTATACTGTATGTGATATTTTATTTCATGTAATATATATTTCATATTTAAGGACAATTAGTATAATATTACCATATATGTGGCTTTATATATCCGTGTGTTCCACAGAGAGAGACTTCTTTACCCAACTAAATTTGTGTCATGCAAAATGAAATATCAATTTAGTTGAGGAGCCATTTGCATGTAAATTGTTATCTTTTATCCCAATTTATTCATGACCAAATTATAGGAAATTGAGCATTAGACATGCAGTCAACAATTGCAGCTGTTAAATGCACTTGGGCCGCATTATTTGCTAATAAATCCAAAGGAAATAGCGGCGTAATCAATTGATACGTGGAATCACTGTCAAATCCCCCGAGTCTTTTGCTAGTTTTTTTTTTTTTTTTTTTTTTTTAAGTCTCTTGTTAGTTAAGCGCTAGCTCTTATTGTAATTACAGTGGTAGTGTTCGGTATATTCTTTTTAGAGCTTCTTAAGGCTATGTTCAACAGTAAAGAATAAGAATGAGAATTAGAATCAAAAGTTTTGAACTTTGAATTGATTTTTACTGTTTACATGAGAAAAAAAAATTCAGTTCAAGTGAATTTCTTTTTTCATGAACAATAACTTTTTTTTACTGTTGAACAAAGTCTAAGAGACAAAAGAGTCTTAAGTTTGTCAAACGCTTGCTCATTTACAAAACTTAAATTCATTTTTTTAAGTCTCCATTTGCCTACTTTCTTGACCTTATTCTAATTTTTAAGTCACAATTCTACATGACTTAAGCAATTAAGTCTCTTTAAGAAAGCTAAAGACTTACTTTCTTAAATTTTTCTTGCCAGACATCTCTTTAATTTGTAGTGGAGCTTAAAATTTAAACCTAACCAACTTACCGAACACCTTCAGTGAAATTAATAAAAGGTACATTTTATTAATAGTCTCATTTTGTTTAATATACAAGTATATTTTTCAAAATTTCTTTCGGTCTCATCATCTATCTACCATCTACTTGAATTAGTGAATTTTTTTTTCCACGTAAAACGTGATTAATTAATTAAATTGGTCGAAAAGGAACAAAAATCAAAACACGCACTTAAACCCATTTGATTGTAAAGGACCTATAAAAGAGTTGACAGTACCTGATTTTCTAATTGGGATTGGATATGATTTTACTTTAATGCATTACTTAAGTACAAATAATAATATTCTTAACGCATTCAACGAGCTGCAAAGCTATTATTTTTTTGTGATATTTTATGTTTAAAACGGAAAGGAACAACTTGTGCTAGTACAGAGCAGATCAGAACAGCTGAGGTTGGTAATAGCTTTTTAAGGAGTTGTGCCTATTATATTGAGACCAAATCCTCTGCCCTCCGGGGGTAGGAAATTCCTGCCCCCAGAGTCTCTGCGGATGGGGCCCATTTAAAAACAGTAACAAAAAGTTAAACCCTAAACAGTAATCGGTCTCACCCCGGTCCCACCCGACAGAGACTCTGGGGGCAGAGGATTTTGTTTCTATTATATTATGAATTTTTTTTTATCTTTCTGTTAGTAAATTTTTTTTTTTGAACGAAATTGATAAAACAAATAAGATTTTAAAATCTTAGGAATATACCAAGAATAAACATAAAATCTTATTGTCTTTTATGTGTCATATAAAATTATTAAAAGAAATTTATGTCTAAATTAAAAAAAAAATCAAGTTGTCATTGATTGTGTTCATTACAAGTTTTTTTAGAGTGACTTTTAGTCAACGTTCTTCCACATTTCATTGAAAACTATTCCCCTATTGTTGTTCTTTTTTTATATAACATTTTATTGATTATTTTCTTACAGGTACATTCTTACTTTCATATTCTATCAAAAATAAATACATACTTTTACTGAAAGCCTTACTTTCTCTGGTGGAAATACTACATTATTAGAAAAAAGTTTTCTCTAACTAAAACACTCATTATCAACTAAATGCAACCAAAATAATGCAAGGATCTGCATTGAGTTGTTTTCCAGTAATTCTGAACTCTTTATTTAAAATGAAGAAAATGGAACAATGTTTGTCGCTTGAGACTTCTTCTTTTTATTTTTTTATTTTTTGTTTGATATAAATTCCCAAATTTTTTATTAATATTCAAAAATAATAATAAATTTCAAATTCTACAATATATTTGGCAATATTTGAAAAAAAATGTCCAAACTGCAGTTTTAATTCACAGTTTTAGGCTCCAAAAACGCAAATTTAATATACAGTTTTAGCTCTCTCAAACCGCATGAAAAACCACATTTAAAACCATTTCTGTTGGGCGGGACCATAACTCATTCCACAGTTTAGGGCCGGTTCGACTGCTCTCCACAAAATACTGTTCACGTGGAAAAAATAAAATTAACTCAGATTGAATTTTTCTTTTCCCCACATGAACAATAAATGTCAGTTAAAAAATTTTCTATTCTTATTCTCATTTTCACTGTGCAGCCGAACAAGTACATGCCGGTATACCACGCAAACAGTAAAATTCAGTTAAAATGAAAGAACAACCGTAAATATAAAAATTAATTAAACAATAACCATCTTAACAACAATATTAAATACTAAATAGATTCAAAATTATAACATCTCTATAACAAAAAGTATGTTGTATGCATAACAATTGCTTTTTTGAAATAAAAATTAAACCCTATATTTCTATTAATTTCAATTCTTTCTATGAGGCGAAGGGGTTTTTGTCTTCATTCTTCAACGAAGTATCTTATGCTTCAAATAGACACGCGATTATGCGAATATGAATCGATTTTGATCGGCCTTGTATTCATATTTAAAATCTTCTATGAAATTTAAAAATGGGCCTCCCTTCATAAAAGATTTAAAAATGGGCCTTCATTGTATTTAAAATGGGCCTTAAATCTTCTATGAAATTTAAAAATTAATTTTTGGGAGGGACCAAGTATCCAGTTCTAAGCAAATTCTGAATTTTATGAGGGGTGTTTGGTCCCTGCTCGCACCCCCTTAAATCCGCTCCTGCCCATTACTATTCTCATTCTAACTGTACAGAGTTGTACAAACTGCGTATACCAGGTATATGCACTACTTCCGCTCGTGCTCAGACTGCAGGCAGCAGCCCATTTCTTCTGTAGTCCCTGTTTTTTTTTTTTTGATTGGATCTGTGGTCCCTGTTCAACTCGTGGATCTCGCGCCTCTTTAATAAAATCCCATTTTTCAAATGCCTCGCTGGCTGGCGCCTGGCGCGACGCGAGACCACTTCTTAAGTAATTCATTTACTCCAGGCACATATCCGTTCATCTAACAGACCAGTGGGCCCGATGGCTAAATTTCTGGAATATCTCACCTTTTAATGGATGGTCCACCGAATGGGTTCATACTTTTATACCTTTTTCTAGTCCCAAATTCCGGGCTGTAGATCTGCTGGTTTCCTGCTCTCGGAGCATTTCTTTTATACAGAGTCGTTGCTATTACAAATGGTTATTATTTTCCATCGTGCAGAACGTGTTCCAATTACGACCGTGAATTTAACTCTATGATTTAAATCTGAGCTGAATATTCAATTAAAACAGGTAGTATTCTCTCAAAAGATTATACAGATAGTGGGGTGTTAACGGCGAATTAAATCATTAATAAATTCATATTATCGTTATATGGCTTGGTCCTAATTCGATCCATTGTCTTGTCAACATTCATCCAACTTAGTTAAAAATTAATCCAACCTTAAGTATGAACTTAGTATTTTAGTAATTTGTGAGGCTACTTTTAACAAACCGAACAAACTAAATAAAGACCATCATTTATACATAATCTGCTTTCTTTCTATAGGAGAGATCCACTTACACCATTTTTTAGTGACACCAAATTACACTCTATATTTTTAAAGTTTTCAAAGTTCAAACGGTTGATCTAAACATTTCAACATGATGAATATATTAAAATATACTTGTAAATTAAATTTTACATTTTTTTGAATTTTTTTTACTATTTATTAATTATTTTACAAAATTGTTGCTTTCAAATTATTGAATTTTTGTACCCATCTTAATAAATAGTAAAAAAATTAAAAAAAATATAAAATTTGATATGCAAGCACATTTTAATATATCCATTATGTTGAACGGTTTAGTTTGACTGTTTGAACTTTGAAAATACAGGATGTAATCTTATGTCACAAAACAAAAATGTAATTGGATTCCTCTTCTTTTTATTCATTATTCATCAATTTCGATGTAACATTATGAACCAAATATAAAATATAGTAAAAAAATTTTCATTGCATTTAATATGGATTTTTTTCTTTTCTTAATTTTTAGAGATCTAAAAGTTGAGAATTTCACATCATTTATGTTACTTTTTAAAACTTATTTTGCTTTCTTATGTAACTAAAGTTTATTTGCTCAATTAGATAGTGTAAGATTTGTCCGAACCTCTTCTATTATACGTTTTATATTTACTTATATTCTTTGAAGGTTTATTTTTTATTTGGTATTTTTGTTTATTTGATATTTTTAAGTCGGCTATAGAATATAAAGATTCTATTTAGGGAGCAACTTTAGTGGAAATAGTCTGTGGTGGATCATGAATTGTTTGAAACAAAACTAATCGAATTGGATTAAACATTACGCATCTATATCTGATCTATTAGCTTGTTAAAGTAAAATTTTGAATCAGATCTAGTCAAGTTATTCATATGAATATAATAATTGAGATTTTTATGTGCTGTAAACTGTAATAATGCCATGCATGATATATCACCATGATCTAATACATATATTCACATTTGTACGTTTATATATTAAGATTACTCATTAGTTTAAAACAGATGAAGTGATGAACTGGTGCATTTTATGTTTTTAAAACTATTTGAAATTATTAAAATATAGGATCTAAAAGATATGTTCATTCTAATATTTGTAATAATATTACGTAACAAAGTTAGACTCACAAATTGTGAATTCAAAATCTCAATTTTTTAAATAATTCTCTTGATAACAAAAATCATAATTTTTCTATTTTTCGATGAAATGTCATTTCAAGTTCCCCTCAATTTTTCATAGTTTTTTATACTATAGCTTTATACATTATAAATGCGGCAATCAACTACAGTTTTTTACAAATTTACAAAAACAAAAATAATCATATCCACAATAAATTAATTGTTAAATACAAAATAGTAATATTATACGATGTTTAATAAAAATACAATCTACAACGTTAGATACAAAATAATATTTTTGGCTTACAATCTACAACGTTAGATACAAAATAATATTTTTTAGCCAAGACGCTTATAAATTAGATTCTTACAAATTAATTTGGACACACAGCAGTACAGGACCATACAAATATTTATTGCTGCTCCGGGTGTATTTGAATAATTAGTTCTCCAGGTCGTGCTCTGCGCTCGAGACCAAACAAACGGTGCTCTCGAGACACCACGGGCGCTTCCGCCTTCTCTTTCTCCTCTCTCTCTCTCTCTCTCTCTCTCTCTCTCCGACTAATAATTAAATCTCTTATCCAATCCTTGCTCCTTTTTTCTAAGATCTTTTACTTTTTTCCTATTTGATATCTATTCTTCCCTCGACTCTGTTGGGAAATGGCAACTGCGAGGCGCCGAACCTTGCTCAAGGTCATAGTACTTGGCGATAGTGGGTAAATTCTCTCATTGCTCTTCTAATTTCTTTTTCCTATGGGGATTTTGGTCTCTGGTTCCGATCTAGCTCAGATCTCGTCGTCTAGTAGGTTTTTGAGCTGTATTGGACCGTGCTCTTTTGATCTGTTAACTATTTTGAAATAAAATTTATTTTGTGTTTTGATCTGCAGAGTCGGGAAGACATCGTTGATGAACCAGTATCCTTTTTGGGGATTAATTAGTACTCTTTTTATCTAATCAATTATTTTCTTAACGCTTTGGATATTAGCTTGATCGCACTGACTGGAGGTCTGCCTTGGTCAGCCAGGGTTTCACGTTTCCTTGTTTTAACTGTAACAGCACCAAATTGACGGCCATTTTGGTTCCTTGCATTATTGAAAGTTAGCTTAGTATCTCTGGTAGTATATGAAAATATATATATCACTGAACACTTGGATCAGTCAGCTATATATCTTTTATCATAAATGTGTCTGTCAATTGGGATATATTTTTCATCAATGTGCTGTGCTATGTTTTTCTTATTGTAAATCTGAGAAGAGAGCATAATTTTTGCTATTAGTTGTTAATTTTCTGATTGGTAAACATAGTTTGTATAGTAAGGAATGCCTTTTATAATGGTTTCTCTTAATGATTGAATTAAAGATATGTGCATAAGAAATTTAGTCAACAGTACAAGGCCACCATAGGTGCTGATTTCATGACTAAGGAGATCCTGGTCGAAGACAGACTTGTTACACTCCAAGTATGCTATCATCTTTATTTTTTTTTATTACAAACTTTACAGCCATGATTGATATTATACAAAGAATCAAAGAAAGCAAACAGTTAATTTATGTCTATTTTTCTATACAATTTGTCACACTCTTAAACAGAAGTAAACTTCCCTCAGTTTCTTTTGGCTTGAAATTTAAGGCAAAATTTGTATGAAACTATGAACTGACCTGTACATACCTGAGTTGTATTTGGTACAATTAGGATTGAATCCAACAGCCCCTTATTTCTTGAGCAATGCATGAAAATGCTTCTTAAAGTTATCAATGGTTCCTGTCTTTGGTTTTTCTACCTTGAAACTTCCAATGTGGTCCCAACCACCTCTCTCTAGTTTAAAAGCTTAAAATCCTTGGGCACAGATGTGAAACGGGTGATTCTAACACTGAAATATTATCTCCACTGAAAAGAATCATTCCATGTCATTGCTGACTTGAAATTTATCCATTTTAAATGAAAGATTAATATTGTAAAAATCAGAATGATACATTCAATCACAATGTTTAGGTTAAAAGTTGAAACTGAAAGACTTTATTGAAGGAGGAACCAAAAAGGGAAGACGGTTCCTTTAGGGTCTATTTGTAGCACAGTCTACATTTAGCCCCGGGGTGCTAAGCCACCCCCATGATTTTGAAATTTTTAATCATTTAGGTTGAAATTTAATTGAATTTCCATTTCCTTAAAGTTTTTATATAGTTCATCCCCCCTCATAAAATACTAAATATGTGCTTGTAGTATAGTGGTTAAGACTATATTTTGTGCTTGGGAGGTCTTGAGTTCAAATCCCACTAACCACAAATTAATAATTATGTATTTTAAGTTTCAGGCCCCCCTTAAATTTTCTAGTTCCACCCCTGAGCACACAGGAACATGCACGTACATGTTATGCAGTAAATCAGTATTTATTATGACAACAAGACTAAGATTTTTCAATTTATCTACCTTTTTAAATAGATATGGGATACGGCTGGGCAAGAGAGGTTTCAAAGCCTAGGTGTGGCCTTCTATAGAGGGGCTGACTGTTGTGTCTTAGTTTATGATGTCAATGTCAAGAGGTCTTTTGATACACTTGACAACTGGCGTGAAGAATTTCTCAACCAGGTCTGGTAGATTCTTCTTTTTGTTTAATTATTTTTTTTCTGAAGTTTCGTGATTACTGTTGTGTTGTTATAAGAAATTCAGTCGAGATGATGAAAATGGAAAGTCAGAGAAATAGAAAAGAAAAAGCTCCTTCTAGTAAAGGTACCAGCATGACCAGCTTGTAATTTTGCTGGGTACAGAACCAAATCTATACTGATTGTTTGTACTGAGGATAACCCTTTTGTTTGGGAAGGGTTCATTTCTAGTCAGGTCAATAAAGAGAAGTGGTATTTAATTGTAAATTAACTTCAATGTCCAGCAGTATTGGATGAATGTTGTCTTTCAATTCCTGTTTCTATACGGTCCATTTATCTTTTTTAAGTGCAGAGCTGTACCTTAACTCTTATGTGCTGGTTTTTATTTTACTTCTTGGGTTTCTCATTTTATTTTATCTGATGCTCAAACATCAAGAACAGGCCAATGAGCACCTAAAAAAAAAAAGAACCTAAACTGATGAAGTACCGTAATCAATACCATTCTGATTGTATCACCTATTTTGAAATTATTGCCCAAATATAATTTCTCGGTTTGCATGTATTTTCCATGGTAATATTTTACACACTTAATTGTTGTATGTATGAAAAAGTGACATAGAACCAGAAGCTTTCATTTCTTCTTGAAAGCTTACCCACTGGGGTTAATATGATTGTTTTGGACTTTGGCTTAATTGAAATTGTAATTTTCTATTTTCAGGCTAGCCCATCAGATCCAAAAAATTTCCCCTTCATTTTACTCGGTAATAAGATTGATATAGATGGTGGCAACAGCAGATCTGTAAGACTTCCTATAAATTATTTTTTTCACAGACTGAGGGCCCGTTCGGCAGCCCAGCAGGGAATAGGAATGGGCGTGGGAATAAAAAATTTTGAACTGAATTTTACTGTTCACCGTGGGAATAAAAACTTAGCTTTGAGCAATTTTTTTTTTCCCACAGTGAACAGTGATTCACCGAACGGGCCCTGATAGTTTAAAGGGTCGAATACCTTCTAACCACCCCGTGCTTCTATATGTGATGGCAAGTGCACTTGTTCTTGGTATAGTTGATGGTGCTGTTGTCTTGAAATGGAAAACATCCCTGTCTAATATACTATTTTTATTATAACTCTGAATATTTTTTACTTGTTTTGTTCCTATTTTCTGGTTGACTCTTTTATTTTCCTATGTGTAATTATCTCTGTGTTATTTTGGTTTCTGATGTGGTTTTCTACATGGAGCACATATGAGGCAATTATTTTTGAAAATTACTTCAGTCAGATTGACCAAGTAAAAAATGATATCAGGTATCTGAGAAGAGTGCGCAAGATTGGTGTGCTGCTAATGGAAATATTCCTTATTTTGAAACTTCGGCAAAGGAGGACTACAATGTCGATGCTGCTTTTCTCTCTGTTGCCAAACTCGCACTAGACCATGAGCGCAACCAGGACATGTTAGTTTAAGCATTTCTTTACCAGCCTGGTACCAACATTTGAGCAGGGCTACGGTACTATGCATAGCATAGATCCCGTAATATGGATCAATATTTTTGTTTTCAAAGTTCAAATAGTCGATCTGAACTGTTCAACATGATTTTCATGTGCAAATGTACTTGTACACTAAATTTTGCATTTTGTAGAATGTTTTTACTATTTTTTTAGATAGGTAGAAAATCACTCCTTTTCAACGGTCTAGAATCTTCAGATCAAGTGAATTTCCACCTGTCTAAAAAGTAGTAAAAAAATTCTAAAAATATAAAGTTTGATCTACAAGAACATTTTCATATGGAAATCATGTTGAACATTTCAGATCAATTGTTTGGACTTTAAAAATGGAGATATTGATCCATACCGTGGGCCAATCTGTGGTATGCACTACCATAGCCTCACTCCCAACATTTACCTGTTTGATGTTAAGCAGCATAGTTGAGGCATAGTTTGAGCTGAAAAGTGAAGTTTTCACTGAAAGAAAAGTATAATCCTTGATGAGGAGGGGGGTTCAAATGCCTCCATTTTTTGTGCCTTCTTTTTTAAAACTTTTATAACTTAAAATTTATATCTTAAATGCCAAAATAAAACCGTTAGATATGATCTATATCATTTTTCTCTATACACACATAAAAGATCATGACATTTCAACTTTGTTTTCATTGTTATCAAGAGCTTGCAAAATGGCACTGATGTGGACAATTTCTGGACTTAGATTTTTCAACTTATTGATCCATATATAAACAAACTTGAAAAGTGTTAATTTTTTATGTACATGTAGAGAAAATCATATATATCATATCTAACAGTTTTGTTTTGACATAAGTTTTAGAATTTTTGTTATTATAAAATGAAAAAGTGGAGGCACAAAAAATGGAGGCATGTGAACCCTATGTATTATCTGGATGTACTGGCAGGGGTGCATGAGTATGTACCTCTACTGGTGCATGAGTATTGCCAGGATTTTTTTCTGTATGTTAACACATAATTTTCCCTCAATAAAGTAAAAGCATTTGGATGCCTTTTGTTCAAATTTTTCTCTGTGGTTTCAGATACTTCCAGACCCTTCCAGAAGCTACCTCAACAGAGCCTACTGAACAAAGAGGAGGATGCGCCTGTTAGTAAATTTGTTGGCACATTGATTTCACCTTGCCAACGTTCTATTGATTCTTCATGTGATATATTCTTTCTTTCTTTGATTTGTATTCTTATTGAAATCATGCATGCACAATGATGGGCATATTTTTGCGGTCCATTTTCGCCCTTTTGTACTTTAATTCTATTCATCGCCCTTGTAATGATATTTTTTGGTATCCAGATGAATTCTGGTTGTAGAAATGAAGGCTTCAGTGATCTTCATCTTAGAAATGAGTTTAATTTTGTCTACTCTTTGTACGTTTGGTGATGGTGAATTTTATTATTGTTTGTCATTTGAATCTCTGTTTTCTGTCTTGCTCTTTTGTTGCATAAGCTTCAGTCTGTGCCACTCTGTTTGCTTCAGTCTGTGCTCTCTGTTTCTTACGTAATATTTAAAACATTACCTGTCTTAATACAGATGATGCTAATGCCAAATTACATCTTTTTTTATTTTTTTATTTTTTATTTATGAAATTCGGGTTATTTATACTGAGCTCTTTTAATATGAAATGGCTATGTTTTGTTAGATGATTATATCTGATGCTTGTTTGAAAATTAAATGGATGTGCCCTTGTCCCGAACTTCCAAACTTGGTATGAGACTTGTAGCTTGGTTTTGCCAGATAATTGTGCATGTTAAATGGATTGTTCAAATATTAATAGCGGGATCCAATGCCCACCTTTCTTTTGTGTCACTATGCTAATGCTAATGTATTTTGGGTAATTTGAAAATTCTAAACAATGGAAACTGTCATCTCGTCTAGTCCAAGATCAATGATATTTTGGCTTATAAAAAACGAACTGTAAATTTGACGAATTTTGATGTATGTGCACCAGTTCGGAATTTAAAATTTTTAATTATTTGCAAAAAAAAATTATGGGCATGGTGGTTTTGTTCTTGCTTCTTCATATACTGTGCCCAAAGTATGTACTGATTTTCTTATGGTAGCAACAGATGGATTCTTTCACCTTGACAAATTAGAAATAAAATGTAAGATGGAATTTCCATTTGAATCAAACTTAAATTAGACACAGATGATAACAACAACACACCAAAATTTGTATTTAGCTGCTTCTTAGTAAAAAAAAATTGTACCTATAAACCCCTTTCTGTAAATTCAGATTGGTAGGTACAAGTCACAATATCCAGAACTGAGATGCATGAATCATTGTGAAAACGACATATGCAATAGAGACCTTCCTATCTCGTAGGGAGAAACTACTCTGATGTTTCTTTCAGTTTTTACTATTCTATGTTTTGTTACGAGAAGGAGACTTTAAATTCGTGAATCGTCAAAGTGCTAAACTAAAAAGCATGAATGGATGTTACCCATGATAGGAATTGTATTACAACATGTGCGTCTGTCTTGTACTGTATGCTTTGTTTAATGCTCTTCTATCTCAGGACTTGACTAGAATTTTTTATTCAAGTGTTGAAACTTGAAAACCAATTTTATGTCCCGTTGTCCCGTTGAGGTTTCTACATTCTAGAAAACACAATTAGCGTAGATTCTGTGTGGTATTTCCTGTATAGTACATAATAAACAGGTCAGTCTCAACTCCCAAACAATTTCATGTTAACCACCAAGGTACCTATTTCTTTTATTAGTATCATTGATTATTTACTATGATTTGAAAGAAGTACTGAACATGCCTAATGATATTGTAGCTTGTATATGCCACAGAAGATCCTGACGCCATATTTCCTGGTAGGTTCCAAATGGAGTTATCGAATCAGACATTTGACATTTTTGATTTCCATTATATCCCACCTTTACCCTTACTAAGTTGTTGGCTTATCACCAGTGGCCTAATATGTTGGCAGGAGTTGGTTGTTTAATTTGAACCGGATGTTGCTAAAATTTTAGATTTTATCTAAAAATCCAGAAGAACTTTTACATCCGAATACAAGTCAAATGGTATTAGACCGAGGAGACAAGCTTCCCAGAAAGAGGTACCAGAAATGGAGAGCAGCAGCAGGGCCCATTAGAGGAGTGCAAAAAGGTCTTTTCTTTTCAACAGCCCACAATTAACTTTTTCTTACCCTCAACAGCATGCCATTTTATTCATCCTCACAAGAGGGGGAAGACCGGAAGCTTCCCTTGTCATTTTGGTACCAATGATTTCATGGAGGAGGCAATGCTTTTTTGACAATCACAGATTTCGGTTCCTGGAATCATCTTGTCAATTCAATTAAGATATATCAAATTAAGATTTCGGTTTGCATGCGAAACTACTGATGCATGCATGTCCCACACTACAAAAAGAAAAAAAAAGAAGAAGAAGAAAAGTATTTGTGTTTTCCATGTCACTGAAAATAACAGTCAAGAATATTCTTCAAATGTTCAAGTTCTTCAATTTTAGAAGGTGAAACGGGGAAGTATTAGAAACATGATAGCAACAGGTACAGAGTATTATTATTACTCCATAATAGTCAAGTAATTATAAGTGATATATCCACATCATGGTCACAGCAGCCAATAATTTTATATCACGTGCGTTTATATAAGCATGTTTTAGAGAATCTATTCCTAGAATTATCGATGTTACTTGGTATATTTAAATGTTGATATAAGAGAACAATTTCAATTAACTAAACCACATGACTAAAAAGATGCACATGCACTACTAGTAATTATAGAGGAAGTAATCAAAACCAATACGGACGTCAACTATGTATTATTATATAATTAATAAAGTGTTTCAATCTATACATCTCCTGCATTTAATTTTTTGGTTCAGCTAATTAGAGGGCCTCCTGATAGCTCCAAATATGCAGAAACTGCTTAGAAATTTAACAATAAGGAATAAATGAATGCACCAAATTATGTGATTGTGATTTGTGATCCAATACATATGTTGACACTTCACACTGTTCCATGTAGTGACCCAATTTCAATTTCCATTGACCGAGTCTTTTGGTCGTTGTTATTGTTGAATAAAAGAAGTAAATAAAGACAATAAAAAGCTCTAAACAATACGTAAGAATAATGAAAAAGAATTGAATTCAAAATAACTGTTACTTAGATGATAACCTTAAAAAAAGACTAATGATAATTTTTTTAATTCAAGCTTTTTGTAAGCGTCATAAATAAAGATATGCACTGTTTATGTTTATCTTGGGAAAGCGATCAACTAGAAGACTGACATTTATTTTAAACAAACTACATATTTTTTTTTATTTTTTTAATAAAGAATAAATGTGTACTTTATAAATTCAAAATAAATTCAAAATAAGTTTTAATATAAAATACTTCGTTAGCATTTGCAGCACATAATATGTCTGGGAAAAAAATGCACATTTTAGGTTTAACATTCCCTTCAAAATTGAGCACAATTCTCCTTGTAATGTCAAGAAGCATAACAAAATTGCACAATTATTGTCGAATAGCTACTTTGATCAAATGTGATGAAACAACAATGGCAAATTAACGAGCAATTGAAGTACTCAATAGAACAATGCAAGATATAATTGATCTTATTTTTCAATAAAAATATGTTATTTTTTTTCTCTTATAATATGTTTTCGTTACAACATACAAACACAATATTAGTATGATATTATAAATTTAGAGGAAGAATATGTAATTATGAATTTTGAAGTTTTTGAGGTATACTTGAAATTCCAATTTTGGAAGTAGCGAACTCTACCGATTTCATCGAAACCATCAATAGGTCAGATTGAAATACGTACAAATGATACCATCTCAAGTCAATAGGCCTACACATACCTACATCAAAAGTTAAAAAACAACCAAATCGGGAAGCTTCTAACGGTGTCCAGAAATGAGTACGTGGGTCTTGGCGTATTGCGAAGTGTTGAAACTTGAAAGTTAAGCTATGTTCGATGTAGTGAGAATAGCGAAAATAATAAAAATAGTGAGAATAATGAGAATGGCACTGTTATGATTCATCAAAATATACTCAGAATAACAAGAATAACGAAAATAACAATTAGTGTTTTTTCAAATATTCAATCTCTCCATCGCTATTTTAAATGTTCAACCGAAACAATATTTTCACTATTCTCATACTCTTTCAAAAATCACTATTCTCACACTCTTTCAAAAATCACTATTTTTAAATAATAACTATTCTAGCTATTCTAGAGTGTATCTAAACGTACTAAAAAATCCAGAGACTTAAAAAAAGCTGAAATGGATAAAGAAAGTGACAACAACATTAATAACAGTAACAAAATTTTAAATAAGCAAAAGGGAAAGAAAACGAACGTCGAAGTTTCAATTCTCTGGTCTTATTAGGCACGAGCATTTTTTAAGTCCCTGCTTCCTGGAAAGTAGATTCTTCTTGGTCGATCTTGAGAAACAAAATAAAATCAATTTAATAATTAAAATAATATTGTCATCGAATCTATAGATGACTCAGGATTTAAATTTGAATACATGCTCAAATGGCCCCCACAGAATCTAGTTGCTCGATTCCTCGATACCTCGAGTCCATATCCGGGGTAACATAATATTGATATCTAAATCTGGACCGTCCGATTATACTACAGGTCAATTTGATTTGAGGTAGAATGCACAAAGTTCCTTTAGTATTCATACAGCTTTTGATCCGACCGTTCGGATCTAAACAAAAATATTTTGTTACCTCGGGTGATATGATCAATTTTAATACCTCTACTCAAATTCATATATATCACCGAGGATATGAATCTGTTGCTTTTCTAAATCTAACCATTAAAAATTTTATATTTACGTATCTCTATAAATTTTTTTTTTTATGCACAAATCTTAACAAATTTGAACGGTTAGATTCATAAAAGCAACAGAATTCATTCATATCACCGAAGTGACTCAAATTTTGTGTTTAGATCCAGATTGCGCAACCTGCTTTGGCACGATTCATTTCACTTTAGATCGAATTGATCTAGATTCTCGAATGGTCGGGATCTAAATTTAAAATTTAAAATATCTTGTAAGATCTGACTCTCTCATAATTTGAAAAGTACTAGGGTTGTATGGCCAACGGACAATCCTTTTCTTGAGGGTCGCCATATGCTACTGCGATCCAAAAAATAAAGCTGCCCATTGATTCTGTAGTCTCATTTTATTTTTAAACAAATTTTGAGTTATAGATCCGGATCACGCGATCTGCTTTGGCATGATTCATTTCAAATCGAATTGGTCTAGATTCTTGGATGGTCCGAATCTAAATTTAAAATTTGAAATACCTCGTAGGATCCGAACTCTCTACTCTCTTAGAATTCAAAAAATACTAAAGCTACATGACCAATGGGCAGCTCTTTTCTTGAGGGCTGCCATGTGTGTCTGCGGTCCCAAGAACAGGACCACCCATTGACCTTGCGGCTGCCCCGTTTTTTTTTTAAATAGTTTATTATCATTTTTTTTATTAATATCCTACGAAAATTTTACTAGAATTGCCCTCGATTTTTTTTTTTCAAAGGATGTATATGAATGCTCCAATAATTATACACAATTTTATTGTATGATCCATGTGTGATAAAAGAAATATATTTTTTTTTCCACGTCATCAATTTGTGTCTTTATGTTATAATGCATCTTTATCAATTTTTTTGTAAGTTATTTCTCTCATTTCTAAAGCCCGAAATTTTTAAATATACCATTTTAAGAAAATAAATAAACCAAAACACTATCGGTGGCTGGAATTGTTAAAACTAGCATGGCCGCTTTGGTGCGAAGTAGGTACTTTTCATGTTGCAGCTTTGGTGGAAATCGGGCACCTTATTGGGCCGGTTTTAGGCCCAGCGGGCTGGCCGCTTTGGGGGGTAGAGGGCAGGCCGCTAGGGAGGGTAGAGGGCAGGCCACTATGGGGGGTAGAGGGCACCTAGTGTTGTTTTTTTTTTGTATTTTTTTTTTACTCTAGTGTTGTCATGTACTGTGATTTGTTATATCAGGGTGCTTATCTTTCTTTCATGTTGTTATTTATTGTACTATTTTGCTTTTATCTTTCATAATTTTTCGTCACAGTAAATCTGAATGTAACGATTTGTAAAACAACAAATAAATAAAAAATAAATCAAAACAAATAATAATAGTGCGCCTAAATAGGTGTCTGCATGTTAATACAATAAACGAGTAAACAAACAATAAATAGTAAATCTAAACTTGACCGTCGGATAAAAATACATTGCTTGCCTCTTTCTCAACCTGAAAATTTAATAACAAAAATGTATTGTTACTCCTCTTTCTCAACCTGAAAATTGAATAACAAAAATGTATTGAATAACTACCTCGTGCATCTCGAGCAGCTCTGTTTTGTTGTTCTTGTGTATCCCGGCGAGTCTGATGTCCTCTCCTTCTATTATGAAGTAAATCAAGCCACATCGGAATCCTATTAACTCGCCTTCGACCCAAGGTAATATTTTTGTCATTTGGAACAAGGATTGGGCCTTCATTTTTCGGCCAATCAGACTGATTGTCATACACATGCCATTCACCCAGCCATGTGTTGATAAGTGTCTGTATGTGGTAGTAGTAATGTACAAACCTTCCAGGGTCAAGCCTCGGAGACGGCACACTGCCAGAACATGAGAACACGGTATTATGTTTAATTGCGGCTTTTGGCATGTGCATGTAACCGTGTTCTCATCCATGATTACCACTGTGTATTTATAATTCGCTTTGGTAAATCGGCCAGAAGCGTCTTTAATGTATGCATTAACTTTCTCTTGTGTGGATGTTATCTCAAACTCATTCCAGTTGCCAAATCCACCGAGCATTGTCATAGATTGTGACCTCCCGCACAGTTTGTTAATCAACTACGAAAAATAGAACAATTTAATAAAAATTACAAATATAAAATAATTTAATGAAAATAAAATACCTCGTGCACACGGCATGAGAACTACTGACCCTGGCTTGCTTCAAATTGCGCTTTTGCCCTCCTTTGAGCAAACCATTGTTGACATTTGTAAAACGTGTCCTCAATTATTGCTGCTACTGGCAACCTATGAGAAGATCTAAAAACATTATTAAGCGACTCGGACCCGTTCGTCGTCATAATTCTCCAACGGAAACCCCTATCCAATGCCTGAAATATCTTCCATGGTTTAGGACATTCGTTCTCATCTTGATCTAGATACTTACCCACACCGTCTAACCAATTCAGAGCCCGATCACATACATCTCCCATTGCTTGCATTCCTTGCTCATATCTCCTCATCTTTCTCTTCGCCACACATATCCTGAAGTACTTGATTGCTTCTTCATTGCAATGATTTTTTTTTCATATTTTCTGCTATGTGAGCAGCACAAAGACGGTGAACGCACTCATCCTCATCTTCCTTATTCCATCCCAGATCATCCTGTCGAAACACCTTTTTTATGCCTTTACCCTATCAGTGACGACACACACAAACCTGGAGCGAATTACATTGCGCCTCAACCATTGCATGAACCATGCACAATCTTCAAAATTCTCTGTATCTACCAATGAAAAAGCCAATAGGAGGAGCTGATTTTCTGCATCATACCCGGTTGCAATCAACATTTTACCTTTGTACCGGCCTGCTAAGAAACATGCATCAACAGTGATGACAGGTCTCAGGTGTTGGAAAGCCTCTATACATGGTCCAAATGCCCAAGCCGCCCTATTAAAGTACCTGTAAGGTCCAGGCTCACCAGTTGGATATGACGTAACATCAAACAATGTACCTGGATTTTTTCGCTTAATTGCCTCCAATAAGGGGACTATAAGCGAATATGACCCCTCCCAACTACCAAATTGGCGGGCAATTGCCAACTCCCTTCCACGCCATAATTTATTGTACGCTGGTACCTGACCGTTGTACATTTGTGCACAAGCTATTTTGACAGAAGTGATACTTAAATCTACGTCATTTCTCATGTGCGCCGAGATGCAATCGGCAACCATAGCAGCGGTCAACTGTGCATGATCTATTCTTGTGGCATCCGCATGACAAACATGCTTTGTTGGGCACTTGGATACTTTCCATTGTGTACCAAAACCAGTAACCCTTGCATTAATGTACCAACCACATCTGGGGTCCTTGTACTTGAACCTAATCCCTTGTTTGTCACTGTGCGTATTCTTAATCTCTTTATTACAAAGAATGTGAAACTTGTAAATTGTAGCTTTCATTTCCTCCTTTGAATCATAGGTTTGTCCCTCTGACAATTCATTTTCAAACTCTGCATGTCTACCAAATAACCCCACATTTGCTTCTTGAAAACCTGACAGGTCATTGAAAGCTACAATCGGGTGCTCAACCCCGCGACCCATTATCAGAAACCCTTTATCAACCTTGAATTTTTTTGTTTGCCCGAGCACAGGCCTCGTATCTGCTGTGTCACTATGATCGCTCATGCAATCAGGATCAACATCCCCCCAATTTTCCTCTGCCTCTTGTATTTCCGGATCCACTGTCTCCTCAGTTTCCTCCAGATCACAAGGTTGGGCTTGGGATCGATGGGAGTACCGATTATTAGACGGTCGGTCCCTCTGAACTGGGGCTTGACTACTCTCAGGCATGTCAATCGGCAAAGGGATTCGGGACCGACGGGAGGGCCGACTAGTAGACCGTTGGCCCTCCTGAACTGGGGCATTACTACATTTAGGCATGTCAATCTGGAAAGGGGGTTGGGACACTGGACTTGAGGAGGTTGACGCATTAGCGCGACTAGCACCCCGGATTAACCTTGCAAGGGGGTTAGGACGCTGGACTCGGTTAATCTCCACAAAGAGTTCAATTATCTTGTATCCACCCCCAGAAAAACTAATTGTCTGGTTGTACAATACCTGCCAGACTCCATCATTCTGAACAGGAAAAAGTTGGAACCAAGTTTGGCCTGAACCAGCGGGCATGCTAATTTTGGCCTGAATATCAAGGTCATATCGATCGTGATTCAATCCGAGGTTCTAAGAAATAATCGATTTCAGAACCAACAAATCAGTACCAGAGATTACCGGTATCACAGAAACAGGCCCGACACTGTAATAAACCCCATTAGGGCCTGTTAAAATCTCACCACCAGTGTAAATATATATCATAACAGCCATTTGGTATGAGTATAAGAAAACCTAAAATTAAAAATTAATTAAATTAATTATAAATACTAAATTAAAAAAAAGATAGAAAATAAAAAACTTACGGTTCTGCTGAGAAGAACGGTGAAAATTTAAATGAATATCTCTCTCCTCTATAATACAACTCTGTATATATATATATTATTTCAGGGTGCCCTCTGTTGGGGTTTTGACGGTTCAAACCCATTGATTAGCTTAATTGTGGAAAGTGTGTAAAACAAAATTTTACGATTTAAGCTAAGAATTAAACGAGGTATGTCAGGAAACTTTCCAAGGCGGTCCACCTTCAGTGTTCCTTCGGCATCAAAACCTCATTTAATTCATTTACAGATTTACTCCATAATTGATTTTTAAAACATTAAATCTATCTACCAATTAAATAGATTAATATAACATGATTTATACCTTGTTTCCAAATCACAGTTGGAATGCAGAATAAGCGAGAAGAGCTACACCAAGGAAGGAATCGACTCGCAGTATCACACGTGTGATACCTCTATTGGTTATCCACCAGGACTAATCGGAGAGCGGTTTATTTCTTCTGCCAAAAATACCGTAAACCGCAGAATTCTGCAGAAACACTATTCACCGAGAAAAGGACGAAATAAATATATTTGTGTCCCGAGGTTACTTGGTATCACTTAAAAGCTAAACCGCAGGATTTCGCAAAATATATTATTTTCCTAATCTCGAAATAACCGAAATCAAGGAAGAGAGAAAAATCGATTAACAAAGTAATCAGATTAACACGTGAATTAGTAAGTTTTCTCTCTACCCTCACCCCTCTATTTATAGTGTTTTGAGAAGGTTCGCAAAAGACCGAAATACCCCTCAAAACAAATCTATTTATCAAAATACCTTGACACCTCATCCTTTAATATGTGAAAATACCAAAATGCCCCTTCCACACTCTTCTCCATGCTTCTACACCCTTCTACACCCTAAGGTGTCATGCAAGGTGTCATGCAAGGTGGCATAGGTGTGAAATGACCATTTTGCCCTTGGCCCATTAAGGCATGAATAGTAAAAGGCTTTGATTTTGGGCTTTGACTTTGGGCTTTTAATTTTAATTAAGGCTTTGATTATTTTGGGCTTTTAAACCCATAATTCAAATCCATAATTAACAAATTAAAATCCAAATCAAATATATATAATTGTCATATACAATTATATTTCTTTTCGGTTGTTGTTCGGTAACTTTTATACAACGTAACGTGTACGTTTATAAATTAACCGTTGTTTCTGCTTGTCATTCTAAATGACATTTATAATTTAATTATATCACGTATAATTAATTATAACCATCTTAATATTAATTATAATTAATTTATAATTAATCAGTAAGATTCTCCGAGTAGCTCCTATATGATGTGACCTAATAGGATCTGTGTTATGTTGGTAAACGAGTTAAAACTGTTTTAACTTCTGTTAGTCATGGGTGGCATCTGGCAACACATCATGGCCATCCAATTACATAGATGATGCTGTACTGTACAATATCACGATCTAGTAAACAATTTTCTTGTGTCAGTTCTTCTGTCTCATAGCTATCAGATCAGTTTTAAGATATATGTGTCATCCTTGTTAACTGTATCTTTTCTTGATCTTGAGTAGATTATCAAATATAATTACTCTTGTAATTATACTGCATGCAGATAATCTAACTCTACCAAGGGGCCCAGTGATGCTATAGCTCGTATAGAGATACGAGGGACAAATAGTATTCTTGGTAGACTATCACTTCCTCAGCTAAGTTATACATATGGAAATGCTACCGTTATGACTGCTTTTTACGGACAGCGTTAGATAACACTCACTCGTATATATTTCTTAGTGGGAACGATAAATATCTCATACTGTAGAACTTTGACACTGAATGAAAACATAAATGACACGAACACAATTCTATTTAATGTTTCATTCGGGGTCTGTCAAATACCATGTTCCTAGAACATGTATCTATGTGATTAAAATGACTTCTCGTGTCAGGTGGTTTGTAAAACTTAACCATCTTTTAATCCACATACTAACCTTATAGCGGTAATTAGTGTTCCTGCTAATTACCTTGGTCAGTGACCTTTTAAGAGTATATATTATCTATATTATGGAGTTTCACAATTTCAGTCATGAACTCGAAATGATCCACAAGTGCAATAATACTCAAGGCAACAAAATGATATATAAATAAACATTCAATTCATGAACAAAGCTTTATGATTAACTTATCGTATTATTGACTTCTAGATTATTACAAACTAACACCCTCTACCCCAGGAAGCGGCCATGCCCTCTACCCCAGGAAACGGCCCATAAAAGGTGTCCTCTACCCCAGGAAGCGGCCCAGCTCCAGGTAACCGCTTCCAGGGAAAGCGGCCATGCGAAATATAACATTTCCAAGCCAAATTGGTGTTTTGGTTTAATAATTATTAAAAAATGGTATTTTTAAAAATTTCGGTTCTAAAGCACATGTATGTTGTACATGTATTTATCTAAGGCATCTCTTGTAAACAGGTGAGGCTAGGACAAATGTTAAGATAAGAGAGACGATATCTTCATTGAGAATGTAAAAAGCAATGGCAAACTTCGAACGGCCATAAAACGGCACTCGAGTGTTAAATTTCAGCAAATGACAACTTTTCGGAAAGCTTGCGAGAAAATGCATCGGTGATTGCTACGCAGTTTTTCAAAATTTCGAATTGTAAAAAAACTAAGGGAATAACCTAAAAACTTGAGTTGAAGTTTCTGATCAAGTTTTTCATTTCTACTTATCAATCTAACTAGTTCAGTAAATTGGTTATGAAATGAACTTGTAAAGTACTAATTTTTATTATTTTTTATGATTTATGAAAAATGACACAAAATGACACAAAAAATCAAACAAAATAATACAATTTTTGTTTAAAAAAAAGTGGGGCTGTAGGGCCAATGGGTGGTCCCATTTTTGTGGTCATCCATTGCCCTATTGGCCCTGGTATTTTTCGAAATTCCAATAAAAAGTGGATTTTTGGATTTTGTTTTTGTTTTTGAATATGGTAATAATACAAATTTCGGGTAAATATAATATGACGGACTTTAGAAGCGGAAATATTTAATTTTGAAGTTTTGAGGGGTATACATAAAATTGGCTCAAATAAATATTTCAAACAAGCAATATGAATAATTGACATTGGCCGAGTTCAAAAGCAGCACATTCAATAAAATGACGCAAATTTAAAATAAAATTTATACCCAATCATTAGTTTAAAAAACCCAGTGATCAATAGTTCAATAAATCTGATAATCGATTAAGTGGTACGGTCTTTTATTTTTTTTTATTATATACCGTACTTCTATTCTATTAATTTTTACACTTATAAATACTAACTTTTAAAATTAACTAAAATTAATGTATCGCATTTTTCCTTTAAATTTTTTTATTTTTTACAGAAGAAACGAAATCGTAGTGAAAAAAGATGATATTTGAATCTTTGGGTTCAGATATTTTAAAATAACTCAAATTTTGAAAGTTTGAGTTGCTTTGAAGATATGAACTCTGATCTTCTTGGATCTTCTTGTGATACACGTTGAGTTCTTTTACTCCAAATCTTCAATTCCTTCTCTCCTCATCTATACAAACAATATTTCTTAAATAATATAGAAAATTGAAAGAAATAAAGATACAATTAATCAATTCTTTAAATGACATTTCAAAAATAAAATAACCAATTAGAAAATCGTGTGACATATACTTCTAATAAGTACATGTCTAAATAAATTTAAATTTTTACACATAAATAAATATAAAAAGATGAATAGAATAAAAAAAGGTATTTAATCCAAAATTTCATCTTTTAATTACAGTTGTTGGCAAATTAGGACATTTACATGTTTAATATAAGAATGAAGACTTACCTTTCTAAATTTCAAATACTTACAAATTTATCTATTTTATTGTCTTTTTTTATTAAATTTTTTTAAAATTTATTAAATATCTATTTTATTCTTTATGAAAAAATTTAGAATGTATAGTATGTTTACGAAAAATATATATTTTTTTATTGGTTGGTTTAGCTTGACTTCTTCCTTTCTTTTCTTTCAGTTCTTCTATGGAGGTAAACGAGTACTTTCTATACTTTCGACACATACATAGTGTCATTAAGTACATGCTTATGTAAGCATAAGAAGTAGAGAAATAATTCATTTGTCCACAAAAACAGACCAATTAGAAGACTTACATTTTTCTTAAATAATTTACATATATATTTTCTTTAACAAAGAGTAACATGTGTACTTTATAAATTTAAAATATTTTTAATAAAAAAACAATAAGATGAATAAATTTGTGACTTTTGGAAATTTAGAGGGTAAATATGATATTATGAACTTTAGAAAGAGAAATATGTAATTTTAAAGTTTAGGAGGAATTCCCCACCCCAAAGATTAAAAAAAAGGATTCTTGGCCCCTAATTAATTATCAATATGTTGTTTATTTACCTTTGAACCATGTTTAATTGTAGTGTAAATTCGTTGATTAATCAATTTTTGCCATGCATAATAAACAAACTAATTAAGTCGTTATTACTAATTTTTGATGAATTACACATTGGAATCTTATATCAAACTTTTTCTTAAGTAAATGTTAGAGGTCAAACTACTCAACTATTTAATACCTTTGTTATTATAACAAAGAATTTCTTCCATTTAAGTTTCGAACTCATAACCTCTCACATAGAAATCATGTGCATCTTTGTTATTATAATAAATGATTTCCTCCATCTCGGTTTCAAACTTATGACCTCTTACATAGAGATCATGTGCATTTGCAACTAGACCAAATGCTAGTTCTCAATCTTATATCAAACTTGATTGTTGGTAATTCTAACTAGATCTATTAATAACTCAGTGAAGTTGTTTAATCCTTGGGTTTATGTATTGATTTTACACATTATATGATATAATTTGAAATTGATATGTCGATAACATAAAAGATGCCGATAGAAAAGTAAAAACGAGAGAAAAATTCTGTGGTCTCGTGTTGGCACTAGAACTTGGCTTAGTGCGTCACTTCCATATATTTTTCCACAGCAGCCAACAATTACCATGTGATTATTATGCATCTGTTAACCGCCACCTCCTTCGATTTCAAACGGTGAATTCAAACAGTTTAAACCGATCTACTTCATTAGTTATGCGTTTTCATGCAAAATTTACAACTTTTTGAATTTATTTAGTATTAAGTCAAGCTGTCAAATATGTGAGTTTTTAAGTTAATTTTAATAATTAATTTTTTTCAATATTTTTACCGCTTGATTTGATACTAAAATAACTTGAAAATATAAAAATTTTGTATGTAAATGCATCACTCATAATGTAAATTGGTTTGAACGGTTTGGATTAATCGTTCGAAGTCGATTTGATAAATTTTAGAGTTGGTGTTATATAGGCTAAAATAACACTAATGTTATATTAGCCAAACTCTATATTGAGTTATAATCATCATGGATATAGAATTTGAAAATTATTTGCCGATTTTCAAAATTATTATTTGAATATAATACTGGAGTGAGGCTATGGTTATATGCATATTACAAAGCGGTATGTACTATTAGCTTATATTTTTATTTTGAAAATTCAAATAGTTTACTTAAACAGTTCAATATAATATTTATATGAAAACGTACTTACAAATCAAATTTTGCATTTTTTTTTATAATTCTTTTACTGTTTTTTTTAAATATGTAGTGTATTACTTGATTTAAAATTTTTATACTAGCTGAAAGTAGTGATTTTAAACCTATCTAATAATATACTAAAAAAAATTCTAAAAAATATAAAATTTGGTCTCCAAATACAATTCATATGTAGATAATGTTTCATTGTTTGAATTTTACAAATAGATATATGGATATGTAACATGGGTTGATCCATATTACTCTAGCGTCATAATACAATCATAATTTCAAAATAGTTTGATTTTCTATAATATAAATATTATATCAAAATTCAAATACTTTGATTCACTTCTAAGCAAATGCACAAAGTCTTTTTTTTTTTTTTTGAAATGCAACAAAGTCAATTTTCAAATCTTCGGAATAAAACTAAAAATAGAAATAATTTCAAGCATCATGAAAGTCACGGACATATGCAATAATTAGGGCCGGGGAAAAAAAAAAATCCAATCTCAAATATGCAGCAAGAAACATACACATAATATTTTTTTTCATCCTATTTTAAAACAAAGGGAATTTTTTAATTCTTTTGTGATCCAATTTGAATGAAACGTACTACAACTACTAGAATTATAAACCATCATCTAATGAATGCTTTATTCTCTTTGCAATACGAAACATATATTTTAAAGAATTTGCCTCAATCTCTAAAACACAAGAAGAGAAACACACATTTTAAAAATAGAATTAATCACATAATAATATTCTCTAATTTAAAAAAGTATTTCGCGTTTTGCATAGAAAGGACAAATTTGTAATTTTCACATGGATATTGGGACGAGACAAAAATGGTATCACTTTCCGTATTGCGGACGGGTCCAGATTTTTTAAAAGCAACTAAAATTTTGAGTTTGGATCCGGACCATCTGATCAGAATAAGAGCCAATCTGGTCCAAAGTCGATTGCACGGAATTTCTTTAATATTCGTGTCAGAACAGATCTAACGGTCCAAATCCAAACTCAAAATCCAATGTACTTTAGGGGAAAAGAATTCATCAAGGACATGGTACAAATTAATTTAGCGCTTGCCATATAAAGAACGAGATATGTTGCTATTCTTTTCATATTCTATCTCTCTACTTTTTCTCTCCACTTTCTCTCTTCTCTTTTGAAGAGAGAAATAGACACATAAAGAAAAGCACGAAGTTGCTATTCTTAGAAAAATAGCAGTAGATTCGTATCCGCCATACAATCACAATACAGAAAGCGATACAAACCATTTGGGCCGACGAGGTTGTTATTGTATTTCCTTTAGTCGTGGGACCCACTATTTTCACCTCTTCTAGATCTGTTGTTGCGCACTCCATTCGTTAAAAAAGTTGTGGTCAGCACAAATTCATGAAAATGTTCTATATATCTGCCACACGATATGCCATAAAGAGAAACTACAAAATACCTTGCTCGAGGAAAAGTTCACGTAAACAATCGTACAAACTCTTTTTTTTTTTTTTTTTTTTTGAAATTGAGTTTGTACGATTGTTTACGTGAATTTTTCCTTGGACAAGGTATTTTTGTAGTTTGTACAAACACAAATTCGAAGACAAAAAACAGAGAGAAGAAACATACTATGCACAATAATCGTAACATTTTATTCTAAATTATATAAAAAATTACACAAAAATATTTAAATTTTATAAATAAATAGTAATTAATTAATCTCCATTTACTCTATGCAGATTCATCTTTGTTAACATCACTTTACATTTTGTCTATGATACCATCACTTTACATTTTTATGAATTGACTGATCAAGACCGTGAATAGAAATTCTCAAAATAAAAATAAATATAAAATAAAACAAAGGAAAACAAAATCACGAATAGCAAACACAGTACGTCCATAAATTGTAATTATATCAGCCTGTAGATCGAGCAATTAGTCCAATAGGCACTACGGCACTAACCTACTGGTAGGAAATGCTGCCATGTCACGTGGCAATTAGATAATTCTCCAATTAAGCGGGACCGATGATCCCCAAATCAGGTACACACTTGGCACCGTACGAAGGTTATTCTGTCATGCGGACCCACACGACAGATTGACACCTGGAAGGTTCCATCTAGCGTGCTGGACTAATTCAGTGGAGCTTGCATATATTGAAGGATTTTATGATACGTTAAGGTTGTAAAATTATAATTTTAATTCTTTTATAAATATCTACGGATTTACTATATTATACTAATTATATTAAATTAATAAACATCTACTCCTTTACAAACATCTACGGCTTTAAAACAATTCATATGTATTAATAATCATCTACTCATTCATCTATTATAGATCTATCTACAAAAGAAGATTTGGATATAACTTTATCAAATATCAATTTGATAAATAAAAATAAGTCGTATTCTCTTCTAGATCTCTTGAATACCTTTATTTGTCAAAACAACATCTTAGAATGTTTTGCACCAAGTTAAAACTTTAAAGTAGAAGCCCTCCACGGTATTAACTAAGAAATTAATTAGAAACTAAAGTTTTCTCTTGGTAGAGGATACTATTTCAATTGCTTCTTAATCCCTATTATCTAATGGAAGATCTTGAATTTAGGATTTGCGATTTATCAACACATGAGATATCAAAACAGGAGAAAGAGAGTATATGTGCAGATTTTTAACTCTCTAAATAAAAACATATAACTTCTAGGCAGTAGAGACCTCTTTAAATAGCCTACATGCAGTTATAGAGGTAGTTCCCACATCCTAGAAGTTATTATCACTCAAACATAATTAGTTATTCCCAAAAAACTGCTTTCAGGGCAGTTATTCCGGCCTCGTTTTTGACAAGGAACTGTCTGTTTCGGCTCTGGCCGAACACACTGTTTTCTTGCACTTTGGTTTTGACCAGGAACTGTGGTAAAAATTTAATAACTCTTTGCTACACACAAAAACTATCTATTGCAGCCCGCAAAGATTTTCCCCGCTTAATCTTTTCAGATATTTGAATTGCATTAAACATTTAATTAAATTCAAAATATCTCATAATTATTTATCTCAAAACTCATTTATTAGCCATATCATACATATCAAATAAATCTAGGAGGTAGCATTTCTAATTAATTTCTTATTGGTGTAACTCTCAGGGACGGAACTAGAAAATTTGAAGGGAGGGGGGGCTAATCTATAAAATGTAATATATGGAAAAGACAAAAAAAGTGTTGTTAGTGGGAATTGAACCCATGACCTTGCACATACCAACTAGAGCACAAATCATTAGACTACTAATACACTTTTGTTATTTTATAAGGGGGTCTAGACTATATAAAAGTTCAAAAGTTCAACTAAATTTTAATATACATAATCACTAATTTTAAAATCATAGGGTGGCTTAGAACCCCCTACCATACACGTAAATCCACCCTTGGTGACCCTGTGGGATCCATGTCATGTTGACAATGACATAATAACATTATATTACCATAATTATAAGCGGTACTGGCTATATATTATAGTTACCCAAATAACACAGATGTAACATATCTTTTTACAATACACGATCCCTTGAAGTAATACTATAGTTAACATCACTGATGTTTATTCCTTACCACATGATAATGAATATTATATAGAGTCGGAATGTGTCATCTTTGTATTATATATTTGTTTTTTGGTCTCTTAAATAAATTATAAATATATAACTGCACTTCAGTTGTATTGCATGCATTATAATTCTACTTTACCAAAGGGCCTATAACATATCATCACTCATTATAAATGAGGGGTAATGATACTATTGACAATATAACTTTATCTCGCCCAAGTTATATACGAGAAACTAATATTTTTTTATCACCACTTATGATAAGTAGCTTTTAATACTAATTACATTACATACATTTTATGTGAAAAAAAAAACACATCATATTTTAGAATTATGAGACACAATAAAAACATTAATGATACTAACACAATCCATATAATGTTTTCATTTGTTAGGTCTGTTCAATATATAAAACTTTTTATATACTCATGTTATTAAACGATAAAGCTTTATCAACATTATAGAACTATAATGTACTCTAATCAACATGACAAACTTACTATAGTATATTAGTGTTCCATTATAATAATCAAGTTTGTGAACATTTTAAATATTTATGTTTGTTATCATATAGAGTTCTATGGTTCAAGACCAAGAGTATCTTCTTGAACGCTTCTAAAGATAAATATAAATTTCATGGAACAAAATGTATGTAGCATTCAATTCATAAACATAACATGTAAAAATAATCAATATAAGATAACTTTTAGAGCACATAACTGACAAATATGACCAAATGTAAGGATGATATATCAATTTATACCGTGCATATTAACGACCATGCATTGGCTCCCATACAAAACATGTTGTTATTGATCACTATATTGGCCGTCCGATCAAATTTAACGACTCAAATCAAAATCTCTCCAATATATACAAAAATCCACATTATAATACACACAACGTTTATTAAATTTTTTTAGTAAAGATTAAATATCAACTCACTCAATTATTTAATACTCCTACCTATTATTACATTATTTTGAACCCATAACTTCTTACACCAAATTTTTTATTAAATATCCAAAAAAAATAATTTTTTTTTTCAAATTCTACACCCTTTTCAACGGGATTTCGAAAAATGTCCAAGCCGGTGAGAATCTCACTGATTCTATAATTTTTTTCGGTGAGATTCTCACTTGTTTTGTTTTTGTTTTTTGCAAAATAGATTTATTCTTTATTTTTTATTGAAATATTAGAAATATTTAATATATTTTCTTGAAAATAGATGAAATACAATATAATTTGATTTATTAGAAAGACTGCGATCCAGATCAACATTTTTCAGGCTGGATTTTTCGCGGCTATAAGAAAAATTAATACATTTCTTTATGTGTTATTGGAAAAAAATGAATATGTTTTGAATTTGAGTTATTGACCGCGGTTTAAAAGTGACTTCTAGTAATGCAAAAAATATTGTGATTTTTCCAGTAGATTTAATTTCTAAAAGTTACATCTATTTTGAAAATTCTTTTTAAGTAACAATCATTAAATAATTTAAAGTTTTTTTTTCAAAATAGATATAACTTTTTATAGAACCGGTGAGATTTTCACTGGTTAGGGCATTTTCCTAAATCTTGCTAATAAGTGGGTATAACTTTTTTATTTTTATTTTTTTTGGATATTAATAAAAATTTCGGCTTCTTACATATATAGAAATCATATGTCTTTGCTACAACTAGGGGTGTCAATGATACCCGTTTACCCTACCTGTATCGTATTCGATAAGACGGGTATGAGTAAGATTTTTTTCATTAACTTATTGGGTATGGGTATGGGTAAGGATTTTTTTTTTTTGTTAGATAAACAATATGGGTACGTGTAAAGGTTATTTCGTACCCGTTGGGTAACGGATAATTATATAAAATAAATTATATCACAAGAAGAATATTATGCTAAACATTTTATTTTTTTATTTGAATGTTTTATTATTTAGTTAAGGAATTGAATTTGTTAGAAGAGATATTTGTGATTTTGATTTTTTTTTCTTAATAGAAAATTATTACTTAGAATTAATTGCATATATATTTATATTTTAATTTTATATTAGTAATTAAGATTGTGTATGTATGATATGATAAATTTTGATGATTTATTTGAAAAATTAATAAAATTATTATATATATATATATATATTATTCGTTATTCGTCTACTACCGTTTCGTTATCCGCTAATTTTAATGAGTATGGGTAGGATAGGATAAGGTAAATTCTTAACGGGTATGGATAGGATATGAATAAGGTTAATTCTTAATGAATATATGTGTGAAAATGGTTTCACCCTACCCTTGTCGTACCCATGGACACCCCTAGCTATAACAACATTTATTAAATTGTATAGCAACCGCTAATAGGGACTGACAACTTCACATCTACTGTCATAATGACACAATCCAAATATTATCATAAGTCCAGTGTAATTAATTATTAAACTGTGTCATCATAATAATGACATCATTTCATGTAAACTTATATAATTTGTTTGTCTATCTCGTATTTTTAAATAGTAACACTAATATTTAGTTAGGGATTAAGAATCTGACATGACTGACGAAAACAAATAGAGCATGCACGGAATAATTGGAATTCAAATGGATAATCCGTTAATTAATTTCTTTACTGTAAGCTTGTAAGGCTGTAACAGTAAAGTAATTAATTAATGATATCCCCTGATGTTCGGTAGACCAAGTCTATTTAATCAAAGAGATTTCTGATACATCAGTGTCAAATATATATAAGACAAGAATCTGTTGAAAGCGAATTAAAATTATAATAATTATAAGAAACTTCCCACTTCCATTTCTCTATTCTGTCCGCATCCTCTCTCTTTCTTAATTGTCATATGTCCCCCCACTAATTTATCTAAAAGTTTCATTTTATCTCCGCATTAAATATGTCTTCCTCTAATATCAATTCCTGCATTAATTATTCATTTTAAAAAAAATCTCTTCATTAATTATACTGTTATCTAATAACAATCTCCGTTAATAAATGTTTATCTGTTAATTGATGTTCAAAAAAGTATTTATCATTATTTCTGAAAAATATTTACCCTTGTAACATAGAGTATTTATCCATATAACATAGAGTATTTATCATTGATGTTTTACTGTAAGTTGTAATTATGTCCGAGAAGTATTTATCTATGCAATACAAAGTATTTGTCATTATGCATGAGAGTATTTATCATTGATGTTTTACTGAAAATTGCAAGTATGCATGAGAAATATTTATCCATGTAATATAAAATATTTATCCATATAACATAAAGTATATATCCATATAATGTAAAGTATTTATCCATGTAACATAAAATATTTATCATTATGTCTCAGCGTATTTATCATTGGGTGAGGGGATTGTTTATTTAATGGTCTCCAGTTGTGCAGGGACGATTCAAAAAAAAAAAGAAAATTTTGTGCGGGGACAATTAATGGATTGATTTATTATTTCATAAATATAATACCTGACAAATTCAAGTTAAATATTTTGATGCTTCAAGTTAAATACTAACATTTTTTTAAACGCTCATTAATGATTGAGCAGTCTCCCCATGTTTAATGGTCCCCAGTTGTGCGGGGACGATTCAAAAAAAAAAAATTGTGCGGAGATAATTAATGAATTGATTTATTCTTTCATAAATAGAGATCATTGCATAGGGATTAATACTTTAAAAATTCAAGATAAATACTTTGATACTTCAAGTTAAATACTAACAGTTTCTGCGGAGTATTAATTATTGAGCGGTCCCCCCCATGATATTTTTGACAGTTTGTGCGGAATTTTTTGCGGGAATAAACATGCGGAGATTGTTATCAAAATTCTTAAAATTAAATAGAGAAAATGAAAACAAATTAACATCAAAACTCAATCACGGCGCACACCTGTATAGTCTGTAGCCACGTAGAACCTTCCATCCACCAGTCAGGAAACCTCACTCCCTGACACAATTACTCTTTTACCCCCATGAAGTTAGTTACACTACTTGAATTCTTCATCAGTTTGCATATGTATATATACGATATTACCAGTGACACATCTACTACTACAAATATCAGCACACCAATGTTTCATCCCTGATCCATGGCAGCAACTCTGGGATCTCATCCATTTGATCACTACTTTAACAATTACATGGCCTCCTACAACCCACTGCATGGTCAAGGAAGTAGATCCGGGTCAGAGTCCGGATCCGCATCCGGTAACTACAGTATTCCTTTGGGCGATGCTCAGTCGGATCAACCTCCGCCATTTGATCTATCAGAATACATCTTGTTGGAACCAGGAGTGGGACCGACCAATTTCATCCCGTCACCATTGATGCAAGGTGGTCCTGTCGGTGCACCATTAATGCACGGGGGCATGAGTGCACCACAGATGGAGAGTGCCGTGTTTCAAGCTGTGCAAAACAGTGCTGGGATTAATGTACCAACAAGCAGTGGCGGCGCAAGGCGAGTGCACACCATTTATATTAAATTTTTATTGTTAGTTATTGATAATTTAATTTTCAATAATGGATTTGTTACTTAGAAGTTAGAATAACAGTAGTATTAATCGATGCCATTTGCTTATCAGAATTCATCAGTGGGATCTCATTTGCTTATATCAAAGTTTATCATTCGTGTATATATACAGTGTAGCGGCTGCGATGGAGAGGCCGAGAACTGAAAGGATTGCATTTAGGATGCAATCAGAGATGGAGATAGTAGATGATGGTTATAAGTGGAGAAAATATGGAAAGAAGTCTGTGAAAAATAGCCCTAATCCAAGGTAAAGACATAGAATACCACCTAAAAGATTTTAATTAAAACAATGACGACAGTTACACACGGTTAAATATGTTTATTTGTTGTGCAATAAATAAGCAAGCATCTATGCATCAGGACTGGAAGATAACTAAATCTGCATGATCATGAAATTGGTGATAGCAAAAATGAAATTAATTTACATTAGTATAAATGTACAAGCACAACCTATATATGCCTTAGCCTGAATAGTGCATGCTTTTCATATGGTATGTGCAGGAACTACTATCGATGCTCGACGGAGGGTTGCTCGGTAAAGAAAAGAGTTGAGAGAGACAAAGATGATCCGAGTTATGTGATAACCACTTATGAGGGAGTTCACAATCATGTAAGTCCGACCGTGGTCTACGACGCAAGACAAGATGCCGCTTCTGGCCGGTATTATGTTGCCGGAATGCATTTGCCACCAAGTTCACTAGGAAACTAATTAATGTAGCTGTAGTTGAGCCTTAGTATTTCATGGCTAGGCTTTCTTCCTTCTTCTTTTTTCCCTCTTTCATTTCTTCTCTTTTACCTTGTATCAAGGTAGCTTGAGCTAGCCAATTCTGTATATTATCAGCTTTTTCTTGACCCCGAGTTAAATAAAATCCGGAAATGCAATGTTTTTCCAACCATGGGTAAATTTATATAGTGTATATCATGTGATTCTTAGTATATATTTAAAATAATAATTGTCAAACTTTAAAAGAAGATAAAAGTAAATTTTATTAATATATTAAATTAAGTATCTTTTATACAATTTAGAAATATTGTATAATTGTTCATCAACTAATAAACTAAATGAGAAAAATATCTTTTTTTAATAAAAAGAAATACAGAACTTTTGTCAAGTTTTAAATTTACCCATATGTAAGATGCATAATTATGTACAGACTTGTGTAAAAAATCGTTCAATGAATGAACTAATTATACCAATATATACGGCGAACAGCACATGCATTGATTACGTACCAAGCAGTCTGATGGCCATAATTGAATCAAATAAAATACGGACTTGTTGGATCTAATTAATTATAGACATATCCAAGTACAACCATCTTCCTTAATTTGCACAGTATTTCTCTTTTCCCCCAACTTGCACGTACGGTTTTGAAACATATGCCACGGTGCCACCTACTGTTCCTAGAAATTTAATATTTTTATTTAAATTAGCTATAACACATTAAAATATAAATCTTCATAAAAAAGAAATGAAAAATTTTAATTTCTGTATTTTTTGTATTTTTATTTTTATAGCGGAATCTTGTGCCCATAAGGTCAACTCTTTTGCTGGATATATTGGACATGGATTCGAAACTAAATTGTAATGATTAATGTATAAATGTTGAATTCTTTTGCTGGACTAGGCTTAATTAATTGTGTTATAAACTTTTTTTTTTTTCTGAGTAATTAAAAGTTGGCTTTATGCTTATGTTCTACACACAAGTGCATATTATTTTCTTTCATATATTGCAACATTTGTTATAACAAAAGTGTGTAACAAACAACAAATTTAGTGGATTAAAGCCACTAACCTTAAAAAAAAAAATTTAGTGGGAATATGTTGGTGGTGAGCTGTGATTTTCTAGATGAGTAGAATTTTAGATCAAAATATATATAATGTAAATTTATTGTATAGTGGACTATTATGTAATTTCAAACTTTTAGATGACGTCACGTAATCAAGAGAACCTTTCATTGTCTGTACGTCATATATATTAAAATTTCAAAGTTACATTTATTTTTTTTCTGTGGAATTGAAAAGCTCATTTTTATACACCACACAATCTTTCATATTTACCTAGTTCATTAATTATTTCTTTATCGAAGCATCCTAAATTGAAAAAAGAACATTGATTGGAGAGATGCCTCTAATTTCTCTCTCTTTTTTCCTCACTACTGTAAAACACAATCTCCAATAAGTGCCATCCTCTTTATACTAATCCCTTTCTCACGAAGAAATTAAAATACAGGGAGAAAGATCTAGAGATAAATACAAGATATATAGAGCTTGAATAAAAAAGTACAAGGGAGTGGTAGTTCTAGAATTCTATTGGGAAAAGAGGAGAAATGTTTGGAAAAGGTGGGAAAATTTTATTTGGCGAGGTTTGATATATATATAGTAAAACTTTTGCTCAAGGAAGCAGATAGGGAATGAGTTTGGAATTCACATCCTCTCAGGTCCGTAAAGTTGGGTACATATATAGTACATTAATTTGATATTTCTGAATTTTTTATTAAGTAAATATGAGAATTTTGGAGGCTATAACGATCAATATAATATATAAAATTTTTGAAGGAAACGTATATAATTTGGCCAACATCATTAATTTATTTGTTATTTGCATAGGAGAATCTAGCTAGCTTGAATACTGAACATGCATGAACATGGTCCATAGCACAAATCTATATATGTAACTGATTACCTCAGCTAATAAAACATCAATCTCAACCGAAGTTGCTGAGAACACGAGCCTTAGAAAGTTACTTAGAAGTGCTTGATAGTGACTTAGTGGTTAATTCGGATAACAGCAAAGCATATCTATCTATAAGTGGAATATATGATGTCATGAGTGCATGTACGTTATGGATAAGCCGGAGCGTATTTAAGCTCTATATATATATTAACGTAGCTTCTAGGATGCACCGTCTATCACCTCCTAAGCAGAAATATTTTAAAAACATTCAAGTAGATCAGTTCACACTGTTAATTAACAGTTTTTTGGTCCAAATTTATACATGTGCCAATTAATTAGCGGCGGAGATTCGATCCGAATTTTGTAATGAATAATAAGAGGGGGTAATTTGTTATTTTATTATATATATAATTAGTTATATTAGAATTTATATCTCTTAATTGTAGATGTCCTGCTACCGTGATATTGATGATATTTCAGTCTAAATACTATTAACTCCAAAATATATCAAATTAGTTTCAAATAACAAATTCAAATTAATTAGTCAAACAAATTTGCAATCTGCTTCAGTAGTAATGCCATTACATACAAAATTATATTTTTTTAAATTTATCTAATATTAAGTCAAGCGGACAAATATGAGAATTCTTTAAGTTAATTTCAATGTACTTATTTATTATTATTTTTTTACTACTTGACTTAGTACTAAAATAATTTGAAAAATATAAACTTTGCATATATATATATCACTCGTAAAATAAATCAGTTTGAATAATTTGAATTTATCGTTTGAAATATATCTGATAAGTTTTGTAGTTAATTGGTGGCACATACCCAGAGGCGGAGCTTCAAAGAGAAAAGAACGAACAGAGAAGACGATTCTGACCAAGTGGGACCATTGTTTAATTGGTTGAAATGAATGGGCGATCAGGCAGATTTATGGGCTTGACTTTTCGTAGCCTTAAAGAAAGAACATTGGAAAAATTATATATGTGACTGGAGGGAGGAATTTGAGTGGAGAAATTATGTGGCGTATCTAATAAGGTTTACTACTGTTAGAGCTCCATGATAAATGGACAGGTTTCAAGAACCAATAGAACACTCTTGAATGGGAGGCGTAGGTAAAAAAGGGTCATTATTAGATGTAACCAAGTCAAATTTATCAAAGAGCTATCTGACATCGACATAATTTAATTTGAATGAGAAATTATTATTCACTTAAAAATAGTACAGACTATCTAACATTCATAGAGCTATTAGTGTTTATATCAAATAAAATAAAAGAAAGGGAAAAAAAAAGCGCTATCACACCAAACCAAACCGTTCTTTTGGACCCATAAAACTAAAAATAAAACCATTGAATTCAATACCTCAAATTGAACACCAAATCTAGCTAGGATTTTCTAAACAAACAAGTCAATGTCAGAGCATAAGACATGAATTATTTGTCTTATTAAAAGATATAAACTGATGCTGCTTTCAACTAAAAAAGAAACACCTACGTGGCAGCACTGGCGGCGCTGTTTAAGGTACTAACATGGAACCTTCTACCAATTAGTAAGGAAGCTCACTCAGTACAACACAAAATTACCCTTTTGACCTTTCTCACCAAATCATCATGAATGAAACTAAACACACACACATATATATATAAACACACACACTCTCCCTCCCATATGCCTAGTATTTCAACAACACAATCACTTTTAGTAATTAAATTATCAAATCCATTAATATATTATGACGGCTGTGGGAGAGCTTCATCAATTGCACTATACTGATATAGATTCCTACTTCCTGCACCATGGCAATTCAAGTGGATCCGGGTGTGAATCAGGATCCGCTTCCTCTTCATTAGGTGGGCTTACTGGAGATGTCAATTCTGATCAACCTCTGCCGTTTGATCTGTCGGAGTACTTAAGAGATGATCTTTCAACACATTCGGCTTTCTCGCAGTACATGGATAACAGTTTGTTTCAAGCTGTGCAAAGCAATGGTGTCAATTTACCAGTAGACGGTGGCAACAGCTGTATAAGGTATGGATAATTGTGCTTATTTGTTAATTAATCCTAAAAATTACTTGCAAAGGTATTAAGAAAATACATGATTCATTGATACATGGATTTTTGTAATGTTAAATATACCAAAATCATTTGGAATTTGATCAATTAATAATACACTAGAAATGATTGGTACCATCATTACATATATTTATAATATACATAGTTCATTTCTCTAGATTAACTGTGAATCAGGTCCTTTTTTTTTGCTCATTGGGTTTGTAATTGATGAATAACAGTAAAATTACCGGGATGAATAAGCCAAGAACAGAGAGGATTGCATTCAGGATGAAATCTGAGGTGGAGATAATCGACGACGGCTTCAAATGGAGAAAATATGGCAAGAAAACAGTCAAGAACAGCCCTAATCCAAGGTAATTAAATTTTATCTGCTAGATCAAATTCTTATATAAACCACGATTATTAGTGGCCATGAATACATAATTTAACAACCATTAACTACATTCATGGCTTCCGTCTTGTTTTCTAATAAGTTGATCCAAAAAAATTACAGGAATTACTACAAGTGCTCCACAGAGGGATGCTCAGTGAAGAAGAGAGTAGAGAGGGAGAAGGATGACCCGAGTTACGTGATAACCACTTACGAGGGAATCCACAATCATGTAAGTCCTAGCATGGTCTATTACACAAGCCAAGATGTTGGATCTGGCCAGTACTATGTTTCAGGGTATCAGATTTCTCCTGGCTCATAATTTGCAAGATGTTAGTTATGAGTTTTTGTGTTAATTAATCAATGTATAATATATTATATATCCTCAATAAGAATTTAGTGGTTGTGACGAAAAGCTTCTCTTAATTGGAGAGTTCTTGAGTATTCACTTATATTCTATTATTGTGGTAATCTTAAAATTAAGCTAGACGAGGCATACATAGTATAAAAAAAATGATACCAGGAATCCTTTTGGAATAAAAAAGATATTTGACATTTTGCAACCACCTAAGGCGACGATGCTCTTTGATTTGATAATGAGTGGAGAAAGGGGCTTATTGAAAAGGTAGTTTTGGCCTTGTCCATAAATACTTCCAGTTTCGAATTATACATTGGATTGCTTTATCTATACTTCCAGATTTTGCAATCAGGCTTGATATTCTGTTTTGTTGCGAAGTTTGTCAGGCTTCTCTGTTTCAAAAAAAAGAAAGATAAATATTTAATTAGCAATAGTAATAGTAATTAAAATTAGAGGAAGAATTTTTGGAAGCAGAGAGATCAACAATTAGTATAAAATTTCTTCCTCTATCTATCTAGCAATATACTATTATTTTATTAATGTATCAATTTAAGAGAAAAAATAATCAAGTTATAAACCTTGTTTTATAAAAAATTATGTAATGGGATGACATATTTAAGTTAACATATTGTGTTCCAACAATTTGACTCTTCTCTTAAAGTCATTTTCAAGCCTCATATTTGTTATTACTAAAAAAAAGCAATAACAAGATAAAATATCACTGAAAGGGACTGGGGAAAACAAGGGGAAGGTGATAACAGCTAATTCACCGCACAGGTGTGCTCCAATCCTCGTCGACCTCTGTTCTTTTTTCTTCTTTTTTTGTGAGAAAAACCCCCCTCGTCGACCTCTGTTACTAGTCAAGCACAAAAACCTAAACTAATATGTTTTCTCGAGATTTTGTGCACGTGCCATATAACATCAAAACATAAATTGATGTTCTGTCAAGATATTTACAGATTTTTTTGGAAAGAATAATATAAAATACAAATAAAAGTTAGATGTATATTTAATTATGCCAACTTCTCTCGGTCAAATTGTGACCTTTCAAAATAATCGGTCTAGCTTCTTTCTCCGAAATTTTTAAATGTACCATTTTCTTAAATAAAAATGAAATAAAAAAACCATTTTTTTGAAAGGGATCTCATCTGCTAGGTGCAGACTATCTCGAGGTCTCATTCGCTAGATATGACTCCCAGTACATCCGCTAAATGCGGCTATGGTAGAAATCGAATATTTCAAAAATTAGGATTTTTTGACTTATATAATCACTTGGAATTCCAATTCCAACAAATCATTCACTTTTTATTTTCTCTACAATTTTATTTAGGAAGGAATTTACATAGACATTAAGATATCATTTTTTTTTTTTTTGAAAGATGCAAATACCACCTAAAATGTAAATCTTTACATAGTTAGTATTTAAAATAAAATTTTAAGAATTGACAACTTAAATGAAACGTGAATGGTCTCTTCTAAATATATGCTATCTCGACAAATATAATGTAGAGATAGTGATACACTTATTTAATAAATATCAGTTCTTCTTCCTCTCTCTGTGATTCTTTGCAAAATCAATTTCGCTGATGCTTTCAAATAAATGTGGTGAAATAGTAATTGTCAAATCATTATGTGTATTTTTTTAAAAAGAAGTATCTTATACAATTAAAAGCCACTGTCAAGGTATATATATATATTTTAAAATATCATATGTAATTGCAAAGAGTCTTTATAATTTCTATTTTCATAATATGAAGATAGAAATGCAATCGAATTTTTATTCTATTTTTTTAAGTAATTTGTCAAGTATTACGAGAGATGTAACTTTAATTTCATTTTTTTTCACGCTCAATACTCATTGAGCAATTTCATACTTTTGGACTATTTTGATTATATCCTATTTATAGTTTATCAATAAAATATAAGATTAGGGGCCTGTCTATATCTTGTTTTTAAAAAAAAAAATTTTATTGTGTAGTACTAGTATTACCCATGAATTTAGTTTAAACATCAACATATTTTTAAAAATTAAACATCGCTTAATTTTAATCTATACATCAACATTCGGTGAGGTCAGAAAAAAAAAATAAACACCAAATATTTTTCTTATATTTAATCTCTCCGTTTTAATCCGTCCGTCTCTGTGATCTTTCTCCCCTCGACTTATCTCCGAATTTTTTTAAAATTTGCTGCACCAGAAACTATGCAATCAAAGTTGTAGCCAGAGAAAAAGAGATATCAGCACGGGTCAAATCTAATCCGCTTCGACTTTCAACTGTTTGATCTGCCTCATTAAATACTCACCTCTTGGCAGCTGGGGTTCGAATTCGTATCCTCTGCATTAACTCAACATGCGTTCATAGATTTGAACGTCCGATTGAGATTGATAAGGAAATCTTTTACAATTACTAGATCTGGACTGTTATTTTTAACTCAGAACAAATCTTAAAGCCAAAAAATACTCTCTCCTATGGTGACCCGAATCTCAAACCGTAAAGTGAGAATGATCCTCTACAATACCTGAGAGGATACGGATTCTGGATGATAGACATGGATCAGATTAGTTCTGGTCCTGATCAGACGGGCAACATGCATTAAACTCAAAAGGTTCTCTTTTAAGTTAATGCATATGATATGTGTTTGTTGGATTCTGCCTATGCCGAAATTTTTATTAATAAAAAAAAATATATCGACAATGAAAAAGAAATTTGAGAAAATTCGACATATAAGAAAAACGTGATAACATATAACGTCTAGGCGACATTATAGACCATCACATCCTACTTAGCGAAAAAAGATTAACTCCTAATTAAACAAAAAAAAAAAAGATAAAGAAAAACGGAACTTCATTATCTATCACAGTTAGGAAAAAAGAAAAGAAAAATAGCCTTCATTGTCTATCATGATCAGGAAAAAAAAATTCAAAATAAAGAAGAGAAAGAAAGAGATGGAGTGTGTGGGTTATGGGGATCAGACGTGTGGTTTTTTCTTTTTTTTTTCTGGTCGTGATAAACAATGAAATCTCTGTTTTTTTTTTTTGCTGTTTGGTTAGAGATTAATCTTTCTACTAAGCATACCGTGATTCTCTATAACTGAATATTATGAACTATCATATTTATCTTATATATCGAATGTTTGCCAATTTCTTTCCCATTATCAATATTTATTTATTTATTTAATATTAATAAAAAATTTGAGACTCTGTGCACCTTCACTCTGCTAATCCACATGTGACATCGTCTATCCACGGGATCTTCTGTGCCATCGTCTATATAAATAATTTATTGAAAACTTAAATTTCAAATATATTTGCTAGCAACATAGGAAATCAGAAAGTCAGAGCTACGCTTTTAGTTGACCATATAAAAGATATTCGTTTTTCCTAATTCCTGATTTAGTTTCTCGGAATTGTTTTAATTGCAAATAATTATTGAGTTCATAGTTTGACATAATTTCTTTTTTCAAAATGCCAGTATTATTTATTTCAATCATAAGCAGCTCGATATTGGATATGCAGTCATTGTCGTCTTATATGATTTATTTCGGGCTCTTCAAATATATACAATTTGTCACCTTAAATTAATGAAAAATATGTTAATTTTTATTTAAAATATGTAATATGACATGCTTATTGCACCGATTTTTTTATTTTTATCCAAAATATAAAATGAATTTTAAAAATTAACCGAACCGGCTGTGAAATTTTAAATCTACCCAAACTGGTTAACCGTTAACCGAACCAAATTTCCGGTTAACGGTTAACCGGACCAAATTTCCGGTTAACCGGACCCTTTGAAATAGTCCGGTTAACGGTTAATCGGTTTCATGGGTTCGGTTAACCGTTTAGCGGACCAACGGGTTCGGTTAACAGTTTAGTGGACCAACAGTGGGTTACACTATTTTCAAAAATTTTAAACTAATCTAAACAGTTTTGGATGTTTCTAATTATTTCTAAACCAATTTAGATTACCTAAATTTTCTAAACTATTTTACACTATTTTAAAATTTTCTAAATTATTCTAGACCGTTTTTGAACTTTTCTAAATTATTATCGACTATTTTGGAACTTTCTAAATTATTCGGGCACCAGTAGGGGTGTCAACGGGTACGATACGGGTCGGGTGGAGACATTTTCATACCCGTACCCGTTATGATAACGAAAAAAAATCTTTACCCTTACCCGTATTTTCGAATACGGTACGGGTCGGGTAAACGGATAAAAAAATGCCATTAACATTTCAATTTGTGTTTTCAATAAAATAATTTTTAAAATAAGAAAAAGTAATAATGAATACAACTAATTTGTATTATGAAAATTTAATAAAATACAAAAAATATATTGTATTATGTATCATCTTCATACAAATATATATTTATATATGTAATTTTATTTTTTTTAAATTATCTTATACTAAAACAGGTAAGATAACGAAAAAAAATCATTACCCTTACCCATACCCGATTAGCTAACGGAATAAAAATCTTACCCTTACCTGTGTTTTCGGATACGATACGGGTCGGGTAAACGGGTAAAAGGGTGCCATTGACACCCCTAGGCACCAGTTTAAAATTTTCTGAATTATTCTACACTATTTTACAACTTCCTAAATTATTTTTCACCATTTTGAAATTTTACAAATTACTAATTACTCTAAACCATTTTGAAATTTTTCTAAATTATTCTACACTATTTTGGGAGTTTCTAAATTATTTTTCACTATTTTGGAATTTTACAAATTACTCTAAACCATTTTGAAACTTTTCTAAATTATTCTAAACTATTTTGAACTTTCTAAATTATTTTTCACCATTTTGGAATTTTGCAAATTACTCTATTTTGGAACTTTCTAAATTATTTTTCACCATTTTGGTATTTTACAAATTACTCTAAACTATTTTGGAACTTTTCTAAATTATTCTATACTATTTTGGAAGTTTCTAAATTATTCGGGCACCACTTTAAAATTTTCTAAATTAATCTACACTATTTTGGAACTTCCTAAATTATTCTACACTATTTTGAAACTTTTCTAAATTATTCTACACTATTTTGCAACTTTCTAAATTATTCAGGCTACTATTTAAAATTTTTCTAACCGGAACTAAACAATTTCAAAATAATCAAAACAATATTCCAAATAATATTCCAAATATTTTCTAAACAATCTTTCAATATTCCAAACAATATTCCAAATAATATTCAAAATAAATATTCCAAATAAATTTTAAATAATATTCCAAATAATTATTAGAATAGTTTCAATTTCACTTTTCAGTACAGAGACATGCATTTTTGTTATTTTCAAATAATATTTCAAATAAATATTTGAAATATATTTCCAAATAATTTTCCAAACAATCTTAAACAATATTCCAAATAATTCCAAACAATCTAAACAATCCAAACAAATAATTCTAAACAATCTAAACAATCTAAACAATATTTCATAATTCTAAACAATCTAATCAATATTCTAAACTATTCTAATTAATATCATAAACTATTTTGATATCATAAACTATCATAAACTATTTTAATATTCTAAACAATCTAAACTATTTTAATATTTTCTAAATTAATCTACCCGTTGGTCCGCTAAACGGTTAACCGAACCCATGAAACCGGTTAACCGTTAACCGGACCGAAACCAAATGTCCGGTTAACGGTTAACCAAACTATTTCAAAGGGTCCGGTTAACTGTTAACGGAAATTTGGTCCAGTTAACGGTTAACCGGTTTGGGTAGATTTAAAATTTCACAGCCAGTTCGGTTAATTTTTAAAATTCAATTTATATTTTGGATAAAAATAAAAAAATCGGATTATTGCACTTAAAAAAATAATACTTTTCTTTAAACTCTTCATAATCTTTTGGTGTATTTTATTTCTTATGCTTCAAAATTTAAACAAATTCTTCCAGGAATAGATACGATTTTGACATGTATTTCCTCATTATGCATATTTTGAGAACTTAAAAAGGGGTTGTTGGTTATTTTATACTGATTGAAATAGTTAACAAAACGAGTTATGTAAGACAGTTTACTTTGGTATTTTCAATAATACAACGTCTTTATTTTTATCAAACCAGATTTCATGAAACAATTATATACATCGATTATTCCAGAGATCTGTGGATTTGGAAATCTCCAATTGTCAATTCTTAGATTGACAAATTTAGAATTTTATTTTATATTATTATTTTCATTGTTATAGATTATTTTTTAAATCGGGTTTAAAAAAATCTGCGGACTCTTGAACAAAAAAAAACTTGATTTCTTGATGATGAAATAACAAATTTATCATTTTTATGTGTTTAAGATTTATCAGCTAATTTCAAAAGTTTTGGTGTATAACATTTCTTATTAGGCCGTCATAATTATTGATAAAACATCTGCTGATCAAACATTTGGGAAAAATAAGGCACGAAAATTTTGCTACTTACAATATTTACAATAGAAAAAGAATATGCGGGATGTTTCATATTGATAAGATAACTTAATAAAATTATATAACGCATATATTTTTGCCAGAAATTGAAGTGTATATGAAGCTTTCTCTAAGTTCTGAAATACGTATTTTACCTTTCTAACAGTAAAATTGAAGCCATAACGGTTCATTAATTTTTGTTGAAATATTTGATAATATTAGGGTGCTTTATTTATAAAAAAGAAAAGTGCCACCGGTTATATGCCTACAGCATACGGGCCCGATTTTTTTATTTATATCAAAAAAAAAATTGAATTTTAAAAACTAACTGAGCCGGTTGTGAAATTTTAAATCTACTCAAACCGGTTCACGGTTAACCGGATCCTTTGAAATAGTCCGGTTAACTGTTAACCGAAAATTTGGTTTGGGTCCGGTTAACGGTTAACCAGATTTGTGCATTTTTCTTTTCTTTTTTTTTCTTTTTTTTTTGAAAACAGAAAAACATTTTTGTTTTTATTTTTTTGTATTAAAATATTAGAAATGTTGAATATTTTTTTTAAAATAGATGGAATACAATATAATTTGTTTTATTAGAAAGAATGCAACAAATAACTCGGATCAATATTTTGCAGATCGGATTTTTCGCGGCTGTAAGAAAAATTAATATATTTCTTTATGTGTTATTGGAGAAAAATAAAAATGCTTAGATTCCGAGTTATTGATCCCGGTTCAAAAGTCACTTCTAGGTAATCTAGAAAATATTATGATTTTTCTAGTACATTTAATTTATTAAAAGTTGTATCTATTTTGAGAATTATTTTTGAATAATAATCATTAAATAAATTAAAGTCTTTCTTTTTTTTTCAAAATAGATACAACTTTTAATATATTAAATCTATTAGAAAGATCATAATATTTTCTAGATTACTTAGAAGTGACTTTTGAACTGGGATCAATAACTCGGAATCTAAGCATTTTTATTTTTTTTCCAATAATACATAAAGAAATATATTAATTTTTCTTACGGCCGCGAAAAATCCGATCTGAAAAATATTGATCCGGGTAGTGTATTTATACTCGGGCGGGTACGGGTACCCCGGGTATACCCAAGTCGGGTACGGGTATAACTCGGGTACTGGTATACTCGGGTACAAGGGTATACGGGTAAGGGTATCTCGGGTATATTTTTTAAAATCCATACCCTACCCGTCTTATACCCGTACTCGTGTATCCTTGACGGGTAGGGCGGGTACGGGTATTTTTTATTTTTTTGTGTTTCTGTTTTTTGTTGGTTTTTTTTTGCTGTTTTTTTTTCTGGTTTTTTTTGGCTGGTTTTTTTTTTGCTGTTTTTTTGTTTTTGTTTTTTAATTTCTGTTTTTTAATTTCTTTTTTTTTTTAATTTCTGTTTTTTAATTTCTGTTTTTTAGATTTATTTTTGTAAATATTAGATTTATTTTGAATAGGTTAGATTTATTTTTGAAAATATTAGATTTATTTAAAAAACAGAAATTAAATCTAACCTATTCAAAATAAATCTAACATTTTCAAAAATAAATCTAACCTATTCAAAATAATTCTAACATTTTTAAAAATAAATCTAACCTATTCAAAATAAATCTAAAAAACTAAAATTAAATCTAACCTATTCAAAATAAATCTAACATTTTCAAAAATAAATCTAACCTATTCAAAATAAATTGAACATTTACAAAAATAAATCTAAAAAACAGAAATTAAATCTAACTTGTTCAAAATAGATCTAACATTTTCAAAAATAAATCTAACCTATTCAAAATAAATCTAACATTTACAAAAATAAATCTAAAAAACAGAAAAAAAAATAGAAACAAAAAAACAGAAATTAAAAAACAGAAATTAAAAAACAGAAATAAAAAAACAGAAACAAAAAAACAGAAATTAAATCATGGCATTGGGTTGGGGGGAAAAACTGAATTTTGAATTTTGAATTCGGATGAACAGTACTCAGGTATCGGGTACGGGTACTCAGGTACTAGGGTACAGGTATAGTCGGGTGCGGATAAATTCGGGTAGGGTATGGTCGGGTATTGGTCCAAAAAATTGGGTCCGGCCCCATTTTTGCCCGTACCCGCGTACCCAAGTACCCGACCCATACCCTAGCTCGGGTACGGGTACCCTAGGCGGCGGGTACGGGCGGGTATACCCGTTAAGGGTATTGTTAATACTCTAGATCCGGGTTATTTGTTGCAGTCTTTCTAATAAATCAAATTATATTGTATTTCATCTATTTTCAAAGAAATATATTCAACATTTCTAATATTTTAATACAAAAAATACAAAAAAAAAACAAAAACAAAATCGGTGCACCATTAACCGGACATATACATATCAAATATTTTTTCTTTGGGCCAAATTGAGAACTCGGCACACACTTTCTTTTCTTTTCTTTTTTTTTCTTTTTTGAAAACAGAATTATTTTTTGTTTTTATTTTTTGTATTAAAATATTAGAAATGTTGAATATATTTCTTTGAAAATAGATGGGATACAATATAATTTGTTTTATTAGAAAGACTGCAACAAATAACCCGGATCAATATTTTTCAGATCGGATTTTTCGCGGCTGTAAGAAAAATTAATATATTTCTTTATGTGTTATTGGAAAAAAAATAAAAATTCTTAGATTCCGAGTTATTGATCCCGGTTCAAAAGTCACTTCTAGGTAATCTAGAAAATATTATGATCTTTCTAGTACATTTAATTTATTAAAAGTTGTATCTATTTTGAGAATTATTTTTCAATAACAACCATTAAATAAATTAAAGATTTTATTTATTTTTGCAAAATAGATACAACTTTTAATAAATTAATCTATTAGAAAGATCATAATATTTTCTAGATTACTTAGAAGTGACTTTTGAATCGGGATCAATAACTCAGAATCTAAGCATTTTTATTTTTTTTTCCAATAATACATAAAGAAATATATTAATTTTTGTTACAGCAGCGAAAAATCCGATCTGAAAAATATTGATCCGGGTTATTTGTTGCAGTTTTTCTAATAAAACAAATTATATTGTATTCCATCTATTTTCAAAGAAATATATTCAACATTTCTAATATTTTAATACAAAATTTTTTTCTGTTTTAAAAAAAAAAGATAAAAAAAAAGAAAAGAAAGTGTGTGCCGAGTTCTCAATTTGACCCAAAGAAAAAATATTTGATATGTATATGTCGGTTAATGGTGCACCGGTTTTGTTTTGTTTTTTTTGTATTTTTGTATTAAAAGATTAGAAATGTTGAATATATTTCTTTGAAAATAGATGGAATACAATATAATTTGATTTATTAGAAAGATTGCAACAAATAACCCGGATCAATATTTTTCAGATCGGATTTTTCGCGGCTGTAAGAAAAATTAATATATTTCTTTATGTGTTATTGGAAAAAAAATAAAAATTCTTAGATTCCGAGTTATTGATCCCGGTTCAAAAGTCACTTCTAGGTAATCTAGAAAATATTATGATCTTTCTAGTACATTTAATTTATTAAAAGTTGTATCTATTTTGAGAATTATTTTTCAATAACAACCATTAAATAAATTAAAGATTTTATTTATTTTTGCAAAATAGATACAACTTTTAATAAATTAATCTATTAGAAAGATCATAATATTTTCTAGATTACTTAGAAGTGACTTTTGAATCGGGATCAATAACTCAGAATCTAAGCATTTTTATTTTTTTTTCCAATAATACATAAAGAAATATATTAATTTTTGTTACAGCAGCGAAAAATCCGATCTGAAAAATATTGATCCAGGTTATTTGTTGCAGTTTTTCTAATAAAACAAATTATATTGTATTCCATCTATTTTCAAAGAAATATATTCAACATTTCTAATATTTTAATACAAAAAATAAAAATTTCTGTTTTAAAAAAAAAGAAAAAAAAAGAAAAGAAAAGGAAAATGCACAAATCCGATTAACCGTTAACCGGACCCAAACCAAATTTCCGGTTAACGATTAACCGGACTATTTCAAAGGGTCCGGTTAACCGTTAATCGGAAATTTGGTCCGGTTAACCGTGAACCAGTTTGGATAGATTTAAAATTTCACAACCGATTCAGTTAGTTTTTAAAATTCATTTTTTTTTTGGATATAAATAAAAAAATCGGGCATACGGCTCTGATCTAAAAGAAATAGCTCTTTTTTCCCGACCTATTGTTTTTTTATTTTAAGGTTAGAGGATATAGCTATCTAACAAGTATATTATATATTAAATAAAGGGAAAATAATTATTTCATCAGGGGCACCTGCATGGGCAAATCTTCATTCATCCGTACGGGTGCTGAGACAACCTATGATTTTAAAATTTAATTTAATTTAATTTAATTTTTTGTAATTTTCTATATATCCTCCCTTTGAAATTATCACACGTCTACTTGAAACTTAGTGGTTAGAATTTATTTTATAGTTGTGGAGAGTTTAGATTCAGTTCCCATTAACAACATATTGTTCATTTTAAATTTAGCACTCCTATCATGAATTTCTAGTTCTGTCTCTGACCACTTGGCTTACTCTCTAATTCACATAATTAGAGGTGGATTGATCAATTGACCTCATTCAAATTTAAAAACTAATTATTATATATAGTTTTATTGTATAGTTTATTGATAAATATTATGAGTATCTTAAAAATGACTTCCATTTTTTTGTGAAAGTTTTATATGATTGAACTCCATTAATTTTCAAGAGAGAAGTAAATTATTGTATGATACTTAAGTTACACAACACTATTGATGTTTGCTTGTAATGAATCAAATAAGATAGTATTAAATGAAAAGATTAATTCGCCTTTATATTTATATACGACATTACTTAGTGAAGTAATAAGGATAAAAGGTATCAAAATTTTAAATTTCTTTATATTTTAATTTTACTCCTCTACAATATTTTAATTTTATTTTCCTTTAAATTATCTTTCTGCACTTCCGAATACATTAGAACACCTTCATACTTAAATTACCAACATTTCACTTGCCAGTGATAAACTTAGTTTTTTTTTTTCCCCGAGCTCTAGCACGATCCTTGAGGTCGTTCTAATTTGTTATGCCATTCCGTGTCTGTTAACTGTTTAACTATTTGTTGTGAGGTTATTTTCTGCTCCAGTTTAGTTGGGCTTCAACTTTAAAGTTAAAAACATTGAGGTTGTCAAAACTGAGGTCCTGTGAGACCCTTATGGGCCGATATGAAACACTACCATCTTGTTTGGATGGAGAGTAGAGGACGGGAGGGAATAGAAAGAAAAGAAATTTTTGTATCGAATTGTGTTTGGTTGATAGAATTATATCGGAGGTGAATGGTATAGGAAGTAAAATGTTTAATTTTGTATCATTATAATTAATTGAATCGGTTTCTCTTTTAATTTGGAATGTAATATATGAAAATAAATTTTGTTACAAATATTTTTAGAATAAATAACACAAATTGTCACACCCCGGTGCCCCACGAGGCACGACAGGTGCTCCTGCCGTAGGCATACGGTTGCCCGTATACCTACTAGGCAATTACGATATGATAGAAAGAAAACATAACACGCAAACAAAGCAAATAAATAACATAAACAGAACTCAAATCCCATCTGGTCAGGTTTCAGTATACAAAACCCGTATCTCAATGGATACGCATCACCAAATGACACCGAGAATATATATATACAACCAAAACATAACTATACACATAATCTCTAATGTCACAATACCAGACAAGCTATGTAGAGGTGAAACCAGGGTCTACCGTCCTCGTGTCTCTCTCGGATCCACCGAACCGGAACCTGAAAATATTACCCAAAAAGGGGATGAGAATTGAATTCTCAGTGCGATAATTGCCACAAAATAATCCCTGGACTTGCAATCACAGATTATATTCAAAATGAAACACAAATAAAGTCCAGATCAATTCATAACCATTTGTAAACATGAATGCAGAAATCCAACAACATATATATATCCAAATGAAATCACAAGTTAGGAATTGCCAAGATGAAATTCAATCACACAATATTTGGTTTACTCGGTTTCAAAATATCTGGTAGATACAGGCCCAACCGTTTAATTAAAAGTCTGGTTCTAAAAAAAAATACATATAAAGCGAATTGACCATCCAAACGCGTTACCCCCTGGGTAATGCCTCCGATACACAAGTCACATACAATCACAATCACAGTACAACGTCACTTACCCCTCGTCCCAACCGGTACTGGGAACTGCCGAGGGCCAGACGATCTAAAGCTTTAGAACACTGGGCGTCAAAGTCCCTGCAGAGACTCTGACAAATCCGGTTTCACCCCCTGGGTGACATCATCACGGCGGATGACAATAATACCATATCCACCAACTGATGGTGATATAAAGCACGGTGACTTTAATTCCAAAATCAGATCATTCCGATCAACACAATTTATAACCATACCAGCATGCAAGTCCATCTGTTAAAACAATTCCAGTTCCACTTTATTTGGGCAATGCAATGCATATGCAACACAATCCGATAATGCAATTCAATCAATAATCAACATGTTAACCGAAACACAGTTTAATTCTGAATATAAACTATCAAACAAGTCCAGAAATCCCGCACCTGTTTATGCTGCACGTAACCCGACCTTACGTCTCGTGATATTCCGTACCCGGTTGCCTTACCGACTCTATTTAAAATATACCACAATTAAGGTTTAATTAGTTACAGTAGCTATATAAATGAAATTAGTACGATTACGGTTCGATGCTCGTTCGATTCGGCATAATTTAAACTCACTTTACCATTTTAAGCTACCTGGTTACGGCCCGTAAGGGATTCTGTTGCGGCCCGCAACAAATAAGGCAGTATGAATTCGCCTCTGTTTCAGCTCTTACGGCCCGCAATAAAAGGGCTACGGCCTGCAACACACTTCCAGTGATTTCACAACTCTGTTCTACAGCTCCGTTTTCAACTTGTTACGGCCCGTAAGGGATGGGTTGCGGCCCGCAACACCATCAGGTTTTTCAGTCTGGTTTTGGTTCGTTCGGCTTTCTCGTTTTAATTCAGTTACTACCCCGCATTACTTAATCATATACCATACCATCTTGGACATCTAATACCATATCTAAACACATGGTTTTATATAAATTTACATAACACACAGTTTGGTCAAGTTAGTGATACTTTGGTCGATTCAAGCTCGGTATTTTGAGTTAACCAACAATTCCGGTTTCGATCGAGATAACTAAACCAAATCCATCACCTTCAGAATTCTAAAACCATTAATCAGATTTTTCAAAACCCTAAACCCTAGTTCAATTTCCAAAAACCCTATTCCATGAAATAACTTCAATTATTCAGACAAATTGAATCGAAGGCTTATAATAGCAATCGAAACTCGAATTAGAACTTCAACCAAAAGAAAAGAAAGAAAACACGAATCGAATCGAAAATTAGGTTTTCGAATAGAGAATATGATAGATAAATATATACCAAATTGATGGTTCGAATAAGTGGAGAACCTCGTTCTGATCTCGAGACTACGAACGGTTCGATCGATCGCGCGGGTTTCACTTTCTTCCTTTCTCCCTTCCTTTCTCTTGCACCGCTCACCACTTTCCCTCTCTCATTTACGGTATAGAAGGTGTACCAAACGGTACAAGGGAGATAGGTATGACATGAATTGGGTTCTTTTACCATTTAGTCCTTTTAAGTTTCCATTATTACATAAGGGCTTAATTTATACACATACAACCTTACATATATTTTTAATGCATATAAACCTTTCCAAACTCAAAACCAATATATGCATATACATGTTTAATTATATATATATCAAATTTAGAAATATATATATATATTTTTTTTTTTTATACCAAAAATTTTACGAGAATGTCACACAAATATTCAAACTTACATCTTAACAATATAATTCTCATACAAGTTTTTTGTCACAAACTTACAATAACCACTGAATTTCAAATTAACATTCTAAATTTTAATTAATCAAACAAGAAATAAAACAAAAAAGAAAGTTAAATTTATTTTCTCTCATTAATGATCTAAGCACAGAAAGTTAATTATGTTAATCTTTCTTTCTCTTTCATTTCATTATTTTCTATTCTTCATCTCCTCTTTCTTTCTCTACTCTCCATCTAAATTGTAAAAAGTTAATAGTTGTCGAGTGGAGGGGTGCTCAAACGGTCAATTCGGTTGAAACAAAACTAATATAGTAAGATCAAACTTTTTTTTATTTTCAAAATAGAGTCGAATTGAATTTTAGTTTGTTCGGTTCAAACTGAAATATCTACTGGTACCAATGTTCTAAATAGTGGCGCTATAGCGTTTTTCTCCCATAAAAGCTATGGCGCTATGTCCAAATAGCGCCGCTATTTGGATATAGTGCAATTTTTTTAACTCGGCCACTACGACGCAATAAATGCTATTTAAATCATTGACTGGTACCAAAAAATATTGAAATAAGAAATGTGGAAATGTGAGGTCATTCGGACAAAAATGTTGAAATAATAAAAAAAAAAACTTTTAAAAAATTTGCAAACCCAAAACAACAAAATGTTGAAATAAGAACAAAAAGAATCCAAGAAATCGATAGTCTTTAGCCTTTTCCTTCCGAGAAGCAGACTTGAGATAAGTCGTGGATGGACAAGTTGGGAGATACTTCTCAGATACGAGTTCGATTTAGATACTTTGCCCAAGAGAAAGTACACTAAAAGCATACATGTCCCATCTCCCCTTGTCAAAGATGGGAAATCACTTGAGCAGTTGAGCTTTTACCGAGCCAATTTTTATTCTTCTTGAGACGAATGAGGGGGAAAAAGGAGAAAAAAAAAATTAAGGGGGCTGGAAAACAAGGGGAAGGTGATAACAGCTAATTCACCGCACAGGTGTGCTCCAATCCTCGTCGACCTCTGTTACTAGTCAAGCACAAAAACATAAACTAATATGTTTCTCGAGATTTTGTGCACGTGCCATGTAACATCAAACATAAATTGATGCTTCTGTCAAGATATTTATAAAAATTTTTTTTTTGGAAAGAATAATATAAAACAAAATAGAAGTTATATGTATATTTTGTTGTGTCAACTCTGTTTTTTTTCTCTACATTTTTACACTAGAACAAGTCCTCTTTCAAGATAATCGGTCTTCTTTCTTGGCAGCAAGAACAAAACTCTCTCGCATCTTTTTTCTCATGAAGCTCTTGTTCTTAACTCAACAGCTGATATAATCACTTAAAATTTCAATTCCAACGAATCATTCACTTTTTATTTTCTCTACAATTTTATTTAGGGAATAAAGGAGTTTACATAGACATTAAAATAAAAATAAAAAACATTTGATAAGTGCCAATACCACCGAGAATGCAAATCTTTGTATAGTTAGAAAATCAAAATAAAAATTTTAACAATTGATAACTTGATAAAACGTGGATGGTCTCTATTATTTCTAAGCATCCTGCTACCTCAAGAAACATAGTGTAGAGACGGTGACACACTTATATAATGAATCTCTTCTTCTTTTTTCTCTATGAATAAGAAAAATATAATTTGTTATGTTTAATTTTTATCACTGATTTCTGTTTGGTGTGTAACATTTCTTATTCGGTCCGTCATAACTAATAACTATTGATGCTCTGTGCGGATCAAACATTTGAAAAAAGTAAGGCCCACAAATTTTGTTATCAAAAAACTATAAACTAGAAAAGGATATATGGGATGTTTCATAATAAAATAAATTAATAAAATTATATTACACATATTTTGTCAGAAAATGAAGTTTATGTGAATCTTTTGTTTAGTTTTGAAATGCATGTTTCACCTTTTCAACAGTAAGAATGTAGCACTGCTATGCTTCGTTTATAAAAGAAATGTGCCAGTGCATGGGTATATTCCTAATCTGTTTATTTTGTTTTATTTTATTTATTTTTTGCTGTTTGCACGTTCCAAATCCTACGTTATGAGTTGTCAATTGTTACAAGATGCTGGTAGTAGCTGGAACTATGGATCGCCCCTTTTTTTTGAATTTGAGGACTACATATTTTTCTCAGGGGTGGATCCACAAAGACATTAGATATCAGATCAAATTCAATTCAATGCATGATAAAAACTGTTCAATTTGTGTTAAAATTTGTGCGTACTTATTAACTATCAAAATTGAGGCCCAGTCAGACCCTCCCGGGCCGATATGAAACACAAAAAAGTTAATAGTTGTGGAGTGCATCAAGTGGTTTTATTTGTTTAGGCCTTTAGGGGGAAATCAAAGGAATCCGTATCCTTCATAAAGTGGTTTTATTTGTTTAGTCTATGGGAAGGAATTCTCGCGCCTCCCATTTTACGATTGGAGTTGGTATATTAATTCAAGCCTAAGACCATCCCTTCCCGGGAAGAAATTCTCGCGCCTCCCATTTTACGATTTTAACCCTCGTCTCCACTCCGATCTAAACCCTAGAAAGGAATTCTCTTTCCGCCATAGTTTCTTAGAAATAATCAATCCGTAAATATTTCTCTTCCTTTCGCTTAAGTGCGATCTATACAAAAATGACGAAAATCGAGAGCAACTTGAAGTCTCGAGAGCAGATTGAAGTGGATGAACAGAAAGGCGAGTGGAGCGGCGGAAGCGATTCTGAAGTTGTCAATCTACAATCCGATTCTACGGAGGTACAAAGTAGTTCGATTGTATAAATTTTCAATTATTAGCTATGCCCATCGTGATGTTCAAATTCTAGTTTCTATGGGAATTCTCAAAATTTATTAGTTTCCAACCGAGAGGCTTTGTGAACTTATTAACTGGTTCCGAAACCCTGAAGCCAATTTAACCATATAATGCGTTATCTGTCTTGACTCAATTTTGAGATCAAGCTATCTGTCTTGACTTAATTTGGAGATCAAGCTCTCCTTAAAGTTAAAAGAATCTCCAGCTTTGCTAATATGATGGTTTCCCACTTCAAGCATAAAAATCATATGAGATCAATAATGGTTGATTCTAGAAGTAAATCTGTTCAGTGTTTTTTTCTTCTTCTGTAGTGTTTTTGGTGTCAAGATCATTGAATGGATCCAATTTTATAGTTATTTCAATTAAGTTCAACTTCTATTAATGCCCAAATAATTAATGTAACCCCATGCATTTATAGACAACAAATCCACTATTGATGTAGTTCTGTTGCATCCTAGTTCAATGATCATATCCAATTCTCCAGTAAGAAGGAAACACTAACCTGCCTTAAAATTGAGATTGTGAAAAAAATAAAAAAACAAAGAAAACAGAAATTGAGTCACTCATATCAGAGGTATTGACGAACAATGACACTCCAATCTCATAGTTTTTTCACTTCATTCATTGATCTTGTGAATATTGGAGTCTTGGACTCAACCTTGGCTGTGCTACCTTTGTTGGAATCCTTCTGAACTAAATTATGCCGGTCTATCTAAATCTTCTTTCAACTTGAGATTTTGAAGTACCACTTAATCTCTCTTTTTGATAATGCCATTGTTCAGCTAATTGAAGAGACTTTTGTGATTTCCTGTTCAAATCATAGAAAAAGTTCTCTTTTCTTTTATAGGAAAAGGCTAAGTCTTCAGTCATCCTCCAACTTACAAAATGAGAAGAGTTCCTCCAAACAAAATAAGAGCTAAATTCATTTGCAAATGCTTTTTGTGATTTTCATTATTTCACATCCCCTACCCAAACTTTTACCATAAATTCAAGAAGCATAAACTCATACATGGCTGCTAGTTTTGAACTGCATCTTTGGTACAATCAACTACTTTGTAGTATATTAATCCCTTACTGACTTGCTATCCTTGTTACAATTTTTTTTGGCACATATAACCATCCCATATGTGAGAATTCATTTCTCTATTTTTACTTGGTATTATAGACGCTGTACCCATACTCTACAGCCAGTGGACCCTACACAACAGTGAGCCCCACCATAGGTGGTGGATGAAATGTTGGGACAAGTATAGGAGCAGCATATATTTTCCATACTTATGATTATGAATATACATTATTTTGTCCTTCAACTACTCTGATTGATTTATATAGAAGGTGCTTACAGTAATAAGTTTGTCTCTGTGAAGAACTCTTCTCAGTCATCCTTTAGAAAATAAGATATTATCTTTTTCCATGTTTTTCTCAGAGAATCATAGGAGAAATTTCGTACGGTAACTGTTTTAGTTTATAAGGGTCAAGTGGATCAAACAACAAAGCAGACTCAAGTTGAGAATGTTATTATCTCATAACAAAATCTAAATGATTAAAAGTCCATTGCTTCTTTCTCATGGACTCGCTTTGCATAACTCCTTACAAAAGAAAAGAAAAGGAAAGAGAATTAAATTTCAATGGGTGAAAAAAGCTGCAGCCTGGTGGAAAGAGATCTGTCTCTCCTTCTCCAGCTATGACTTAAGCTATGGAGAATTTCCATTTCTCTCCCCTTCTGTACTCTTTCAGATTTTAAATCTCTTTCCCTCTTATTTTGAGAAAAAAAATTCTTTTGCTCTATTTCTTTCATCTGAATGTTTTTCTTTTTCAGATAGAGGTTTTATTTTTTTCTGACACATTTAATCCCAGTGTTTTTCTGTTTCAGATAAAGGAGTCTTTTCTTTTAACCTTGTGTGGATTTATTAGGGGACCATCTTGTCTGGATCTCCACGATATCCTTTTTGTTTTATTATTTGTTTTATCCTTCTCTTTCTGTTTTGTTGTCCTCCTAAATTGTAGATATCGTGTAGCATGGGACTAACTTGGTCCATAAAAATGGTACCGATCAACTATGTAAATCCATTTCAAATCTAATTGTAACTGTTGTTTGGTGAGAAGTTGTCCTTAGGCTAAGTAATATTAATACAAAACCTTTTTAAGTCCAGTGAAAGTAAGCTATAAATCCAGTGATTCTTAAGCCTAAGGTATGTCATATTAAAATCTTAACCAAGAAACTTGAATCCTGTTCTGAACAGCCATTTGGCCCAAAAAACAATGGTCAAATTAGATTTAGGCTGGTGCAAAACAGGATTGTAATGTATTTTCTTCTTTATACAAACACAATAGGCTATTTACTAACTAAAAGAATCAGAGCCAATAGAAAGAACACAAATCAATAAAGGAGCATATTTAAGTTCCACATGGTAATCATATTACATATAGGTACAGAACAACAGATTAATTATAGACCAAATGTTTTTCTTTTCCTGATATCTTTCTTGACCAAACTTCCTTAGGTAGTTCAGAAGGAACAACTACAACACAATGCACTTTCTGTTAAAGAGAATGTTGTTTCTCATTTTCCATTTACTCCAACACAATGCACCAAAGTCAGCTTTTGAGATTTGTGAAAATTTAAACCAAAAACAATTACAACAACAACAACCAAACATTTAGTCCCAAACAAGTTGGGGTAGACTAGAAATGAAACCGAACTGAGTCACACAGTACAATAGGGTTTCATTTCCATAAAAGAGGCTGTGGTTTTTTTACGTTGGCTCGCCACGCCTTATCACAACCCTCCTTTTTCTTGGCTTGGGACAGACTGCATAGTTACATAGGCGGAGTTACAACCAAGTTTTTAGTCCCAAACAAGTTGGGGTAGGTTAGAAATTTCTCCAATTCTGAAATTTATCTTGACAAGCCCCCATCCAAAACTATATGTGACATTATAAACAAATGATCTCTATTTTCAATGATGTTGTTAGAACTACATAACAAACATTGTGTTAGGGGTGCATAACAAAACTCATGACTCATAACTTGTTCGGAATCAATTTGGGTTCAACTCGCCAACAACTCGAGTTGAAACTGGCTCGAGTTCATTGTCTCGGTTGTTTCACGAATTTAATCCAATTTGCCCCCAACTCGGTTGACTAATTGACTTGGTAAATTGTGTAATGTTTTGTTAGACTTTGTACTATTTAGTAATTTGGTAACTTTGTACTAGTTAATTATGTATTTGCCACTATTTCATTATGTAAAGTTTTAAATTGCGTACTATTTTGATAAATTATGTACTATTTATTTTGTTATACTTTGTTTTGGTAATCTTTAATTTGATAAACTATGTACTATCTACGAGTCACGAGTCAACACAAGTTCTTTGCGAGTTGAATCCAAGTTGGGGTTTCTGACTCGAAACTGGATTAGCAACTTAGACTCAACTCGGCTCATGAGTTCACGAGTTGAATCCAAGTTGCCCTCAGACTCAACTTGGCTCATGAGCTGCCCTAATTGTGTATCTCCTATCCATCCCTATTTTCTAAGAATATCCTTGGTCAAAATGCTATTATTTTGTGTTAACCACATAAAAACTTTAATCTTGTGTGGAATCTTCAAATCCCACCATAACATTGCATTTTGTATTGTTATCCCCCTAAATGTAATAAATTGATTAGTGGATTGAGTTGTAAATATCTCTTTTGTACCCATATCCGCAGAGGGCTATCCTTATCCTCTATTAGAGTGTGCTTATGCTTATGGATTATGGTCTATAGCTCTTGCCATCCCTTATTAACACTCTTTGCAAAACCCTAGAAGACCGTAAAATAGTCCCATGTGATAAAATAAATTCATACTTTCATTAGTGCAAAGCTGAAACAAGTGAGGTAAAGGGTTGGACAATGCACAATTATTATACAAGATGCCTTGCCAAAATCTAATTAGCTGTCCAACTCGAATCTTGTGACTACAACTTATTTATCCTAGGTTCTTTTTAATTTCATTCTCTCCTTCCATAAGGGAGATAGTTTCTTGTATGGAGTGTGTGAGTTGTACTTTAATCTAATAATTTGCTTCCATATAGGGGTGCAAATAGATAGGACATTATCCGTCCGAATCTGGATCTGTATCCAAAAATTAGATATGGATATTCAATATCAGAATATTCGTGTGGATACAAATATGGATATGGTTTTAAATTTTAATTATCCGTATTTGAATAGTAGATCTATGCCATATAGTTTAATATATATTATGGACAAATTTATGTTATTCCCTATGATAATTAGATAATATTATGAACTTCGGTATTTTTTAATAATATTTTAATATTTCTTTTAATAAATAAGTATTGAAAAATGGATATCTGATCCGTATTCATATTTGTCTAATATTTGATCCTTATCCGAAAAAAAAAGCGGATACATATATGGTTTTACTACTATCTGATCTATATCCGATCTATTTGCAATTTTACTTCCATAACCTTGGATATGAAGGATCGTGATACTTCCACCACAATTTCAACAAAAGAGCAGCATTCATCATTTTTAAACTTATTATTCTTGGACTACCAAATGTTTTCTTTATGTCACACTCCAAAACACAAGGGTATGATCGCCTGCCTCCCCTATGATGGGGGAGACACAAGGCTATGATTATTCTACCAAACTCATCCAATAACCATTTGACATAATATAACAACACAACAGTTCTCTGAGCATATAACAAATATATCATCATCATTATAATTCATGAGGGTATGCAGAAATGCAAAAGGATCAAAAGACCAAGTATTGAGGCCCAGTCCAGTCAGACCTTGATGGCCTAATATGAAGCACTGGTGTGGCTTAAATTGAGGCTCGATTAGTTGAGCTACTAAAGTTAATAGTTGTCGAGTGCATAAAGTGATTTTATTTGTTATATTCATGAAGAAGATCGGTATATTAATCAGTTACATGAAAGAAATATATGATGATTGATGACGAATAGAATTCATAGTTCAGTTACACGTGGATGCACTCAATTGGCTGTGCCTCTAACAGTCTAACTCTTAGACCATCCCTTCCGTGCCTCTCCTTTTACCTTCTCTCCCTTCTGATCTAATCATTTAAACCCTGAAAGGAACTTTTTTGCCATAGTTTAGTAGAAATAATCAATCCATAAATATTTCTCTTCCTTTTCCTTAAGTGCTATCTGTGCAAAAAATGAAGAAAATCGCTTGAAGTCCCGAGAGCAAATGAAGCGGATGAACAGAAAAGAAAGCGAGTGGAGCATCGGAAGTGATTCTGCATTATCAATCTACAATCTGATTCTACCAAGGTACAGAGTAGTTCAATTCTATAAATTTTCATTTACATAGCTATAGGTTTAAGATCGTGATGTTGAAATTCTAGTCTCTATGGGAATTTTCAAATTAACTAGTTTCCAACTGAAAGGCTTTGTGACTATATTAATTGGTTTCAAAACCCTGAATCCAGTTAACCATCCAAAGCATTATCTGCCTTGACTCAATCTGGAGATCAAGCTCTCCTTGAAGCTAAAAGAATATCCAGGTTTGCTTTAATGCATTGGTTTTCGACTTCAAGCAAAAGAAATAATTTTTAATACTGGCTGATTCTTGAATTAAATCTATTCAGTGTAATTCTTCTTTAGCATTTTCCAGTGCCAAGACAAATGAATGGTTACAAATTTATAGTTATTTCAAACATGTGTCAACAATGAAATCAAGTTTCAACTCTTATTAATGCCCAAATAATTAATGTAACCCTATATATTTACAGAACAAATCCACTATTGATGAAATCATATTGCATCCAAGTTCAATGACCACATCCAATTCTCCAGGAAGGAAAAAAGGAAACAGTAATCTGCCTTAAACTTGAGATTGAAAAGAGAAAAAAAATAGACAGAATGCACCCACCTCAAACCCCAAACCACCCCAAGCCAAATTGATTTGCAATCATTTTCGTGATGTTGCACCTCTCCCATCCCAAACTTCTACCACAAATTCAAGAAGCATATACAAATACATGGCTGCTAGTTTTGAACTGCATCTCCAGTACAACCAACTACTACATAGTATATAAATTCCTTACTGACTTGATAATCTTGTTACAAAATTTTGGCAAATATGACCATCTTCTGTGAGAATCCATTTTGGCAATATATGTTGTCACCAGCTGAACACGAGCAATTGAGTCCGAGAACCTCTTCCTATGAGAAACAACATGAAGCAACCAAAATCCAGTGATTCTTCAGCCTAAGATGTGTGTCATATTTAATTCTTAAGACCTATTATAGTGCTGTTATTAAGCTCATCCTATGCTCCATTTAGCCCAGAAAACTATGACCAAGTCATATTTAGACGGGGTTAAACAGGACATATTTTCTTCTTTAATACAAACATAATAAGCCAATTAAAAGAATCAGAACAAAACAAAAAAAACACAAATTAACATGAGAATATTTAAGTTTACAGAGTTATCATATTACATAGAGGTAGAACAACAAATTATTCATACAAATGTTTTTTGCTTCCAGCAATCTTAACGACATCATTCCCCACAATTCCTTGGGTAGATCCGAAGGCAAAAGGAATGATTAAATAAAAAAAAAAAAAAGAAGTCCCATTATTATGATTCGCTATAGTACAGATGCTCCTAGTACAATCTGCAGTGTGTTTTTTAAAGAAATGTTAAATTCAATTCTCTACATGTTAATTAAATTACCGGTAATATGGCTAATAAAAAATCACATGAAAATGGCTTAGAGTGTACATCATATAAATGAGAAGAGAATTGGTTAAAACATCATTGCAACAGCTGCATTGCAATTTCAGATGGCTAATTGACTTGGTTGATCTTTTGTTCCATCCAGTACATGTATGCAATAATCTAGTATTTTAATACTACCTTTGATTGAGTTTATTTGTCTCATGCTTTGATATTGCTTTCATTTAGTACTTTAGGAATTGTTACTGGTGTACTGATAAATTATATTCAACCAACCTGTTGATTCAATTTGATATTTATTGGGCGCAATTGTGAATGGTTTATTTGGTTTTCGGTACTCTCTTAGACCCACAGCTTAATACAGAATGTTTTGCATACCTCTTAAATTTAGGATTATGTTGTCAGTTTTTTTTTCCCTTCATCCAAATTTACAATTAAAAAAACCCCACTTGACCATCTTTTAATTTTCTTGGCATTGAATTGCTTAATTATGATAAACTGATCATAATTTGCATTTTCTGTATGAGAAATTGATGGCCACCCATTATTTATTGGTAGAAAACATGGCCCTATTCTATTCAATAATGTGTAATTTTGAAGGATTTAAATTTGGACTACGAATACAATTTGCTTTGAACCTAATTTGTTTTTTTACTTTCCAATTAGTTCATTAAAATTAACTTCCATATATTTTTCTTGCAAAGAATAACCTTACAATTACACCTATAGGTTATCCAAGTAGGTTATTTACCGTATTATGCAAAATAGAAGTGTCTGTGAATCGAGCATAGTCAGCTTATCCGAATAGGTTACCATACCATGTTTGGTACGGATGCTTGTTTCAATTTGGAGTAAGAGATTTTATGTTTTGGTACTGATAATTTTGATGCTAGTGACTGATGCATGTTTCAGTTAGTAGTAGGTAGTAGTACTTGTAAGTTTTTCCTTTTTTTAATACATGAACGGACCTTGTGCCTCTTTTTCACAAAAAAAAAAAAAAAAAAAAAAAAAAAAAAAAAAAAAAGACATATCATGCAAAGTAGGGGTTCTCAGATAGGCATTCTTTTATAATTTTCAGACCCATACCCAACTTGTATGGGCCACGGGTCAACCTAACTCAACTCGTCTAAACTTAAGACTTGCGTTTTATATTTCCTGCAGTCATTTCATGACACAATTGTTTATTAGACCTGGTCTTGGCTCCTTTGTCTTTCTTTTGCCCATTTTTCTAGAGTTTGTCCAAGTTCTTAAACCATGGTTCTACCTTTGGCTCAAGCATTTTATCCAGCTTAAAGTCTTTTAAAAAAAAGTTATTCAACTTTATTGTTGAATGGACTCCCTTTTTTTTGTGAAATTTTTCGCACAAGCTACAAAGCCGTGAGGAAAAATTGAACTTTAAACCTTGAGGTAACCTATAACCCTAAGACTTTTCTCTAAGACTTTTCTCCTATCCAACCGTGTTACCTCTCCTTTATCAAATTTAATCTACACAATCTTGCCAAACAAACTCTCCTTAATACAACTTAAAAAGAGTCCAATGATGCTACATCCCCTTTATTGTCGAATGACTCTCCTTAATACAACTTAAAATTTGATCCTCACAATCTTGCCGAACAGACTCTCTAGGCTTTTAGGATAGCTTGTTCTTTGCTTTTGTTGTCCTTTACCATCTTGACTTTCTTTTATATCAGTCTCCTAGACATCTCGTATCTCCGTAACTTTAATATTTTGTTATTATATTTTTTTTTCTTGTATGCCATTGGCATAGTAGTTTTTTTTTAAAAAGAAGAAATTATCATTACGTATTATTTTTGTTTATTTAAATCCGTATTCCGCACTGGTCTAAAATTAGTTCTTTCCAATTTCAGAATTCTTGTTATATTCATCTTTGATTAAATAGTTCTTCTCCGAAAAACATAAATTAGGAAAATAATTTGGTCTCCTGTAATCATTTCAATATTAAATAAACCTCTCTTTTACTACTAGCCAAATCACCATTCCATCAGTCTACTACATAATTGGCTACAAGTTTATTACTTTGGACCCTCTTTAAACCCTTTATTTTCATAAGTTTAGAGAATTGATACTTGGTAGCATGCATCAGCCACTCTGAAATGTTGCTCAAACACCACTACCGGTTCCATCATTTTCTTGAAAGCCTCTTGTTCTGCTTCTACGACTTTTCTAATTCTTAGGGCATATAGTTTTGGTAAATAGCCTCTTTGGCGAGATGTGGTAATTAATCAAGTGGATCCCATGGAGGTCTCTATTTTCCTTGTCAAAACCAAAGATGGGAATATTTCATAGCCAACTTGGACAGAGAATAACATACCAGCTGGTGATCTGATCCCTGTTTCGAGTGCTTTGTGCTGTGCAGATTGCCGTTATTGTTTTTTTCGAGTTCTTAGAAATTGACAATGTACAATTCTTCATTTCCTGGAATGGTTTGAATCGTTGCGCGCCAATTTACACCCTATTTGAATGGAGAGTAGAGGAAGGAATGGGAAGTAAAGAACAGAAGAGAATGGAATGGAATAGAAAGGAAGATTAATATATTTAGTTTCTTCATGTTTGGATGATTAATGAGAGAAAATAAATTTAACTTTTTTTTTTGTCTTATTTATTGTTTGGTTGATTAAAATTGAGAAAGTTAATGAGAAATTTAATAACTGTTGTAGGTTTGAGAAAAAAAATCTTATATGAGAATTATATATGTAAAATATAGGATTAGGCATTTGTGTCATTTTTTTTTAAATATTTGTAACAATATTTATTTCCATCTGTTACACCTCAATTTAAAAGAAAAGCCGATTCTATTAATTATAATAATATAAGGTTAAACCTTTCACCTCCTGTATCCTTCACCTCCGACATAATTTTATCAACCAAACACGATTCAACAGAAAATTTTTGTTCCTTTCCATTCCCTCCCTCTACTCTCCATCCAAACAAGGTGTTAAATTCATTTCCCTCTTTTCCCTTCACTTGAGGGGTACATTAAAAGCGGTCAAATATACGCATCACAAATTAGTCCCTCTTTTCCCTTCACTTGAGGGGTACATTAAAAGCGGTCAAATATACGCATCACAAATTAGTCCCTCTTTTCCCTTCACTTGAGGGGTACATCAAAAGCGGTCAAATATACGCATCACAAATTAGTCCCTCTTTTCCCTTCACTTGAGGGGTACATTAAAAGCGGTCAAATATACGCATCACAAATTAGTCCCTCTTTTCCCTTCACTTGAGGGGTACATTAAAAGCGGTCAAATATACGCATCACAAATTAGGGAGCATGAATGCTATCTTACGCTCCGTGGTAAAAAAATAAATAAGGTTGGTCTCAGAATCAGTTTAGTTTTATTTTGGATAAATTCAGATTTTGATCCGAACTTTCTAGAAAAATCAATGTCTATGAACCCTTTGAACTTCATCAACATTATAGTGGTTTTAATTTTTTCTAAATCAATCAAGTTGATAACTGGATTTTCAATTGAATCAAAGCAACGATTTTTTTATTTGTAGCATTTTAAAAATGTAAGGACAAAAATGATGCAAATAAAAGTTCAAGACCAACCTAGTATTTTTAGAAAATTATGGGACTAAACATAAATTCTCCCTTTAGCCAACTTTCTTTTTTTAATTTGGGCATTTGGTTGGAGACAGACAAAATTTTGTTAAGCTTTTACCTCATGTTTGGTTGTGACCTAAAGCTAAGGAGAGACCTAAATTGATTATTCCAACTTAAGTCGGTTTAAATTATTCATGTTTGATTGAGACCTAAAGTTAAACCATAGCTTAAACTATTTCTTGTTTGGTTAGAGTTAATGGAGGACTAAAGTTTTAAAAGCCTAAATTAGTTAATTATTTATAATAATATACTAATTATATAATATTAATATATTAATAATAATTGTAATATATTATATATTATTATAAAATTTATTTAATATATTAACAATATAAATATTAGTTATATATTAATAATAAAATATTAATTGTATAATTATAAATTAATAATAATTACTAATTATATAATCTTATTAAAATGATAATTTAATATATTAACAATATAAAATATTAATTATATAATTATATATTAATAATAATTATTAATAATAAGATACTAATTATATAATATTAATATAATATAATATTATTATAATAATTATTTAATATATTAACAATATAACATAATAATTATATAGTTATTTATTAATAATAATTATTAATAAAAAGATACTAATTATATAATATTTATTATAATAATTATTTAATATATTAACAATATAAGATATTAATTATATAATTATATTATAATAATAATTATTAACAATAATATACTAATTATATACAAATAAAATATTATTATAATCATTTAAGTTAGATCACGAGGTGGAATAAAAATTAAACCATCATGTGAAGTGGCTTAATTAAGACCGGCCAAAAGATCGGCTTATGTCAACTTAGGCCGGCTCATTTAAGACACGTTTGGTGGAATAATGAGACCTAAACTCCTTATTCCACCATTTAGGCCACAACCAAACATGGTGTTAAGGTATTAAGGTTGTTGTCGTCATATCTATTTATCAAGCTTAAGGTCGCCGTTTGTATCTATTAGTATTCTCAACTGAGAGTTGTAGCTTATTTCTTTGAATTGAACCATCTGATCTAAAATAGGTAGGACCGAATTTGTCCGATATGTCATTTCAAAATGTTTCTGATATTAATTGGTCCATTTGATTCAAATCGGACGGTTCAATTACAAAAGAAAACTATTTTCTCGGATGAAAATAACAGATTGAGTTCAATGTTACTAGCAAGCTTAAACTGCATACAGAAATGGTATGCAATAGTGGTGTGTGATTACCGTAACTTGTAGTATCCACGAGTTGTCGGCATGTTGACTTCCAGCCCTATGGTCCTTCAACCATCTTTGCCTCTGGCTTCACATCACCAGAAGAAGCATTCTTTTCAACCTCTTCCTCACGGTAAATGAAGAACAAATAAAACCCGGCACCGATTGTACTGAGCGACATTCCCCAGACAACAATCGCCACTGCAAGCGGCATCAGAGCAGCCACTCTGTAGGAGAACATCACCGTAAGGAACGTCGACAGGCACCATACAGCAATCTTGAGGTGAGTTCTCCTTGGTGAATTGCGCGGTGTCTTCTCAAACATCTGAAGGCAGAAGAACAGGAGGAGGAGATCAAGGAACGTAGAAACTACAAAGGCCACCGCCCAAGGATCATCGCGGGACCGATTAATTGCCATCCCTGAATTGAAGGCGAGGAATAGGAGGCCAAGAATAGAGAGCCATGAGCTTGAAGACGACGAGGATGATCTACTTGTGTCCGCCACTTGCTTTACTGGTATCAATAATGTATCATTCAGAACATTGTTTTGCTGAGTTGCTTGTTTCAATTCGCTCATGTTGAAGCCGATTGTATCTTACTACTGAAAGCGACAGGTTGGGACTGGTAAAGAAGAAGAAGGCTATATATATTCTCCCGAAATCGGAATTATTATTATTGTTTTAATTCAAAACCGGTAAGCACCGATATCCGAATTGGATGTGGATTGAGGACAGGAGATTTTTCCAAAATGATCTAACAAGTTGCTTGTTCAACTTTGCTTCTTTCTGAGTTCCGGCATCAATCGAGTAATCTATATACTTCAACATCCACGAAGCTTCGCCGAAGTTTCGTGTTGCCGGTGTTTCTGGGTTAGGTGTAAGAGTGCGTATCCTCTGAGATATCTCAACTTTTGCGTGACCGACGTGTCCGATGCCTATTTGGGAGTGATGTAGGGTCAGTATTATGTGTGCTTTGAGATTCGTGCATAACGTATTTAAACAGTTGAGATTTTCCATAAAGTCACGCAAAGCTTGAGATATCTCAGAGGATACGAATTCTGGGTGTAACCACTATAATTCTGACGAAAGTTATCTGAGATGACTTTCTAGTGGGAAAGATATAGCGGTCTTTTTCTGGTTATGGAACATCCGCTACACAGGATATCTTACAATCGTATGATTGGGATTCCGATTTTTCCAATTTTATAAAGGCCGCAAATTATCTCTATTTTACGTGGTCCTGCTTTCTATGTGCCTGATCTTTCGGCTACTTTTATTAAAATTCTAAAAAAAAAAAAAAAAATCTTGACAAATCTGTCCTCAATTTTAATTTTTTTTCAAAATTATCCCAACCGCTAATGACACGGACAGTCTACTAAAATAGAGGACCGCTCTTCTTTTGGGCGGTCCTTAATTTTTTTTAGAAATGTTAATATTTTTATTTAAATAATTTTAGTTTTTTGTTTATGGTGTATATCAAAAAAATAAGGCATTTGATATATTATGAGTGACGTCGTAATTTTTTACAACTTTGATTTAATTTGTCAGTTTAATATCACAAGTCTAAAGATAATACTAATTAAAGACTTGATATTGATTCAAAATTAAATGATGTCTTGGAGCTTTGATTTTCTTATCTTTATTTTTGATACTAAAACAATAGTTTAGAGCTACAAAAATATGTTCAAACCTCAAATTAGATATCTGTCCATATACAAAGTACTATAAACTGACATCTAGTATACTACCAGGTCCAAACTCAGCAGCCAAGCACTAAGCAAATACCACTGGTATGGTGTAATGCACTAAAACCATTAAATTTGACCTCTTCTGGTAAATCAGCAAGTCTAGACTGATACATGGACCAAACTACAAAAGTGATTACACCAGTATGTAAAGCATTAAAAAATACACAAAATTGACACAAATTTCAATTTATTTTAATTTTAATGCAATTATGAATTTTCAAAGTTCAGTTTTCGAAAAAACTTTAAACAGCCATAATTTTGGTTAGGAAAGTCGAATTTGCGCATATGACCACTTTTTGAAAAGGAGTGACGAGACGTATTCGAATTTCTCGAGGGGAACCCCCAGGTATCTGAGGCATCAGAATTTCAAAGAAATTTAGTTTAGTGCCTCAAAAATTCAGTTTAACTTTTCATTTAATGGTAGACATGCAACGATCGGTATTTTGTTTAGTCAAAAGCCTAAGAGATTATTCAAGAATTATTTTTATAATTATTTAAAAATGCATTTACTATTTATTGTGTTTTGCCTATCTCTGAGCAAATGGTATATGTTGACAATAATCAAATAATCCAATTATTTTCTAAAATAAAAAAAAAAAATTGACATCATTGAGGCAATCTAACTATATATATATTTCCTTGTGTATATTTGAATAAAATAAATTATTGAGAATCAAGGTTAAGTTCTTAATTAGCGTTATCTTTAGACTTGTGATATCTAACCGACAAATCAAATCAAAGTTATAAAAAGTGACGACATCACTCATAAATATATAAAATTTCTTATTTTTTTGACATACACCCTATACAAAAAATATTAAAATGATTTAAATGAAAAATATTAACATTTTTAAAAAAATATAAAAAATAAAAAATAGATGACCGCCCAGCAGAGGGGCGGTCAGGTCTCTAGTGGACTGCCCCTGTCCTGGGCGGTTGGGATAATTTTGAGAAAAAACTTAAGTTGAGGGCAAATCGGTATTTCTTTTTTTTTAGAGTTTTAATAAAAATGGCCGTTGATCTTCTACTTCTAACTTTATGATTATAAGAACATTGCGTCTCTGATATTTAAGGGACTTTTTAATTTAATGTTGCAGTTTTTAATTTAATTTTAAAAATGTAAGAATTTTTTATTTAGAAATTATACAGAAATTTTTTTTATTAAGAAATTATTTATAAATTTTATACTGCTAAGTAATTAGTTAAAAAAAATTTAATATATTGTTAACGTGACTTAATTTTAAAATTAATTTTAAAAATATAAAACTTTAAAAATTCTAGAGATCTTAATTTTTAAAAATTAACTAACGGTTATTAGAAACTCATTTGAGTTTTCAAATGTATCCGGATTTGACGTGGTCCCTACACTCCCTACACAATGATCATTCTCGCAACTCCGTCGCATGTCTCGCATAAGATGAACGTTAAGCCAAATTAGTAGACTTGAAAAGATCAACTCAGTTTACAAGAAATCATTTTTTATGAATTCGACTTCGAAAGATCAACTCGAAGAATTTATTATATCACAACTGGCGGATTGACCATTATATTACATTGCGAGTTAAACAGATTGTTTTAATCTGTGTTTGTTTCTAGTTTTGGAGTCTAAATAGTCAATTCAAACTGTTAAATATTTAATTTATATTAAAATGTGCTTGGAGACCAAATTTTTTTACTATTTATTAAGATGATTTGAAAATCGTTATTTTTATTAAAATTCTGCATCATTAAAAAACAATGATTTTCAAACCATCTTAATAAATAATAAAAAAAATTCAAAAAATATAAAATTTGGTCTCCAAGCACATTTTAATATAGATTAAACATCTAACGGTTTGGATCGGTTATTTGAACTTCGAAACTAAAAATATAAATACGAATTAAAACAACCTGTTTAATTCGCGATATAGCGTAGCCTTACATTATCGGCTATTTGAAACCACCCCCACCCACCCGCTATTTTTTTTAATGAATTTGATAAGAAATCACTTTTTTTGGTACAAAATCTGTTTTACATCATTATACATTTGGCCACAAAAATATGCCCTTTTTCTTTTTCCAAGAAGTCACCGATTTGTTATGGTTTCATGCAATTATTTGTTGTAATTTAACATTTTTAATTTTGACAACATTGTTTTAATTTGAAAATTAAATTAGAAATCAATTAAAATAAATCAATTTGAATTAATTTCTTGACAACCAATTTATGGACAAAAAATTATTTTAATAAAATAAATTAATTTTTAAGTTAAAAAGATCGTTGAGATTTCTTATTCTCTATAATTTAGGATTATTTAGGAAGTTTCAAATTACAATAATAATTTCATATAATATAACAATTACGGGTGAGTAAATTGCTCATAACTCGCTCATTTATCAACTCGCTTAAACTTACTCATTAACAACTCGCTCATTTACTTAATGAGTGAGCATGAGCTTGATCCAACTCACTCATTACCCGCTCATTAAAAATTTGTCACATCTAATCACAGTCACGTTCAATCCCAAATAAATTTCTGCAGCACTAAATTTTATATAATTTGTTCTATTTTTTATAATATGTTGATTGTTGATGCTATTGTGGAGAATGTAATATGTTGATTCTATTTTTGTTAATTTTTGTTGGATTTTTATTCTATTTTATTTAAATGAATTATGACAATTTGTTAAATTTTAGTACTCATAACTCATGAGTCGCTAAACTCACTCATTTTCAACTTGCTTAAACTCACTTATTTACTTAATGAGTCGAGCTTGAGCATACCCTAATTCGCTCATGCTCGCTCGTTAATCACCCCTAATAACAATTCAATTTTTCACATTTAATAATTTTATTTTAATTTGAAAATTAATTTTAATATGTAATTACTTGGGGTGTAAACGGATTCAAGTTATCCGCACTGAATCTAATCTGTATTCGCTTGGAATCCGAATTTTGATAAACATATTTGGAATCCAAATAGAAATTGGTCTAAAGCTGTTAACTATTTTTTTACCTGAATCCATATCGTATTTAAAAGGTCTATTTTCGAATTTCAGATACGGTTCGAGATTGGACTGCTCATGAGCCAAGTTGAGTCCGAGTTTAGGATAATTTGAAATCAACTTGCGAACTCATGAGCCGAGTTTTGTTCGAGTTGCTAATTCAGTTTCAAGTCAGAAACTCCAATTTAAAATCAACTCACGAGCAACTCGAGTTGAGGCGAGTCGACTCGTGACTCATAATGTTATACATATTGAGACAATTTAATTGAATTATAACAAAAAAAATATTACATAATTTACTAAAATAATACAATTAAAGTGCAATACATAATGAGACAATGACCAATGTATAATTAAAAATTACAAGAATACCAACATAGTACATAATTAAAAATTACCAAATAAATAAGGTTTAGTCGTTTGAAAAGCGATAATTTTTTCTTTTAATTTTAAGTATCAATATTATAGATTGTGGGAAACAAATTAATATAAGGTTTGAGGACGCAATAATTAGGAATATATGGATTAGAGTTTGATGTGAGTCCAACCGAGTTTGAGGTAACTCCGATTCGACTCATAAATCAACCGAGTCAATAAACTTGAGTGAGTTTCAACTCAAGTCATTAACGAGTTAAATTCAAATTAAGTTCAACTCATGAGCTTTTTGTGCAGCTCTAGTTCAAAATTTATAAATGGAGCAGATATTCATATTTGAAGGATCCAAGGCCCATGTGACTGCACTGTACATTTAAGTACTGAGACCACGTGGAGTTGATGTTGCTAGTTGGTTCTCCTATTATATGAGGATCCATATCTGTTGCTCTTCAATTGGCTGCTCTTCTCCTGCTATTATCTCTATCTCTCTCCTTTCTCTCTCTCCCACGTGATTCCCTTTCTCTCTCTACTCTTCTTTGAAGATAGATATAGAGAGTAAAGAATAGCAGCGAATATGGATCCATTATATGAAGGCATCATTTACAGTTTACTTCGAGTCGTGGGACTGATGTGTACTTCCGACCGACCAGAGTGTGTGTGTGTGTGTGTGTGTGTACAGAGAGACAAAGAGACAGGCTAATACGCTTTCGGCAGCACTTTGGCCGAAGTGCTGCCACCCCATTTTTTATTTTTCATAATCCAAATGGTCGATCCGAATTGTTCATCTTGTTCTCTATATTCATATCTACATGGAGACCAAATTTTACATTTTTTGGAATTTTTTTGGTATTTATTAAGCCACTTTGAAAATCACTGATCCAACGGTGAACCCCTGATTTTACTGTTTGGCAAGCCATAGTTGGATCAGCGATTTTCAAAGTGGCTTAATAAATAGCAAAAAAATTCCAAAAAATATAAAATTTGGTCTCCAAGCAGATATTAATATGGATAACAAGATGAACGGTTCGGATCGACCATTTGGATTTTGAAAAATTGAAAATGGGGTGGCAGCACTTCGGCCGAAGTGCTACCGAAAGCGTATTAGCCTCTCTCTCTCTCTCTCTCTATATATATATATTTTTTTATTTCTTTTCATTATAAAAAGGAAACATTGTTTGATTAGAATACTTGTATTATATTGTATTATATTATATAAGTGGATTATTTGAGTGAATTATTCGTATGACTTAATTATCTGAAAATAATTTATTTTGTATATGTATTCGAATCTATATCTGTAGATTATTTGTTTAAGACGGATTTGATTTGGAAATTTAACATATGTATCCGTTTAATGTTCGTATTCATTTACTATCACTATTCCTATTTATATCCGCTCATTGAAAGAGGGATATAGATTCAGTATCAGTCTTATTCGCTCTGAATCTGCTCCATTTACACCCCTCTACTAATTACCTTACAAATAAAATTTTCTACGACCGTCAAAAATTAGCTATGAGTGGTCATTCGCAGTTCAGAGAGGAGTTTTGAGAGTCATAAAACTCTAGCTGCTCTATCTTCCCCTCCCCAACCACTCGTACTCTCTGCCTCCTTGCCGCTTGCATCGCCACTACCGCGCTGCTTGCTCTGCTGCCTCATCTGTGTTCTTGGCCTCTTGAAGCAATGGAGTTACTGTATCACTCTTCTTTCTTTACTTCTTTTTTGTCAATTAGGAAATAAATGTTTCGTTTTTGTGATAAAGATGTAATGTGTTGTTTTTGTTGGGTTTTGACGGTTCAAACCCATTGATTAAGTATGTTGGGGTTTTGACGGTTCAAACCCATTTATTTGCTTAAGGTGAGGAAAGAGTAAAACATAATTTTACTTCTAACTTAAGTCAAGGATTAAACGGGGTATGTCAGGAAACTTTCCAAGGCGGTCCACCTTCAGTATTCCTTTGACATCAAAATCCAATTTAATCATTTTACAGATCTACTCCATGATTGCTTTCTAAAACTTTAATCTACTTACCAATTAAATATATTAATATAACATATTTATACCTTGATTCCAACTTATAATTGGAATGCAGCAGAGCGAGAAGAGCGACATCTGGGAATGACTCGTCTCGGAGTATCAGACGTATGATACCTCTATCGGTTATCCACCAGGACTAACCAGAGAACGGTTTATTTCTTTTACCAGAATTACTATAAACTGTGAAATTCTGCAAGAACATTGTTCACAGAGAAAAGGATGAAAACTCGTAAAGACGAACTTTCGGTTACTCAGTTTCATCAATTAAGCACAATTGACATACCGCGAAATTCGAGAAAATGCTATTCATCGATCCCAAAAATATACTTCACAACAATCTGCAAGATTATACGTCAACTACGTATAATTTTATTTTCTCAACCTTTACACTATTTGGGAGAGAAACCGAGAAAGAGAGAAAATACCGATTCGTTTCGACATGAAATGATACGAGTGAATTAGTGAGTTTCTCTTTCAATGTACCCCTCTATTTATAGGCTTTTGAGGAGGTTCGCAAAAGACCGAAATACCCCTCAACATATGCCTATTTACAAGATATGTCATTGAATGGATAATGATGATGACATGTCATGTGGATAAGATCGATGACGTGTCATGTGGATAAGATCGATGACATGTCTTGCAGATAAGGATGAATTTAAAAAGACCAGAATACCCTCAACCCAAATACAAATAATATTCGTATAATTATTCTGAACAATTATATTTCTTGCGGTCGTTGTTTCGGTAACTTTTATGCAACGTAACGTGTACGTTTATAAATTAACTGTTGTTTCTGCTTGTCATTTTTATATGACATTTATAATTTAATTATATCACGTATAATTAATTATAACCATCTTAATATTAATTATAATCGATTTATAATTAATCAGTAAAATTCTCCGAATAGCTCCTATATGGTGTGACCCAATAAGATCTGTGTTATGTTGGTAAATAGAGTTAAAACTGTTTTTAACTTCTATAATCACGAGAGGCATCTGGCAGAATAAATCATGACCATCCAATTACACAGATGATACTGTACTGTACAATATCACGATCCAGTAAACAATTTACTTGTGTCAGTTCTTTTGTCACATAGTTATCAGATCAGTTTCAAGGTAGATGTGTGTCATCCTTGCTAACTTAATCTTTTATTGATCTTGAGCAGATTATCAAATATAATTACTCTTGTAATTATACCGCATGCAGATAATCTAACTCTACCAAGGGGCCCAGTGATGCTATAGCTCGTATAATATACGAGAGACAAATAGCATTCTTGGTAAACTATTACTTCCTCAGCTAAGCTATACATATGAAAAAGCCACCGTTAAGATTGCTTTTTACGGACAGCGTTAGATAACACTCACACATACACATCTCTTAGCTGGAACGATGAATACCTCATACTGTAGAACTTTACACTGAATGAAAACATTAATGACACGAACATAATTCTATTTAATGTTTCATTCGGGATCTGTTAAATATCATATTCCTAGAACATGTATCTATGTGATTAAAATGACATCTCGTGTTAGGTGATTTGTAAAACTTAACCATCTTTTAATCCACATACTAACTTTATAGTGGTAATTAGTGTTCCTGCTAATTATCTTGGTCAATGACCTTTTAAGAGTATATATCATCTATATTATGAAGTTTCACAATTTCAATCATGAACTCGAAATGATCCATAAATGCAATAATACTCAAGGCAACAAAATGATACATAAATAAATATTCAATTCATGAACAAAGCTTTATGATAATTTATCGTATTATTGACTTCTAGATTATTACACTAACAATTTTGTGCTGCTTTCCGTCTCTTCTTCTTCTTCTCTTTTTGTTTAGAGATGATTGTCTTGGACTAGTCAATTTAGTTCGCAATCTAGTTTGATTCAGTGTCTTCTCAACTGATGGATGACTTTTCTGATCCGGTCAATTTAGTTCCAAGTTTGGTTTGAATTCAATGCCCTTCTCATCTGTGACATGCGTACAGAGAAAACCATCACTAAACTTCTATCACTCTCATCAAGCAATGATGATCAATTTGCGTCCACAAGATGAGGGGGCGAACGCAATATTTTTGCTAGAGAGGGGCAAGAATATGATTCAAATATCTTATTGGGTTTAAACCCATTAGCTTATCGGATCGATTCAATGTTTTAAATTTTTTTTTGAAATTCACAAAAATGAGATTTGGATTTATTGAAAATAAAATCCATAATAATATTTTACGCTTTAAACTAAGAATTTCGATATGAAGAACGCAAAAAACCTCCAAACAATTGATTTTAAATGGATTTTACAAGATTTAACGTACATTTGGAGTGCAATTTGGGTGTGTTAGATGGCAATCTGACCAGTGGGGCCCACTATCATAGAGCCACCATTTTAATTAATTTGAACTCCTAATTTAATGTGACCCTTTCATTTTGGATATACCCATACCAGATAGACCAAAACATAAAAAATATGAAAAAGCCATGGGCTCGCCATAAACCAAACCTATCCAAAAATTAAAATATAACAAAAAGCATTTTATTGGGTCAATGACATGTGAAACCCTTTGTAAGGTTCTCTTCCCCCTGTTATATGAAAATTGGCCTAAAGAAGATGATTTTTAGAACTACAAAATTCAAGAGAAAAAGTGGCTTATTCTCATTAACAATAAAGAGAAAGAACTTGACCATTTTTCTTGAGAGAGGGACAACCTAATTTTCAGGAGGGGGCAAAATTGAAATCAACCAATTTTTTCCACTATTTTCAAAAATCCAGAGGGGGGGGGGGGGGGGGCAGTCACGCCTGAACTACACTGAGTCTGCCCTTGCACAGGATGCACATACTCTGTGCATTTGTTTGTTTGTTTGTTTTAGTTAGCTGTATGTTTTACACAGACATTTATTATCTAATACTATGTAACAATTACTTTATAATTTTTCCTGTCAATATAAATGCCTACCCCCATGTTTGGTTGTGGCCTAACGCTAATGAGGCCTAAATTGGTTATTTCAACTTTGGCCGGTCTAAATTATTAATGTTTGGTTGAGACCTAAAATTAAATCATAGCTTAAAGTATTACTTGTTTGGTTAGAGTTGGTGGAGGACTAAAATTTTGAAAACATAATTCGGTTAATTATTTATAATTTGATGCTAATTGTATAATATTAATATATTAATAATAAATGCAATATATTATATATTATTATAAAATTTATTTAATATATTAGTATTATAAAATATTAATTATATATTAATAATAATTAATAATAATAAAATACTAATTATATAATTAAAAATTAAAAATAATTATTAATAAAAAGATATTAATTATATAATCTTATTAAAATAATCATTTAATATGTTAACAACATAAAATATTAATTATATAATTATATATAAATAATAATTATTAATAATAAGATACTAATTATATAATGTTAATATATTACTAACAACTATAATATATTATAATATTATTATAATAATGATTTACTATATTAACAATATTGATTATTAATTATATAATTATAAATTAATAATAATTATTAATATTAAGATACTAATTATATAATATTAATAAAAACTATACTATATTATACTATTATTATAATAATTATGTAATATATTGACAATATAACATATTAATTATATAATTATATATTAATAATAATTATGAATAAAAAATACTAATTAAAAAATATTAATATATTATAATATTATTATAATAAATATTTAATATATTAATAATAACTATAAAATATTATTATATTATTATGATAATTATTTAATATATTAACAATATAACATATTAATTATATAGTTATATATCGTTAATAAGATACTAATTACATAATTTTAATATATTAATAATATCTATAATATGTTATAATATTATATAATAATTATTTAATATATTAACAATATAAAATAATAATTATTAATAAAAGAATATTAATTATGTAATATTATTATAATAATTATTTAATTTATTAATAGAATATTAATTATGTAATTATATACTAATAATAATATACTAATTATATATAAGTAATATATTATTATAATTATTCAAGTTAAATCACGATGTGAAATAAAATTAAACTACTATGTAAGATTATTTAATTTAGATCAATTTAAAAATCAACTTAAGTCATGTTAATCTAACTCAATTAATACTTCGCTGGTGAAATAACAGGACAAACTTTTTATTTCACATTTGGATCACAATTAAACATGGTGCCGAGACTTTTAGCAGAAATGAAGAAAAAAGAACAAAAATACAAAAAAAGCAGAGGTGAACCTGTCACACTCACTCGTCAAGATATTAAATGCTGCTACATGTACGGTTATTTAAAATATATTATTTTCAAACTTGCGTGTTTGATCTTTTCTTCCAATGTCATTTTCAGTCCAGCTGTCGGACGAAATTGCCGGGTAATTGCCTTAACGTGTCAGACTTACCGGGTTGCTTTCTGACGATATATCAATTATTTAACTTGAAAGAAAGCGACAGCCGACAGCGACGTGGAACGACTTTGGAGGATAGTGGAAAGTGAAGTTGCGAGGAAATTGTCTTCTCAGACTTTTGAATATTGTAACTTTTTTTTTAATCAACTGTGCTATTTTTTTTCTCAATTATTTTATTATTTAATAAAGATTTACCAAAAGCGTATTCGGTGCTGAAAGCTTGAGTCCGCATCTTATACATTTAACTCAAAAGAGTTTCTTTTGAATTTAATGCATTGAGACTCCAATTTGATCTACGCTTATGATACACGGGCCTTTTAATATTAGTGAAAATCTCAATCGACGGTTTAGATATATTAACACACATTCCATTAATGCAGAGGATATTAATTCCGAAAGCTTCTACGCATTGTGAGATGTACAAATTTTTAGACAATTATCATTTTACATTTTTACAAGAAAGCTGTTTCGAATTCAAAATCTCCAGAATAATAGTTCGAATTAACCTTCTTTCAAAAATGCAAGGAGAAGGATTGCCCATTTTTCAAATAACGATATAACTTCAATTGAAATGATTTTTTTTTACAAACAACAAATTTTACGGATGAAATAAAATAAACGATATAACTTCAATTTAAAATGTAAGTTTTAAACTTATGATTCAAAAAGGAACATTTGGTGCTGAAAGCTTCCACATGTTGCGGGATCAATAAATCTTTAGGCAACTATCATTTTTCATTTTTATAAGAGAGCTGATTTGAATTCAAGTTCTTCAAAAAACTAGTTCGAATTTACAATGCAAGGAGAAGGCCCCCTTTAGTGAAGATTTGAAGTTACAAAATTTTGGGTTAAAAGGAAAAAATATATCAAAATTTTTATTTTACAAACAACAATCTTTACGGATGAAATAAGGTAGGCGATACAGCTTCAATTTAAAATGTAAGTTTAGACTTACGATTTAAAAAGAGGCGTATTAAGTATTGAAATTTTCCACGCGTTGTGGGATCTATATTTTTTTAACCAGCTATTAGAGCATCTACATCATTAAAACTATTAGATTTTTTAATTTGACGTGGCAGTTTCTATTCAAGTTTCAGAGATGTGAGAGAGTTTCTTATTTAGAAACTATGCAGAAAAGTTTCTTATTAAGAAACTATTTATAAACTCCATGTTGATTAAATAATTGGCTCAAATTATTTCTCCTTTTTAATTTGTTCCTGACGTGACTTAATAAAAACTCTAAAATGAGTTTCAAGAATGTGAGAGTTAGAAACTTTAAAGACTATAATTTTTAAAAAGTAGTTAACAATTATTTAGAAATCATTTTGAGTTTTAGGAATGTAGATGCTCTCATCTTTCGTTTTTATAAGAAGGCTGATTTGAATTAGTGTATTCAAACTCAAGACCTCCAAAATATTAGTTCGAATCAACCTCTTTGCAAAAATGCTAAGGGGAAAGCGCCCCCCTTTAATGAAGATTTAAAGTTAAGAAATTTGAATTAAAAGGAAAAAAAGAACATATCCAGATTTTTATTTTACAAACAACAAATTTTATGGACTAAATAAGATAGCCGGTATAACTTCAATTTAAAATGTAACTTTAATTTTGAATTGGTCTTCTATATTATTTTTTTATTTTGAAGAGTAAAACTTTTATTAATTTAACTCGAATATAAGATTTAAACAAACGAATTAGATTCATATAAAGAACTTTTTTAATATTACTTTGTTCATTTTATATCGTACTATTTGAATTAAATAACAAATACTCATACCCTTTTTTTTTTAATTAAAAAACAATACTATATATTAACCCTTCAATTTTACAATTGATCCATCTGGAAGGCTCAAAGTCTGCCGATTCTTTAATTGGTAGCATAAAGAAGATAAAAGTAAACATGTGTCAGCGTTTTTTTAAATATTTTTATTAATATCGCAACTGCCGCACAATTCAGCAATGTGTATGAGAAGACTTGATAATTTTTTTGTTGGTTTCTTACATGACCCGCAGGTCGACTCGATGAATTATTCAACGGGAGAATTTACACACGCTTGGACTTCGGACCGAAAGGTTTTTTTTTATTCAATAACCCGTGGGCAGACCGAAAGAAGTTTACTTCTGCTTTTGCAGACAATGGATTGGAAATGTGGAAACGAAAGATTCCTTGGCATTGGACTTTTTTTTATTGGAAAAAAATATCAAAGTGCCACTCTAAATTTTTCAAATTGTTAAAATATCACTCTAAACTTTAAAATTATAAAAATATCACTCCAAACTTTATTAATTTAAAATTTTATCATTTATACTCAATTTTTATACTATTTTTATTAAAAATTAACTGAAAAACACTGTTTTGAAATACGTATTTTTGTACTGAGTTGTGTAATTCTGAAATACGTATTTCAAAACAGTATTTTTTAGTTAATTTTTTAATAAAAATAGTATAAAAATTGAGTATAAATGGTAGGGTTGGACAAAAAAAGCTCGAACTTGTAACTCGCTCATTTACAACTCGAGTTGGCTAACTCGTTTAATAAATGAACTGAGTTCGAGTTGGCCCCAACTCACTCATTTATAACTCGAGTTACATAAAGTTACACAATATTGGTCACAATAAATTCCAAAATAATTAAACCAAAATCTCTAGACTGTTATTTGTACTTTGAGATTCATGTAAAATATGTTTGAACTTATGTTGCAATACTATCACTGGTTAGACGAGTTATAAACGAGTTGTGAGCCAACTCGAGTTGGTAACGAGCTGAGTTCGAGTTAGCTCTACAACTCGTTATTATCATCTCAACTCGAATTGGCTCGCTCGTTTATTAAACGAGCCGAGTTCAAGTTGGGAGTAACTCGCTCAAACTCGGCTCATTTACAGCCCTAATTAAATGGCAATATTAGAAATTAATGAAGTTTGGAGTTGCATTTTGACAATTTCAAAGTTTAGAGTGGCATTTTGACAATTTGAAGATTTTGGAGTGACAAATAATCAATTGTCTCTTTTTTATTTATAGAAAATATTACAAAATAATAGAAAGAAAGAAAAATAATATTTTAAAAATTAAATGTATAGATGAATCAGAAAAACAAAATACTGCTGCTTCTCAGGTTCTGCAAAAGTTTTAAAGAAAAACTTTAGATCAATTTTTTTTCTCTAAATCTAAAGGTTTTTTTTTTTTTTTTGCTTTAAAGTTGATTTTTTAAAATCTTGTCTGGACTCCATGTACTAATAAGTGGATCTTCTTCTCGCAATTTCAGAGATATGACTGTATTATCTAAAGCAACGGATGGTTCAAGACAGCAGGAACACATACACAGACATTTTTTAGAGTAAGATTTTTTTTTTCCATTTATGTACTGAAATTATTATTAATATTAAAAAAATAACAAATCTGTTGGATGATTTCGCAGATTTGGAAAACACCTTTCCATTAGATAATTTAGCGGATTTGGAGTTTTTGCTGGATTATTTGAGGGAAATACCGTTGCAAGGTCTATAAATAAGTGATTTTCTCTCTCTTCTCTCTCACAAACCATTTTGCGGCCCAAGAGAAAAAGAGAGAATCTCAACCCTTTTGCCTTCTGTTAAAGCATCTACAAACTACAATGATAATTATTTTTGAATTGCTAATCTGATGTATCAATTGCTAATATAATTGTTGGGTTGTATGGCCATTACTTATTTAGCAATTGTTGGAAAGAATTGCTTAATAAGAAATTATTTTCCAAAGATTAGTTGGCCAAGTGTTTAATTCTCAGGTGTTTGATTGATTGTACCAATGTAGGAGTGGATTGTTTAATTTCTAAAATTTTCATAACCGTTGTTTAGACGACATAACTACATACCGATGAAAATGGAAGGAATACATGGTCGGAGACTCGGACATCAAGCTCATCATGAGACTATTGATAGAAATGTAGCAGGTATAATGCATTATTTAATTATTTACATATACTAATTTTGTTTATTTATTGAACAAATTCTCATTTATTTATATATGCTTTAATTTTAATGTAGAAGAAGTAACAAGACAAGCGGAAACATGAATATCTTTCTCAAGAGTAGCGACAAGTGAATTTTCTTCAAACAGACACCAATGTTGATATTTTTTTAATTTTTATGTTGTTCTAATTTTAATTTGTAGTGATAATTAAATTTTTATTTTTATTTTTATGTTATTTCAATTTTTATTTATAACATTTATTATTAGTGGTTTAATTAATGTCTTGTTTGCTGGAACAATTTGAATATTATTTACAATTCAATATTCAATCTTATACGTCTTGATTTCCGTTAAACAATTAACTTAAATTACCAACATATTCAAATATTCAAACAATTAATAAATAAAACTTCACATAACACATTCAAACAATTAAAACCAATGTTTTAAATGCATATGCGTATGCAGTCTGTTACCGCATAAAAACTAACTATGCAAACCGAATATTAAGATATGCAGTCTATCCAAATATTTTATTTATTTAATAACAAAAAGAATCCAAATTCATTCAGACCCGAATAAATTTATTAATAAAATGCTGATCCGGTATTAATCGAAGCCAATTCCAAACTCAGATCTGGACACACAATTGATTGTTTCTGCCGAGTGTTGCTATCTTCTTTTATAGGCTTGAGAGCTCTTTCTTTTTGTTGTTTTGAAAAGTTTGGACTAAAGAGTGTGTACATGAATCAGAGCAATTCAAAAGCGTTGCACGCCTTCATCTACTCAAATACGCTGACGTCGCTCAAATGGGTCGAAGTTTTGGGCCATTATCACCAACCACAGTTGCTTGGTAATATGTTTTGAGTCAGCGCTCAAATGGATCGAAATTTTAGTGAGCACAACTTTAAAAGTTTATCAGATTGTCTTCAAATTAGGAGTAATTAATGAGCGAATTGGAGTATGTTCATACTCGGCTTATTAAGTTAACAAGCGAGTTGATAATGAACGAGTTTAAACAAATTGTTAATAAACGAGTTTAAGCGAGCTGTTTTTAGTGATTCAAAATTGTCTAAAAACAACAGTTTTGTAAAATACTTAATAAATAGTAAAAAAAATTAAAAAAATTAAAATTTAATCTCCAAGCATATTTTAATATGGAGATCATGTTTAACGGTTTGGATTAACTATTTGGACTTCAAAAATCACAAAAGCAAATTGTTATAAATTGTTGTAAGTGACTCGTTTACCCTTCTAAATTTTCAAAACTCACAAATTTACTCAATTAATCAATAACTGAAATTAATTATGCTTAATATTCTCTAAAATATAATTAATCACCTAATCTCCTCACCTTCTCAACTTCTGTTGAATTGAAGCCATGGGGACGTCCCATCTCTCCTTCTCTCTCAGATTTCTTCTCTGTTGAATTGCACAAAATATTTCTATATCTTCCTGATCATTGATTGAAGCCATGGTGATTATCTTTCCTTCTCTCTCTCTTTCATCACTTCCTCCCCAAATCTAGCAAAACTCATCTAACACTAACCTCAATCAAGTTCAATCCCCAAAACCCAAATCCAATCTGAAGCTAATAATCAGTTCAAAGAGATGTCTCAGCTGCTGTGCTCTGTGCACTTACTGTACCTCATATCTCGTGGCCATGCCCACTGTCGGTGACTGTGACCTTACTCTGACCCCCTCTGGACTTGGATTCTTTGACTGACTCGTTGGCTTCATCCTAATTTTTTTTAACTTGGATTCTGCTGAACCGTGGAGGTGTGGAGCTTCTTGATACTAAAATTTTGTGTATTCATGATTGTGAAGAGAATTGAGCAGAGAAGAAAAATGATTTGGAAGGAATGAACTTATTCTTTAATTTTCTCACAGCTAGCAATTGAAAGATATCCACTCATGAACGAACCTGGAACAGACAAGAACAAATTTGTGGAAATAGCGATTCAACAGAAGGTGAGAAGGTGAGGGGATTAGGTGATTAATTATGTTTTAGAGAATATTAAGCCTAATTAATTTCAGTTATTGATTAATTGGGTAAATTTGTGAATTTTGAAAATTTAGAAGGTAAATATGATATTACGAATTTTAGAGGGGACATACGTAATTTTGAAGTTTTTGAGGGACATACATGAAATTCCCCCTAGTAAGAAACTTGATTAGATCAGACCCTGATCTTCATTCTACTCCTCAGGAGCTTCCGATCAGACTCTTAATCGTCTCCAGTTGTCCTTGGCTAAAGAGGGGAAAAATGGAAGATCGCTGATAAAAGAATGTTATTGTCTCCAGCACCATAATCGTCTTCTGGAGAACCAGAGAAAATCGTCCCGCTCGATTTCTGTGATCAAAATTACTAATCCTTTCTCGATTTGAAAAGTTCTTCAAAAGAATGTACTGAGAGATCCTTTGTTACCAGAAAAAGCAAGTAGCAGTCACTAGTGCCAGTGGCATTCATCCTTCCTAATACTACTTGTGCTCTGTGGGCAAGAAATATAATAAAAATTGGTCTCAGTGTAGCTTAGTTTTGGATATATTCAGATTTTGAACTTCATATGAAAAATCCAAGTCTCTCTTAACTTCCATGTGTACTAGATATTAGATATTTATAAAAAAATCAAATCGATATCTAAACTTTCAATTGCAATAAGTCAGTTTTTAGACTTCTAAAAAAAAATTAAGTTGATCCTTTAACTTCTCTCAAATTAATCAAAGTAGCCCTTCTAACTTGTTCATTTTTTAAGCTTAAAGAACTGTTTTGTTTCATCTTTATATTAAGTTTAGAGGTCAATTTTCTCATTTTTTTTCAAAGTTTTAAGGATTTACTTGACTTCTCCTTTTTAAAAAATTTAAAGACTAACATGATGTAATTAAAAGTTGTTTATTTTTTTGAAAAAGTAGGAACAGCTACATACATGCAAATATCCTGAAAAGAAAAACAACAGTGCAAAACCACTACAGCCTCACTGGTACCTATTCCAAGGTACCAGTATCATCTCCCTACAAATTGGCACACATAAACCATACTGATACCGATTCTCAGATTGATACCTAGTAACCTATAAACTGACATCTACCCATTACCAGCCTTTTCTATTTTATTACAAGTCATGTAATTAAAATTTCAGGACTAACTTGTCATTTTGAGAAAATTCTGGTACTACAATATAATTCTCCCTTAAGTTGTCCCAGATTTTCTGGATTTGGGCATTTATCTGAACAAATTGACCAAATTATAGAATCCATATCCTCTGAGGTAACAGAAATATTTCTGTTTAGATCAAGACCGTTCAATAAGAATCCGGGCCAATCCAACCCAAGGTGGAATGCACAGGGCTCCTTGATCAGACGGTCTGGATCTAAATAGAAATATTTTGTTACCTTAGGTGATATGAATTACAGATTATGTCGGACAAAAAAAAATGGTCCAGCTATTAAAATTCCATGAATTCTCATATCTATTTATTAAGCTTAGGGTTACCGTTCGTATCTGTTAGTATTCTCAATTGGGAGTAGTAGTTTATTTTCTTGAATTGAACCATCTGATCTAAAATAGTTAGGCCGAATTGGTCTGATAAGTCATTTAAAAAAGGTTTCTGGTATTAATTGTTCCGTTTGATTTAAATCGACGATTAAATTACAAAAAAAAGAGAAAAGAAATCTAACCTTATTGGAAGAAAATATCACGGAATTCGGCGAGATTAAGTTAAACAGGGGCTTTACTGTCCTTCATCCATCATCGCCGGCTTCACATAACGAGAAGAAACATTCTTTTCAACCTTCTCCTAGCGGTAAATGAAGAACGAATGAAATCCATCACCGAAGGTGCTGAGTGACATGGCCCACATGACGATCGCCACTGCAAGAAACATCAGAACAGCCACTCGGTATGAAGAATCTATGAATACCACCGACCAAAGAATTTAGGGGGAATTTCATATATCCCCTTCAAAAACTTCAATATTATCCTAAGATTTATAAGAACCAAGAAGCTTCCTTGTGCAGTCGTTTTTGTGTCTTTGGCTGAAACCGCGATAATTCTGACGGAAGTTATCTTAGACATTTTCTCGTACTGCCTGAAGATATAGCAAGTCATTTAATGACTGTAACATCCGCTAACAGAATATCTTACAATCGTATACAATTGAAATCCCTTTTTTCCGAAATTTATAAAAGCCGCAACTTATCGAGTGGGTGTCCTCTGAGATATCTCAACTTTTATGTGACCGACGTGTACTGTGACTATTTGGGATAGCGCAGGGGTTGTATTATTTATGCTTAGATATTCGTTCAGAGAGTATTTGAACGGTTGAGAATTTCAGGAAGAATACTCAAAGTTTGAGATATCTCAGAGGATGCGACTTGCAACTTATCGGCATTTTGGTAGGTCCAAGTTCCTCTGCGTCTGATCTTCTACAATTAACTGTATGGCTTTTCAGTTTAAAAGAATGCTCTCATAACCATAGTGACAAATAAATTATTCGGGTTCGGTTAGGCAAGGTCAAAAGTTCGTGATTCGGAAATAATTCGAGTATAATTCGGGAATGATTCAAAATTATCCAGATCAGAGATCTCAATCCTGCAAGAGAGCAAAAAGAAAAATCCAAAATAAAATGTTATGAGAAAAATTTAGGAGAAATTCGCGAATAATTCGTAAGATTCAAAAAATATTTGTAAAAATCGTGAATTATTCGGATTTAATTCGGTCAAAGTTTGACCAACCAAATAATTTGGCGTTCGGTCGGCATTACCAAAAAAATGAATTATTTGGATTTAATTCGCGAATCTTGTAACTATACTCATAACCAAGGTTTTAAATAGCGATTATCGCGTCATAGAAGAAAGTTAAAAAAAAAAAAAAAAACTATTGCAAATAGCGTAGCTATAACGAAAGCTATCATACATAGCGTTTATTATTTTAAAAAATATTTTATATTTTTACTAATTATCAACATTATCTAAAGTCTCATACAGCAATAAGTAATACAAAATTGATTAAGGAATTATAATATTTATATTGAACTAGTACAAAGTTCAAATTACTATTCAAAATATCTCTAATAATATTATAAACTATATATATATTTTTTCATTTAAAATAACCTAAGTATTATAAAATAAACTATATATTTTTTTTCTGTTAAAAAACCTAAGCATATTAGAATAAACTATCTATTTTTTTATTTATTTAAAAGCAAAATCAATATGTACCTTGAAAAAATTAGTCTTTAAAATTAATTTTGAGTTGAGCCTTTATATAAAAACTTATGTAGCATATCGTGCATTACATCCCGTAGCTTAGCAAACTATTATTATTGTTATAGTGGTTGTATCTAAAATAGCGCACTTTTATCTCATAGTTTAGTGTTCAAGGTCCAAAAACACTATTAACACTGCTATTGTATCGTTATAGCACACTATTTAAAACACAGCTCATAACTCATATGTCTCCCTTCACAAAGATGGTTGTTACAACCGCATCGCATCAAATCAAGGAGAACAAGTCAAAGAGTGAGTCTATGATACTATGCATATTACAAATTGGCACTGTGCTACGGCTCTATATTCGAGTTTTCAAATCCTAACGGTCGATACGAACCGTTCATCTTGTTCTCCATATTAATATGTGTTTGGAGACCAAATTATATATTTTTTGAAGTTTTTTTACTATTTTTTTAGATTTATTGAAAATCACTGTTTTTGAATGGTCCAGAATTTTCAGATCAAGTGGTTTTCTAAATATCTAAAAAAATAATTAAATTTTTTTTTCAAATAATATAAAATTTGCTCTCCAAACACATATTAATATGGAGAACAAGATGAACAGTTCGGATTAATTGTTAGAATTTAAAAACTCAAATATAGAATCATAACACGATAACAACCGTGATATGCATATAATACCGTAGTATAGACTCACTCCAAGTCAAATTAGTTGACTTGGAAAAATTAAATTCGTTTAACTTTTCATTGTAACTGTCGTCTGTCGCTTTCAGTCCAGATCAACAATTTACAGCTTTTTACGGAACGTGTGGAAATGATTTGGCCTCCTTTTGAAGATATATTCGCTTCTTTGACTTGAAAGCAGCGACTAGGAAGAATAATAGAGATGAAGGTTGGCAGAAACCTATTCAACTATCTGTATAAGAGAAGAGCAAAGTTATTTATTTATTTGCCACCAAGATTCTAAATAGCAATTATAACGGTATAGCGGAGAGACAAAAGAAAAAAAGTTATTGTGAATAGCATAGTTATAACAAAAGCTATCATATATAGCTATTTTTCTTTTTCAAATTTTATATTCTATATTTCTACTAATTATCAACATAATTAATATTCGAGAATTCATGTAACAACTAAATGATATCAATCTAAGTCTATACTTTTTATCAATTATGCAAATAAGAAGGAATAAAAATTTAAAAATAACATTATTTAATAGTTCATGCTTCATAATATTACATATTATATTAGACAAATAGCAATTAATTTTATAAGGTAAATGAAGTCAATATACATATTTAAACATTTTATATATTATAATAATAATAATTAAAATCAGCTTTCAATTGAAACGAACGATAATAATTTTACAAATTAATACTATACGAAGAGCAATCAAAATGAAGAATTAATATTTGAATATTTTTCAATATATAATGAGAGAATAAATTACAAATAAAACAGAAGCATATAGTTTGGTTTAGCATTCTTATCGTAGAAAATCATGTAGCATTAGAAATAAAAATAGAAGTATAGAAGCACATATAAATTACAAAAAAATAGGCCATGTAGCATAGTGGTAACTATAGCGGGTCGCATATAGCGGTAATAGTGGTTGTAGTTGAGTTAGCGCATTTTTATTTCATAACTTAGCATTTACGATATGAAAAATCTATGATGTAGCTATAGCTAACTATTTAGAATACTGTTTGGAACTGATCCTTTGTTATATTTTTGGGAAAATTAGAATTTTGTTATTCTAAGTCGAAACGCCGGATCAAAATGAATAAACAATATTTCTATAAAAGTGATTTTTTAATTTTAAATTAAATCGATGTTTGTTTAATTCATACAGTCCGAAATAAAACTAATGAGACTATTCGACAACAAGAACTTAATGCTTAATTTGTTTTCTTTAATTTTTTTTAGCAGCTTAATTTTATTGAACATCAGTTTTTTATTGTAGATTAAGATCACATTCTTTAATTTCTTTTTGTTCGATTTTTAATTCTCCCGTCTACTCTCTCCCTTTCTCTCTCTTAGCGGCGATTAACTCCCAACGGCTGAAAAAACGAATGGAGGGTCCATTTAAAAATTGAAGCGCTCTTTTCTTCCTCCCGTCTACTCTCTTCCTTTCTCTCTCTTAGCGGCGATTAACTCCCAGCGGCTGAAAAAATGAATGGAGGGTCCATTTAAAAATTGAAGCGCTCTTTTCTTCCTCCCGTCTACTCTCTCCCTTTCTCTCTCTTAGCGGCGATTAACTCCCAACGGCTCGATTCACTCCGACCAAGCAGCGGCGCGATCACAGATCTACTCCTCCCAAGGCGATTCACTCCCAGCGGCGACCTAGGGTTTGGTATAGCTGCAACTTCGGCGACGGCGCCACCTCCATTGCGGAGAATGCTTGGAGAACTCTTCTTGGTAAGTCAGCGCCACCTCTCCTTGGCTAGTCAGCGCCACCTATTAATCTTTGAACTACAGCTGTACCAAAATAGTACCACCTCTCCTTGATTTTCTAATTGGTTTCTCTGTATTGCAAATCTATCAATTTGTTTCTCTGTGTTGTACTTTAATTCAGTGCTCTGATTTCGCCAAAAAAAAAAGTCGCCTAGTTACCTCTAAAAAATGACATTTTTCAATTTGATGACCTAATTCACTAAATTGCACTATCATTTCTGCTAATACTCTTGTTCTGAACTTCTGATCAGTGTCTCCTTTTCAGTTAAATTCATGATTCTTAATCAGTTACATTTTTGTGTTTAATCTTTGCAGGAGCAGCTTGTACCAAAGCAGTACCACTATACCAGTACACTCTGGTAACTCTGGTGCCATTTGTTTAATTTACAGGAGCAGGTTTGGTATTTGAATTTTACTTTTCCCATTATGTGCTTTATGTATTTATTATGTGTTTGGTGCTCTGGTGGTACTTCTCAGCTATACTATACCCCACCACTCTGTCATTCGGGTCCGATACTGGTATATAACAACAACATAAATGGCAATGTCTCAGTGGTTCAGTTTCAATAAGCCTATATTACCTCAGTGGTTCAGTTTCAATAAGCTTTTATGCATGCATGAACCTTTGACTAAACAATAAAAAAACCAAAATATTTGAAGTTACAATCATGTGCAGCACGTTTGGCTTTTTGAGGTTCCATGGATGGTAATTAAGACATTATTTGATCTCCAAAACATGACTTTTCTTAATTTTATTTATATTGGGGAAATGAGTAGCCAAAATAGTCGCTCTTCATCAAATCCTTCTTGCAAGAGATGCGACAAGCCTACGGTTGTGAAGTTTTCATGGACTCCGGAGAACTACGGAAGACAATTTTATAGTTGTCAAAATATATGTTGCAAGAAATGTATGTTGAATCATGTTGTAAGAAATGTATGTTGCATGTAATTTCTTTGTATGTTGAATCGTGCTATTAGTACATTTTAAAATGCTTATCTGATTTTGGTTAAATTTTTCATGACATTGTAATGTGCAATGTGTATTTGTGATTTAAGGTATATAGATGTACAATGTTTATTTGCTCCTCAGGCATGTAACTGATCTCCAAATTTGGCACATATTTTTGCATTGTTCCTTCTTTTATGGTTTCATAAATTCCAGGAAATTGGGAGACATAATCTTTGTTGCATTTTGTGAATTATGTAGTCAACTCATCATTGCCAAGTAGAGGATGCAAAATCAGTACTAGAAAATGTATGAAAATTTATATGAAACCCTGGAATGATACTAAAAATAATAGAAATTAAAAAAAAAATCACATCTTCATATGAATAAAACCTAATTGCCATCCAATCCAACTCTAATAGTTTCTCTCAACATGACATGTACTATTCTAAAGTCTTGAAATTACAACATAGTCTAGAGAGAACAAGATAGCCTAAATTACAACTCCAATGATCTTTGTTGAACCCTTTTACCACCTCCCTAAACCACTGCATTACCAGGGAGGCTGCTGAGTAACCAATGTACTGTGAATTTGCTTTCAAATCCTTCACTACAAAAAAGATCAGAAATAAATAACTACTATTTTCAATGGGCAAAAAAAGAGAAGATGGTAGCCAACCATTAATTGTTTTACATTCAGATTTAGCTAGAATTATTAGGGCACGGTGCAATTGTGAAAGCAATTTTTCCTACTATGAAGAGATAATTTTTAAAACATCACCTAATCATCATGCACAGATCAGTAAACTATGAAGGCATCATGCTTGCCATTGAAAAAACAAGAAGTATCAGCTAAGGTACTTGTGAAAAGTGTACAAAACAGATATACCAGCAGTAGAGAAAATGAAATATTTGTGGTACTTACAATAGGATGAACTAATAGCACGCCAAAGTTGTAGATGTTGTCCCCAAGTAATGCTGCAAGCATTAGATCAAATGCCAAGTCCTGGTGTGATCGTTTTATTCATTGCCTTCCCAGCCTGGAACCTACGGGTGATTCCCAATACCCTTGATTTTTAATAATAAATTGGAGAGCTATATAGATTTACATACCAAAAGGAATTCAGTTTCGAACTAATCCGAAGATTTCTCGAAGCTTCAACTGCAATGGAGGATGAGGTGGCGCCGTCGCCGAAACCCTAGGTTGCCGCTAGCTGCCACAGAAGGAGGGTGGTCGCCGCTGCCGCTTGGTCCGCGCGAGAGGTTTTGGCGCCGCTGGGAGATCGCCACTGAAATCACCAAATGCCAAATTGATAGAGAGAAAGGGAGGGAGGAGTCGGGACGAAGAAAAAACATGTTTCAAATTTTAACTAGAGGAGTCCATTCGTTTTTTCAGCGCAAATTTCAGATCAGATAAAATGGGTTTTTCACGAATCAAGAAGGCAATTGAAGGGATGACAATGCAAAGCAGATGTGGCTGTTTGCTTCGCAAAGTAGAGCAGTCTTACTCAAAAATCTATATATAATTAATTTTCCTGAGAACAGGAGCACTCTACGCAAGAAAAGGATGGGCATCGTATCTCACGCTCTCTTCTCTAGTAAATATAAAAATTGTTTACCTTAATCTTCTCCAGTTCCCCTTGATAAAGAGGGACAAAATGGAAGATCGATGAGAAAGAAATGATATGCATGGTCTCCACTCTCTGTCACCTACTCGTTCTCTCCTCCAAGAGAAAATCACGCTACTCAATTTGTCGATTTAAAATTACTCGTCCTTTCTCAATTCGAATAATTCTTCAAAAGAATTTACTGAAAACTGTTACCAGAAAAGCAAGTGGCAGACACAAGTGGTATTCATCCTTCCTAATGCTACATGCGCTGCCTCATTGTCACTGAAAGATCCATTTGAAGGACAATGGAAGCGCAGAAGCGAGAGCCGTGAAGAGGAGGAGCTACTTGTGTCTGCTACTTGCTTTACTGATAACAATCAATGATGTGTTTTTCGGTTTCTATTCACTCATGTCTAGGCAAATAGTGTCTTTAGATCTGAAAGCGACGGCCTGGGACTGGGAGCTTATCATTTAAATGGAATGTGGATAAACAACTTTGCTTTTTGCATGAATTGATGAATCAGTGAACGAAGTGTTATATGCTCCCCAATCCGAGGAAAAGACCGTGTCAAAAGTTTCCAAATAGTCAATGTCTTCTCCTCCCAATTTGACAAAAGGTCGCATGTCGGCAATGGAGCAACTCGTATTTGACATGGTCTGGTTCCTCTCTATGTATGTCTGGTTTTGTACTTGTAATTGTAAGGCTTTCCAGATTAAAAGAATATTCTCTTGATAGGTCGCCTACACAAAGATCGTTGTTACCACTCCATCGCATCCGATCAAGAAGAAGAACGAGTCAAACTTGGAAAAATCAACTTGCGTTTACTCTTTCTTTTTCTTTGTTACCTGTCATTTACTCGCCTTAACGTGTCATAGTCATAGATCGAAGAGAGCTATTTAATTTGGACTTGGTATTTTTTTTGGTCTGGTGTTGGGGGAGTATAATTTTGTTAATTTAATTCAACAGTAAGAATAAAATAAATAAACAAGATTTATATAACAGAGAGTTTTAAAATGTTAAAATAAATCAATCCGAATTAGAAAAATGAGGCTCCAATTTTTTTTTTTTTTTTTTTTAAGTAGTATATATGAACCCTTTAATTTGCCACCAACTCAATTTTCTTTTAAAAAAAAACATAGAAGATTATCTATATGTAAAAATCTTGAACTATTATTTTACAACACAATTACATTACAACAATTAAGCTCCCGTTTGATTTCACTGCTTTAATTATTCATCGCTCCCTTAATTTTCACAAAATTTGGATTTTAAATGTGTTGTAGCTTGGGCTGTCGATGAATCGAATTGTTGTATAATTCAAATGCGAATCCACTAAGAATCTAAGAATCTAAGATATTACAATGTTCATATGCATATTCATATCTAATAAGAATTTGAGAATTCAAATATGGATCATGTCTTAATTATTATCGTACAGATGTCGAATCAGATTCAGATCCAATGTTTTACTTAAAATGTTTAAAATAAAAAATGCATAACTGAATGAATATAACTATTTTATATTATAAATGTACCTATTATAAACAATGACTTTAATTAAACTAATTTATATTATTAATTATTATTTAATTTATTTAATAGTACTTGCTTTGTTAGTTTCAAAAACAACTCAAATCATATTTAGAATATATATTATAATAGAGGGCTCAATGGTCAATACCCATTGATTTAGTGGTCTGCTCATATCCTTATTATTTTTTATTTTTTGGAAATAGTTGTTTTTATCTTTGTTTACAAAGTCCAAACAATCGATCCAAATCCCTCCACGTGATATTCATATCAAAATATACTTGGAGACTAAATTTTATATTTTTTGAAACTTTTTATTATTATTTTAACTGGATTAAAACATTACTGTATTTCTCACAAGAACGTAATTTTGTACCTATCTAACTATTCGGAAAAGAGGAGGATTCAAATGCACCCAAATTTTTGTGCACTAAAATGTACCCTATCCTTTTTCTTCATTTTCAAAGTTAGAATAGTTAATCTGAACCATTAGATACGATCTAAGTATTAAGATGTGCTTGGAGACCAAATTTTATATTTTTTGAAATTTTTTTACTATTTATTAAGCCACTTTGAAAATCGCTAATCTAATGATCTAGAAATGTAAAATCAGCTATTTTCAAAGTGACTTAATAAATAGTAAAAAAATTTCAAAAAATATAAAATTTAGTTTTCAAGTATATCTTAATATATAGATCGCATCTAACAATTCGAATTAATTATTTAAATTTTAAAAATAAAAAAAATAATTTGAAAAATAGAGTGTATTTGAATCTTCTCATCAGAAAATAAGGGGTGATTCTTACTTCATACTCTTAATCTGCTTTTCATATTTTCCCGCACGCTATATATATATTTCCGAATTTTTTATTAATATCCAAATTTAATATAAAATTTCAAAATATATCCGGATTGCCGGATTTTTTCGAAATGTACCCTTTCCGGAAATTTTTTTTCCGGAAATGGCATCTAAAACCAGAAATTTTTTTTCCGAAAACAGAGAAATTCCGGAAATTTTTTTTCCGGTTTTAGGCCATTTCCGGAAAAATTTTTTTCGGTAATTCTCTATTTCCGGATTTTTTTTTCCGGAATTATATTGAATTCGTTTATAAAACCGCAGAGTGTCATTGCTTTCACCAGGTGCGCTCTCTCACAGTAAGTTTTAATTTATAATTTAATTTAATTTATTTATATTTTAAATTTAATTAATTTACAATTTTAATTTCATTTATTTATATTTTAGATTTAATTAATATATAATTTTAATTTTCTTTATTTGTAATTTATAATTTTAATTTTCTTTATTTATTTATAATTTTAATTTTCTTTATTTATAATTTTAATTTCATTTGTTTGTAATTTAAATTTACTTGATTTATAATTTAAATTTAGAAGTATTTAATTTGTAATTATTTAAATATGTAACTATTTAATGTGAAATTATTTAATTTGTAATTATTTAAATATGTAACTATTTAATGTGAAATTATTTAAATTCTGAATATTGTCATATTAATTGAAAAAAAAATAAAAAATACTGCAGAATAATTTTAAAAGTTTTATTAATTCTAAAATAATTTTTTTAATTCTAAAATAATTTTGATTAATTCTGAAATGATTTAGAATTGTTTTAGGAACTTTTTGCTTTTCGGATTCCTTACGGAGCTCTAACAATCAGATTGATCGGTTTTCGATTGAGGTAATTTTATTTTCTTTAAATTCCAAAATAGTGTAGAATAATTATTGAAAATTGTGTAGAATATTTTTACTAATGGCAACACAAATTTTAATTACTTATATGTTGTTATTTTTGAAATTGCCAGACCAATCGAAATTAGAAATGACAACTATTTGTGTGAAAATGTATATTGGAGGGGAAATCCAATATAATGATGACGGGGTCTATTACAGTACCCGAGCTAAATACTCATTACCGCTAACCGTGGACCACAGTTTTGATTATCTTCTGAATGAGATTTATAAATTAGTTGGGTACAATTCTAGCAATGCAAATCTGGAAATCCAGGCCAGATTTAACATGTCCACTGATGGCCAACGTGACTACCAATTAGTACCGGTAATGAACCAACAATCATTCGAAATGATTGTAGGAATTGTGTTGTCTTTTTCACAAAGGTTACCGGTTCTGGAGTTATATGTAGAATTGGAACCGATCTATACCAGTCATATACCTGAACCTCAATCCCGACCCAGTACCAGTCGGATTCCTGTGGAACCCGACCCAATACCAGTTAGATCCCGACCTAGCACCGGTCGGTACTCTGTGGATGTAAGAATGAGACCCCGATCCAGTATCGGTAGCAACTCTGTGAATGAACCAGTTATATCCCGACCCAGTAGCAGTCATAATCATGTCGATGAAGACCCAATACCAGTTAGATCCCAACCTAATACTGGTCGGCACTCTGTTGATATACCAATGAGATCCCGACCCAGTCCCAGTGCGGTCCGTAGACATGTACGTGATTATTCTCATGTACCTGTGGATGCAATTGATTCTGATAGTTTGGCGAGTGGAGATGAGATGCTCTCCGGTGAGTTGTCAGGTTCTGATGATGATATCAGACAGCCCAACCAGTCACAACCACAATCTCGTCAATTACAGTACCCGATTACTGGTCGGGAAAATATGACACATCCGGTTGACAGTTTCAATGACATATCCAGTTTTCGGCCTGCGAATGTCGATTTTTTCGGCAGGTCAAAAAAAATATTTGATAATCCATTGGCTAAAGGTGTATTTTATGAGTCGAAAACGGCTCTAAAGATAGCAATCAATGAGTTTCATCTTGAAAATAATTATGAGTGCAAGGTTCTTAGGAGCGAACCTAGACGTTACGAGGTGGGGTGCAGAGATGCTTTTTGTAAATTTAAGGTGTCCGCAAAGCAGAACGGTCTTTCAGAATCTTGGATTATTACCAAACAAGCACTTCCCCATACGTGCACAGTATCGGCAACACGTACTGATCATTGTCAGCTGACAGCAGAGATGGTTGCCCTTGCGATTGATAAAACCATTAGAAGGGACGTGTGCTCTTCTATAAATCATATTCGAGATATCGTCATGATGAAATATGATAAGGTAACCCCCAAGTACAACAAATTATGGAGAGGCCGTGAGCTTGCTATTGCAAATCTATTTGGGAGTTGGGAGAACTCGTACAACTTGCTTATTCAACTATTGGAAGCCATCAAGAGAAACAATCCAGGAACTAAGTATTGTGTGATCTCGAAATCGATTGAGAAAGAAACTGATAGGCACTTCCACAGAGCGGCATGGGCATTTGGAGCGTGTATTGCAGCGATACCGTTCCTCAGACCAGTGATTAGTATCGATGCATGTTTCATGTCGGGATACCATAGCGGTATTCCGTCCCCGCTACTGTTAGCAAACATGGTATTTCCCAGCATGTCGAGGAGAAATCCACAGACATACCTAACCGTCAATTTTCAAATGTGAGTACATTATTCAAAATATCAAATACGAATAGGGTTGTAAATAAAAAAATACTAACCACTTCAATTGTTGGTCGTTCGCATCTGTTGGTAATTTTTTGAAGCGCTCACGGACAGCTTTTTTGGCGATAAGCATGTCGTTCGTATCATTTCCCCTCTTCTTCATGAACCCCTTCACTTCATTATCTTTCACGCCCAACAAGTTATACAGTCGGCCATGAAAACTCGTTGAGTTTGTAAATCCCGTTACCGGCTCCCCCATAATAGGCAAACCCCAGAGACAACTCACATCCTCCAGAGTAACTGTAATATATTTGACTTGTCAGTAAGGAATAAAAAAAAATTTAAATTAGTTAATACCTGTCATTTCTCCGAATGGAAGATGAAAAGTGTGCGTCTCCGGACGCCACCGCTCGACAAGTCTGTTCACGTGAAAGTACGCTACAAAGTTTCAGGTACAGCGAGCTGTACCAGTTTAAACCTTGAGTCTACTCTCGACTAAAACTGCAAGTGCACAGTCCTAATCGTATAGTATATCAGGTATCGATCCTCAGGGACGGTCCAATTCGATTCTAAATTCTTACTAATCCGAGTTAGGTACTAGAAGTGTGAAGAATTGAGTTTGGTTTGTTTATATTTCCTAATTTCAAATGACAATTCAATTAATAGTGAATGAAAGCAATTAAAGGTTTTGGTTTTGAACAATGATAAAAGGCGTTCCTAGGGTTTCAGGTTTCATCTCAAAATTTGCCTTCTCTGGACCTATCATACGACTCGCATCATCTCTGATGCGACCCGTATGATGCGACTCGCATCATCTCTGATGCGGGTCGCATGGTCCTCGAGCAAAGCTGACATGTGTTCGTATCTAAGTTGATTTCTTGTGCGAGGCTTCAACCTGTGGCTCTCGCCTACTGGTATCTAACCTAAATTGATTGTCTGGTTAACTAGAGGTATCTACAACCTTTCGATAATAGAAAGTTCACCTCTCGGCTACTATTGATCTTAGATCTACCTCAAATGCTCAATCACAATTACAAGATACATCAAGGCCAAATTACTAGAAGACATGCTATAGACATCTAACAGTAGACAATCAAGAATCAATCAAGAAATCACAATCAAGCAAACAATGAATACTCAAACAACAATCACACAAGTTCAAACTTAGATCAAAACATCATTCAACTCAAAGACAAGGTTTAGAGACTACATCCTAACCCTAAGAACTAGAGATCTACTCAAGCATAGCAAAAGAAAGCATAAAAGAGAGATAGAAAAAGCAAATCATGATGGAGCTCGAAGATCCAAAGTAGATTGGAGAGGATCTTGAAATCTTCCCTTCTCTTCTTCTTCAATCAAGCTCCAATCTCCTTCTTCTCTCTTGATCTTCGCTCTTTGTGTGTTCTGGAATGTAGAGGGGGAAAAAGCTCCCGAAATTCTGGCACAGGACCTCCTTTTATAGGCAACGGATATGACATGGGGTGTATCAGGTTCAATTTGAACTGGGCGGCAACTCGTGATGCGACTCGCATCAGTGGGATGCGACTCGCATCATCTCGTCTTCAAGGCAGGAGTGAGGGTCGCATCACAGGTCGCTTTGGGCTTTGATGCGACTCTCATCATGGGTGTTGCGACTCGCATCAAATCTTCCTGAAGTCTGCTATTTGCCTGATTTTGCCCGATTTCGCCTGATTCCTGCAAAGTAAGAACCAAAACAAAGCAGTACCACATTCTATGGATATTTAATGTAAAAGGCACTATTTGTTGGTTCAAAACACAGATTTTTGTATGGAAACAAGTCGAAATAATAGGTCTAATAAGGTGGTATCAAAGTCCATGAATGAGAGCCGCATCGAGGGCGATATCGGGCAATGTCGCGAGCTGATATAAGCCCATTCGAATTAAAAATGGTGCGTACCTCTCATTATACTCGCATTTGTGCTGATAATGTCTCATGGTTAAAATCTCTTTACTCTAAAATAAGAACAAAATTAATTACAATATTTTTTTGATTACTTACAGAGTTATGAAAAACGAAATAAGTAAATGTTTACCTCCTTAGATGCTTCAGATATTCTGTGATTACCGTGAACTATCCATAACAGGGGGCTAAATCTATGCTTAAGTACTGGGTCTGCCATACTACAAAATTCGAACAATATTGTACATCACCTTAAATTTTTTCAAATTATTATAAACCATTTGGTATTTTCTAAATTATTCTATACTATTTTGGTATTTTTTTTTATTATTCTACACCATTTGGTATTTTCTAAATTAAAATGAACTAATTAATTATATTTTAAATTAAAATTAAAAAATACAAATATAAAAACCTGAATCGCAGATCCGATCGATCAGACAATCAGAGCTCCGAAAGGAAACCAGATTCCTAAAAAAAATTTAAATTAATCGAACAATTTTCTATATTACTAAGATAATTTTCTACACCATTTCGGTAATTTCTAAACAATTCTAGACTATTTTGGTATTTTCTACATTATTCTAAATAATTTTGGTATTTCCTAAATTATTCTAGACTATTTTGGTATTTTTTAAATTGTTCTACACCATTTCGGTAATTTCTAAACAATTTTAGACTATTTCGGTATTTTCTAAATTATTCTAAACCATTTTGGTATTTTCTAAATTATACTAGACTATTCGGTATTTTCTACATTATTCTACACAATTTTTTAAATTTCTAATTTTTTTGGACATTATTCTAAACTATCTAAATTTCAATATTTAAATAAATAAAAAAAAATTCTAAACCATTAAAATTAACTAATTAATTATATTTTAAATTAAAATTAAAAAAATACAAATATAAAAACCTGAATCGCAGATCCGATCAATCAGACAATCAGAGCTCCGAAAGGAAACCAGATTCCTAAAAAAAATTTAAATTAATCGAACAATTTTCTATATTACTAAGATAATTTTCTACACCATTTCAGTAATTTCTAAATAATTCTAGACTATTTCGGTATTTTCTAAATTATTCTAAACAATTTTGGTATTTCCTAAATTATTTTAGACTATTTTGGTATTTTCTAAATTATTCTACACCATTTTGGTAATTTCTAAACAATTCTAGACTATTTTGGTATTTTCTAAATTATTCTAAACAATTTTGGTATTTTCTAAATTATTCTAGACTATTTTGGTATTTTCTAAATTATTCTAGACTATTTTGGTATTTTTTAAATTGTTCTACACCATTTTGGTAATTTCTAAACAATTCTAGACTATTTCGGTATTTTCTAAATTATTCTAAACTATTTTGGTATTTTCTAAATTATTCTAAACTATTTGGTATTTCCTACATTATTCTACACAATTTCTAATTTTTTTGGACATTATTCTAAATTATCTAAATTTTAATATTTAAATAAATAAATAAAAAATTACCTTCAATAGTGCTGTGAAAGAGACGGTTGGTTTGATTTTTTCTTCGGTGGGCCGTGGATATAGCAAGACCTCCGAGTCCGGAAATTTTTTTTCCGATTTTGGGACATTTCCGGAAAAGAAATTTCCGGTTCCGCCGAGTTTCCGGAAAATTTTTTTCCGGTTTCACCGAGTTTCCGGATAAATTTTCTCCGGATGTAGGGCTTAGTTCCGGAAAATTTTTTTACGGAATGGGTACTTTTCGAAAAAACCCGCCAATACGGATATTTTTTGAAATTTTATATTAAATTTGGATATTAATAAAAAATTCGGTATATATTTTGTCTGGTTCCTCTCTCTGTCTGATTTTGTACTTGTAATTGTAAGGCTTTCCAGATTAAAAGAATACTCTCTTAACTTTATAAGTCGCCTGCACAAAGATCGTTGTTACCACTCCATCGCATCTGATCAAGAAGAAGAACGAGTCAAACTAATTGACTTGGAAAATTCAACTTGCGTTTACTCTTTCTTTTTCTTTGTTACCTGTCATTTACTCGCCTTAACGTGTCATAGTCATAGATCGAAGAGAGCTATTTAATTTGGACTTGGTATTTTTTTTGGTCTGGTGTTGGGGGAGTATAATTTTGTTAATTTAATTCAACAGTAAGAATAAAATAAATAAACAAGATTTATATAACAGAGAGTTTTAAAATGTTAAAATAAATCAATCCGAATTAGAAAAATGAGGCTCCAATTTTTTTTTTTTTAAGTAGTATATATGAACCCTTTAATTTGCCACCAACTCAATTTTCTTTTAAAAAAAAACATAGAAGATTATCTATATGTAAAAATCTTGAACTATTATTTTACAACACAATTACATTACAACAATTAAGCTCCCGTTTGATTTCACTGCTTTAATTATTCATCGCTCCCTTAATTTTCACAAAATTTGGATTTTAAATGTGTTGTATAGGCTGTCGATGAATCGAATTATTGTATAATTCAAATGCGAATCCACTAAGAATATAAGATATTACAATGTTCATATGCATATTCATATCTAATAAAAATTTGAGAATTCAAATATGGATCATATCCTAATTATTATCTTCGTTTACAAAGTTCAAACAATAGATTCAAATTCCTCCACGTGATATTCATATCAAAATATACTTGGAGACTAAATTTTATATTTTTTGAAACTTTTTATTATTATTTTAACTGGATTAAAACATTACTGTTTTTCTCGCAAGAACGTAATTTTGTACCTATCAAACTATTCGGAAAATAAGGGGTGATTGTTACTTCATACTCTTAATCCGCTTTTCATATTTTCCCACACGCTACATATATATTCTGTCTTATAAGGGGTAAAATTGTTACTTTATTATCTAACACTACGCTGTATAATTGATTTAAATTGAAATCGGGAGATCTGCTATTTTTTATTTATTTAATTAAACGCAAATCTGAATTAATTTTAACGGTCTATATAGATATTATCTAAGGGGGTGATGTTACAAAAGACTGGCACTTTTTGTGACAGAATACCATCATAGACGTGCTTTTTCTATTCGCGATAGAGTACCATCATAAATATTCATTTTCTCTAGCGAAAAGTGCCTACCTTGTTGTTATGATGTCTTTCGCGGCCTCGTTAATTATAATTATGTTTACAAAAGTCTCATTTTGTCAGATTAACAAGTGTATCGGGGAGAAAACAATTTCGTTAGCTTATGAATAAGAGTTATTTTTTTAATTATGATCGTGTAGGATAATAGGTAAATATAAAATTATACATGATAATTTTTATTTGTAAACTTAATTATAATTTATATTATGATAATGAGATTGATTTATACTATAGCTTAATATACTTTCTTATTTGATAATTTATGACAAATTGAAGCCGAAATTTTAAATATATCATACTTTCAAAAAAAAAAAAAAAACAAACAACCACAACTTTTGAAAATTTCAATTTTTGACATGGCCACATCCCCTAGATGCGGCCCAAAAAGACCACCCTTTTTTTTCCGTTCAAATTGAATTGCACGAAGAAGAGAAAAAAGCTAAAAAAAAAAAAAGGTGGCAGCATCCCTTAGATGCGACCCGAAAAGAGGTGGCCACACCTAGGGGATGCGGCCATGTCAAAGTTCGAAATTTTGAGATAAACTGGTGGTTTGGTTTTTTTTTTTTGTATAATGGTATATTTAAAAATTTCGGCAAATTGAAGTATACAAAATTTTATAATTTTTATAGGTAATAATTTGTGAAAAATAATTTATATATTTTAAAATAATGTTACCAATAAATATTTTTGAATATTGTAACACTGTGAACTTTAAAATTCAGATTTAATTATAATAATAAGTGGTTAAATCGAATAATATATATATACGTATATACGAAATTAGTGACGTGGATGGTGAACAATAATAATACGATTAATTGTGTTCAGAAAGAGGAGCAATAGGTGTTATATAAATCATTTAATCAATATCGAACAAGTGGAGGGTTTATTTTGCAAAAAGACCACTTACAAGTGGGGTCCCCTTGTCATTCTTTCCTCTTTCCCCCTCCTTCCTTTCTTTCCCTGCACCCCATCTCTTTTTCTCTTTTCTCCTTCCCTTCCGCCAAGAGAGAGACAACGAGAGAGTGAGAGAGAGAGACAACCCCGGTGACCGTATTGCCCGAAAACGGAGATTTAGGAAGAGGAGCTCAAATCTCGCACATCCATCCGTTCCATTGGTGATTCCCCTTTCTATTTCTCTCTCATTTCTTGATTCCGTGTTTTTAGGGTTTCGGTGAAAACCCGTAGAATCGTACCAAATTGATTATTCCGTGCCTTTGTTGTTTCTAAAGTGTAAATTGACTGATTCCGTGTTCCAAAGTGCAACCAAATTTCCAATTTACGGATTTTCCCAAAAATTGATTAGGGTTTAAATTGTAAAAGTGTCGGAATTTAATAAACTGACCTATGTATAGATCCTAACGAGCACGGCTAGCGGGATTGACGAGCTTACCGAGTCGCGAGATCGCGGACCCTCTACGTGCCCTACGAAACCAGGTGCGGGGGTTCACGGGATCTGTTTTGGGGTTTATTCGTAGAACTAAATAACGGTGCATATTATTATATTATGTTGATTGCTTGATTTAAATAAACTGTGCATAGCATGTTGAATCTCTGATTGAAAGCATTTGTTGCCGCATTGCATTAATTGTGATATTAGTGTAATTGAATTGTATAACTGTTATGATTCTCATGTTGGTACGGTTTATCGATTGTTGATCTGTCGTTTTGAATAAGTGAGTGGAACCACAGTATGACTTGGATTGATTGTGTGAAGCGAACAGTGTATCATAGTGGAAAGTCTAGCTAGCTACTAGACTTTCATCCAGGACCCTTATGCGCATCTGGAGAATGGCCCTAGTGAACCCAGTACCGGTTGGGTAAGGGAAGTGCAGTGTAATTTTAGGTAGAACTGTGGTTCAGTGATTCAGTGAAAGTGTCAGTGATTTCTTTTTGAGAAAAGTGATATTCTGTTGCATATTCGCGGAATATGCCCGTGTATATTTTAAGTGATGAATTGATGAAATTGTATGACTTGAAACCAGAAAATAGAACTGTTAAGCCGGAGGTGACCGATAGTTGATATCTGTACCTCATAACCAGACCTATATATATTATATCTGTGAAACCAAATCTTTCTGGAAATTCGTTGATTAATGTTGATGAGATGTAAATTGAAATCCGTTTGAATCTATTCCCGGTACATGTGCATTTATGATTATTGGAGAATAAATAAATAGATGCCCTATTGCTAGTGTATTTAGTTCTGGTGATGGATTTCTCACAAATCCAGTAGCCCTTTAAATTCCGCACTGAGAAAACGGATGACAGGTTTTCTCACCCCCTCCCCTCGGGGAATTTTTCCCTTTGAATTGAAATGTGCAGGTAAACGCGAGTGAAGTGGGACTCGGGCTCGACGCGTGAGTTTAGGCCGAACTAATAGGTTATGCCAAACCCTTTTTATGCCATTTTGAATGTGTAGTTGAACCCGTAGTCGGTTATTTTGATGTATAGGTTATTATCGAACCGTATTATGTTATAAAACCCTAACGGTATGTTTTAAATGGTTGTTATGATTTAAATGTTGAAATTGCATGTTAAACGTCATTAAAAATTCTGGTGAATGGGGAATAATTGTTTAGTTATACGGGGATTTGATCGGATTTGAAAACGGGGTGAAATTTCACGAAAATGGGCAAAGGAATGAAAAACAGTACCCTTATTGCGGGCCGCAATAACCCTATTGCGGGCCGCAATGAGAGTAGACAGAGAAAAATTCGCAGCCCAAAAAGCCAACCAGGTCATTGCGGGCCGCAATAAATTAATTGCGGGCCGCAATGAATGGAGGCAGAAGCGCTTTGCAGAGGCTGAGAATTTTGGAATTTGTTGCGGGCCGCAATAAATTCATTGCGGGCCGCAATGAATGGAGACAGAGGAAAATTTTCAGAGGCTGGAAATTTTGGGAAGTGTTGCGGGCCGCAACAGCCCTATTGCGGGCCGCAATGGGTTCTGAAAAATGCTGTTTTCGGGTATCACTTAGTCAAATTAAATCGGTTTTGAACCAAACTTGTTTTAAATCAAATCATATGATAATTTGACTAATCTGGGTCGTCGGTTAAAGGATTTTCATGCAATTTGACTTCTCCAAAATAAATTTTCCGGGCTCTATTGAGCGGTGCTTCGTAACCTCAGACAACGCTCGCAGGGGGCTGCCGCCCCCCCTGCCACCCCCTCGCATACTCCTAGAAGCGGGCCCACACACATAAACATAACAATTTATATATAAATCTACATGAACAAACCGCATTTTAAAACAAAACTGCACGACCCCCCTGTTCCGGGGTGTGACAAATATTTTATATTGAATTGAAGATGTGTTTAATATATTTATTTGTTTATTATATTTTTGAATTCAATCTGAATTTCACAATGAATGCTTCTAGCTTCTTAACATGAGGCACTACTTAGGAGTAATATTATATATGCTTACAATTTATTCGTTTATCTTGTCGGAATAAATGTAAAGATACATGTATAAATTTTAAATGGATATGATTATAAAAATGCCTTCACGCATATTGTACCCGGTGACACTCTCAATTATTCTCCAATTTTAATATATATACAACATAAAACGTATTAATTAGTTTCATGGTTTTTCACATGGGTCACAACATTAACATTATTATTTATTTTATTTCATTCTCTCTCTGTTTTGAAGGGCTTATATTTTTTGCATGCTATCTGTAGTAATTTTTATGTGGTTAATCGTGATTTTTAAAATAATTATTTATGTCCAAAATTTACTTAAATTGTAATTTTTTTTATAGAAAATTATCAGTGTAAAAATTTAATTATTTTAAACTAGATATTATTATTTTCGGAGAGTGGCAATTAATCCCAGTTGGTGTTGATTTGCAATGCAAAATTAATAGTACACAACTTGGCTAAGAAAGTAACGGGTGGATACACTACTGCTATGTGGATTTAAAACCGTTAGATTAAGAAATATGTGGGGAAACAATGAACGTGCATGCATTATTTAGAAGAAATATTTAGGGTTCAAATGTCTCTATTTTTTGTGACTTCATCATGTCTTCATTTTTAAAAATTTCAATAACTCAAAATTTATATCTTAAAATTTAAAGTAAAACCGTTGGATATGAACTACATCATTTTATCTATGAATGTGTAAAAAATTATGGCATTTCAACTTTGTTTTGGTTGTCATCTTGAATTTGCAAAAATGTACACTAATGTGGATAATTTCTAGACGTTGATTTTTTTTAACTTATTGATTCAGATAAAATCAAAAATCAAAATGTGATAACTTTTTATGAGTACATAGAGAAAATAATATAGATCACATCTAATAGTTTTATTTTAACGTTTAAATTTTAAACTTTGAGTTATTTAAGTTTTAAAAAATGAAGGTGATAGAAGCACAAACAATAAACGCATTTGAAACCTCTTAAATTTTTACATTGCATCTAGCTTCAGAGTTTGAGTCTGTAAGTCGAAATCATACGATCCTCAGGAAGATTTGAACATTTTTTTTTGTTATTTTATTGATTTTGGTTAGGATTTATTATTTTATTAATAACAATTCAATTTAATAATTTTTGAAAATGCTTTGTAATAAGTCAATTGCACTGCTTTTGTCTACTGAACAATCAATCTTTTTCTTTTGACTGGAAAATAGAAATATATATATAATATATACAGAGGAGGGATCAAGTTACAACACTTCAAAGTTACAACATCTATTTTTTTTTATTTTCAAAGTCCAAATCGTCGATCCAAACCGTTAGATATTCAATCTATATTAAAATGTGCTTGGAGACCAAATTTTACATTTTTTGTAATTTTTTTGCTATTTATTAAGATGGGTACAAAATCGCTGTTTTTTAATGGTGCAGAATTTTAATAAAAACAACGATTTTGTACCCATCTTAATAAATAGCAAAAAAATTTCAAAAAATATAAAATTTGGTCTCCAAGCACATTTTAATATAGATTGAATATCTAATGGTTTAGATCGACAATTTGGACTTTGAAAATGAAAAAAATAGATGTTGTAACTTTGAAGTGTTGTAACTTGATCCCTACTCATATATATATTAATATATATATGAGTGGGGTTAAAATGCACCCTCTTTTTGTGCTCCAAACGTGCACCCTCCTCTCGTTTCTTCATTTTTAAAATTTAAATAGTTGATTTGAATCTACCAACGTGTTCTACATATTAAAATGTGCTTGGAGACCAAATTTTACATTTTTTGGAAATTTTTTACTATTTTTTCAGAATTTTTGAAAATCATCACTGTGCTGAATTTTTTATTATTGTTAAGTTCAATAAAAAAATTCTGAAAAAATAGTAAAAAATTTCCAAAAAATGTAAAATTTGGTCTCCAAGCACATTTTAATATGTAGAACACGTTGGTAGATTCAAATCAACTATTTGAACTTTAAAAATGAAGAAACGAGGGAAGGGTGCACGTTTGGAGCACAAAAAGGAGAGTGCATTTTAACCCCACTCTATATATATATATATAGGCTGTGGCTAATTTGTTGTCGGCAGCATTTCTACCGGCAGTACTGCTGCTTTTTTATTTTATTTTGTGATGTCCAAACAATAAATCCAAACCGTTAGATGTTTAATCTATATTATAATCTACTTGGAGACCAAATTTTACATTTTTTGAATTTTTTTTTTACTATATATTAAGCTGGTTTGGAAACCGCTGATTTCAATGCTGTAGAAATTTACTGAAATCAACGGTTTTCAAACCAGCTTAATATACAGTAAAAAAATTCCAAAAAATGTAAAATTTGGTATCCAAGTAGATTATAATATATATTAAATATCTAACGGTTTGGATTTGTTGTTTGGATATCACACGGCTAAATATAGCCCCGGCAGCACCTCTGCTGAAATGCTGCTAGCAGCAATTTAGACAGACCCTACATATATATATAAACACCTTGTTAGTCTTATAAATTGGTTGTTTATCAAATTTCATTCAATTTAAAAATTATCAGATATTTCATCAAATTAATCAAATATGGATAGTTATTAATAAAATACATTATATTTCCAGTGTCCATTCAGATTTATAAACTAATTTGTATAATCGAAAAAAAAATTATAAATTAGTTTATTATTAGTAAATATCTATATTTTATTTATTTATTTATTTATTTATTAGTTTTCTTTGTCAGAACGCTGGGTTCCTTTAATACTGCAACGGTTACTAAAAAAAAAAAGAGGAGCTGAAGTGGTTACAGTTGAAAACTTGACCATATTCTTACATTCCAAGTCACATTTTTTGCATTGTTATTTATTTTTTAAACTGTTATTATTATTTTTTTTTTGAAATAACCATAAAACAGAGTGTTGCTAATTATTATCCTTGCTCATAATTGCTTACATCCCCCTACACACCAAAAAAATATTCTTATCAATTTATCATCATTTTTGTAACCTCCCTTCTGTCACCATAAATTCAGTATATCTTCACTATATCATACCATCCCTTCTTGTCAAATCTCTACACCACAAAAATAAGAAAATAAAAGAGAGTATTGCTGTCGCTTGAATGAGAAAAAAGAGAGAGAACACAAACATGACTGAGAAAGAGAGAGATCAAACCGCCGAGTGCTTGTCGAACATTAATCTCATGCCACCATCTTCTCCTTCTTCCATGCCTTCTATCATTTTTAAGGGGTTGTGCATCCCTGCATTGTGGGAGGAAGCAGCTTATGGAATTGCCTATGATTCTTGCACGTGTCCTCCTCCGATTATTTTCGTCTGTGGGGCCGCAAAAAGTGGCAAATCTACTTTCAGCCGCGTTCTTTTGGACACTCTGTTTAAGAGGTAATTTTATTTTTCTCTTCAATTTTTTTATTTCCTTTTGCATAAAACCCACAAAATCCTCACAATCCGTGTTATGTTCCTATAGTTATTATTGCATAATACCTTAAATCTAGACAAACTAAATTTCACTAAAAAAAATTAATTTAACAAAACCCTAGATTTTTGTTTACAAAAAAGCTGGAGTTCAAAATTTGAAAGTGTAGATGTAAAGAAACATCAATTTTGTATAAACTTTTTCTATTCATTTTTTAATTAGGTACAAGAGAGTTGGCTATTTAGACACTGATGTGGGCCAACCTGAGTTCACCCCTTCAGGATTTGTTTCTCTTCACATTGTAGAGAATGACACTCCAGGTTTTATGGAAATTTCTTTTATTTTCCTTGTTTATCCTTTTTTTAAAATATCATTGAAATCTTTCATATTGTTGTGTTATTCTTGTATAGTTGTATTAAGTATTTCTTTTGGATTACAGATTTGACAGTTCTTTGCTTGAAGACCCCAGAGAAGTAATGAACCAGCACCTTTTACTCTTGGTTTTTCTTTTCAATATAACTTCTTTTCTTTTTTTATATATCTTTACTCCAAACTTACTGTTAAAATTGTTATGACATAAAATTTTCATTAGGAGCTTGTTTTTTGGAGATACTTGCCCCAACTCCAATACAGAGGATTATCTGCTCTATACATGCAACTTGTATGCTCATTTCATTAAGAAATTCTACAAAGTTGAAGATAATATAGAATCTGATAGACCTTGTGTGCCTCTAATTGTTAAAACTTCAGGATGGATTAAAGGTGAGCATTACCAATTTAAAATTTTCTTGTTTACCCCCTTTAGATTTTTTAATTTTTTTTAGGAAAAATAGGACAAAAAAAAAACTAGAAATAAAAAGAATAATATGCAACTTGATATGTTGGTAAATGCATGTATAATTTCTAGTTCTCATGGGTGAAATGATAGTTTCAGAGTTTTACCAGGTGCACATTAGGTTTTTTCTTTTGAAATTTAATGAGATAATTGGTAGGTCTTGGTTTTGATATGTTGGTGGAAATGCTACGATGCATGTCTCCAACTCATGTTGTGAAGGTACAGCACTTCAAAGCAAGTAAGAATCTGCCAGATGGCACATTCTGGTTGACTGACAGTGACAAGTCAAGTGCCGAGATAATTGAGATATGTGCCGCACAAAAGGATTCTTACTCGTAAGTCATAAATTTCTCGATTCATTTTGGATTTCACACTAGCAACTAAACTCATTTTGCCACTTCCATGCCAGTTTTGTCAAAATTTATTCCAACTTCGAACTTGCAATCAGGCATAGAGTACCAGTACCAGTAAACCTTTTGTATAATTTTTATTTCAATTGTACTACCAACTATTGTGTCCCAACACAGTTTTTCTATAATTTTTAATATGTGCTCTTCTATTTTCTTTTTACAAATAATTGATTTGCATTTTTAATACTTCAAGCAAGAAAGATGCAAGCAAGATGAGGGATGTAAGGATTACTGCATACTTTCGGCAGTGCTTACTGAAAGATCTTGACATATTGAACTATTTTGATATGGTATCTCAGCTAGCATCTGTTACACCATATGAATTTTCTCTCTCCAAGATTAATGTTACCTATCTTCATTGTGAGGTACACCCTTCTTTTCCAAGAAAAATAAAAAGAAGATCAAATTACAAGCCTCTGTTCTTAGTCTTCAGATTTTTCTAAGTTCGCCAAATTTTCACACTTCTAGGACTCAACTGATATGACATACGAATCGTTGATCGGTATGATTCTTGGCCTTGCCATAAGTTCCTCTGATCCATCTTCATCTTCGGTTTCCATTCCCTGGTGTGTTGGATTAGGTAGGTTTTCTCCCATTTAATTTACAGATTTAATATAGAATTCATTTAGTTGATATAAGTGTTTTGATAATAGGAAAAGTAGAAATTTAGAAGGTGCCAAATGAAACCATTTTGTAACAGAACTTGTGAGAAAACGATAAGAATTTTAGTTTCAGTTTCGTTAACACACCACTCAATAATATAATTTGACAATCTGGTTATGATTGTCAAATATTTTCAAAATTATTAAGAACAAAGAACATTGATGCTTCCACACTATAAAATTGAACCTTGCACCACTATATGGGCAAACATCAATTGCGTTTCTAATGCAACACACTATTTGCGCAAACATCAATTGCGTTTCTAATGCAAATACACTATTTGAGCAAACATCAGTTGCGTTTCTAATGCAAACACACTATTTGCGCAAACATCAATTATATTGCAATTCTAACGCAACTACTATTTACGCATATATCAATAGTGTTACCAATCAAATATTGTATCTGCTTTTGTTTAAAGCAAAATTATGCTACTAATGATTTGATTAGAGTAGCCTACTATAATATTTATGGTTAGATCCATAAGCAGTGCTAATGTCCCATATATAGTCGTCACTAGTTTGTAGAAGACTGGCTCTTTCCATAATTTTTTTTCAGTTATAAAAAAAAAATTATTACATTGCATATTGCATGCACATGCTATACTTTCAGGAATTGTAAGATCCATAGATTATGAGAGAGGCAAAATTTATGTGGTGACGCCAATTCCTCTTCGCATAGTCAACAAAGTTGATGTATTGCTCCGTGGCTCTATCAAAGTTCCTTCTTTCCTTTTCTAGGTAATACTATGAATTTGTCTTTTACTTTCATTAACAAAATGATAGTAAAGATAGGGTGTGATGTGCTCAGCAAGAAAGTTTAGTGAGCACAACTCTAAAAGTTTATTGAATTGACTTCAAATACCGAATTCAAACCGTTTAACTCTGTGTACTTTATGAGTGATGCATGTGCATGGAAAATTTTGAAAGTTTCATATTTATTTGGTACACGGTTAAACCGTTAAAGAAATAATAAAAATTGAATATATAAACAACTTATAAATTAACTTCTAAAATATTCATTTCTTTGACTGCTTGACTGTGTATCAAATAAACTCAAAACTTTTAAAATTTTACATGTACATGCATCACTCATGAAGTACATGGATTTCAACAGTTTGGATTCGGCATTTGAAATCGATCCGATGAATCTTTGAAGTTGTGCTCACCAAACTCTCTTGATGAGCACATCACACCCTAGCTTTACTCGTATAACTTTGATATAAGCTAATTCAAACAACTATATATGTGACTATGCATAGGTGACAGAAATGGTAGAACCCTTAGTTGACAATGGAGGAGCTTTAAAGAGATAGAGACGAGACATTTATACATGATCATAATAAATCTATCATGCATATGAATGAAAGCTTAGAATATTTTGTATTGCTTTGTATGACTTATGAGCCTCATGACTAATTATTGCTATTGCGGTTGTTAAAATGGTTGGTTGTTTGCTTGTTAATTTGTTTACCAGAAATTCAGAATGTTGTGATTAGTGAATATAATATGATATATGCATTTTTGCGTGACATTCTGAAATTTTAAACTCCTGGTTTATAATTTTATCACCATATTTTGTATTAACAAGGAATCGAGGATTTTCGACAAATAATTTTTCAAATACTTCTACAAATTTTTTTTTTTTTAAACATAAAATTTCAAAAATGTACAGCAGATAATAATTGAGAATGCTAGTCTAATTAATGTTTCGAATACTAGCTCATATAATTGCTTATTTAAAGGATTTATAGAGATTTCGAATACTAGCTCATATATATAGCAAATAATTTCTGCTGAACAACAAATCGAGGATTTTCGACAAATAATGTTTTGAATAATAGCTCATAATTGCTTATACAAACATGGTTAAAAATGCCGAAATTTTTAAAAATACCATTTTATTAAAATTGATAAACCAAAACACCAACCTGGGTCGGAATTTATATAATTCGCATGGCCGCTGCCAAGAGAAGCGGGCAGCTGGGACCGGGCCGTTGCGAGAGGAAGCGGGCGTTTATTTGGGCCGCTTTGGGGGCCAACGGCCACACTGGATTTTGGTTTTTTTTTTTTGGAAAACATATTTTTTTATTATTTTTATTTTTTGTATTAAAATATTAGAAATGTTGAATATATTTCTTTGAAAATAGATGAAATACAGTATAATTTGATTTATTAGAAAGACTGCAACAAATAACCCGGATCAATATTTTTCAGACCGGATTTTTCGCAGTTGTAAGAAAAATTAATATATTTCTTTATGTGTTATTGGGAAATAATAAAAATACTTAGATTCTGAGTTATTGATCCCGGTTCAAAATTCACTTCTAGGTAATACAAAAAATATTATGATCTTCTAGTACATTTATTTTTTTAAAAGTTGTATCTATTTTTGAAAAAAAAATAAAAACTTTAATTTATTTAATTATTGTTTTTCAAAAATAATTAGATATAACTGTTTCCTCCTATTATTATTATTATTTTTTTTTTTTTGAGGAAAAAATGATGATAAGTATGTTCGTTTGGTGTGTGGGCGAATGCAACACGGAAAGGATATTAATTAATTAGCAGCATTCTATTTTGGGGTTATTTCAAGAAAGAATTGATAACAAAAAATAACAAGATAGAAAATGTGAGTTGGATTGTGTGTGTGACAGCTGTAGTATGAAATTATGAATATAGTCAAGCGTTCAACTATTACGATAATGATAAGTTAATGATCGAAAAAGATTTGATTGAGTCAAAAAATACGAGATTCGAAAATAATTCAGGTAAATTATACATTGAGTTTGAATTAGAGATTTTAATTTTACAAAAGAGTCAAAAAAAATATATATATACTAAAAAAAATTGGCTCAAAAAATAATTCGTGTATAATTTGTCAAATTCACGAATAATTCAAATATACTGAATAATATGCGGATTAATTCACCAACAGTACAACTCTAAATGATTCATGAATCTTATTACTATGACTATAACTAGGGATGTCAATAGATACTGTACAGATCAGATGAAGATATTTTCATACACATATCCACTTCAAATTAATCTTATCAGTACTCTACTTTTAACTATTAAATACATCGTGAATCTAATATCACAAAATATAAAAAAAATATAATTTTCTTGTGTCATTTATATTTTTTATCCCATTTAAAATATATAAATTATTAATTAAATTAAATTATAAAATATTGTATCAATCAATTTTTCATAAATTACTAAATAAAACTATAAAATATTAGACAAATCAATTTTATAATAAATTATTTAATAAAAATATATAAAATGTAATATCGATCAATATGATAATAACAATAAATATTGTATAGCACGGATTGGTCCATAATACAAATTAATATTTTTGTTTTCAAAATTATAGCAGTCAATCCGAACTGTTCAACATGATTTCCATATAAATATATACTTGCAGACTGAATTTTATATTTTTTAGATTTTTTTTACTATTTTTTAAGATAGGTATAAAATCACTTGATCTGAAAATTCTACCTATCTTAGAAAATAATAAAAAAAATCTAAATAAAAATATAAATTTCAGTCTACAAGTACATATTCGTATGAAAATTATGTTGAATGGTTTGAATCGACCATTAAAATTTTGAAAATGAAAATATTAATCCGTATTACGAACCAAACAGTGCTATGCATAGTACCATAGACTCACTCATAAATTTATATAGTTATATGTATTAATAAAAAAAAAAAGTGAGGCTGTGGTACTATGCATAATGCATATTGGCCGGCACTATGGACTTAAATTTTTAGTTTGAAAGTCCTAACAATTGATTCAAACAGTTCAACATGGTCTCTATATAAATATGTACATGTAAACTAAATTTTTCATTTTTTAGAATTTTTTACTATTCTTTTAGATGGTTTAAAAATTACTTAGTCTGAAAATTCCAAAAATAGTAATATTCTACCCATCTGAAAAATTCCAAATGATTCTAAAAAATTGTAAAATTTAGTTTACAAGTACATATTCATATGCATATCATGTTGAACAGTTTGGATTGACCTTTATAATTTACAAAAAAAAAGATTGATCCGTAGTACAGATCAATCCGCACTATGCATAATATCATAGCCTCACTCTAAAAAATATCATATATACTTTTATATTTATTAATTAGCTTACAGGGTAATGAGTACAAAATAGCTATTATTATTTATTCTTACTTAATAAGCTAACAAAATTTTTTTATTATCCATATCTATATCTATATCTGATAACTGATTTTTTTTTTTTATCCAATTTTACTTTATCGAAGATGGTACGAAAAGAGTAAACATTTAAAATAGTAAAATAGTATCATTGGCACCTTTCACTATAACCACTTGAAGTTTCCTCTCTCTCGTTTTTTAATTTTTTTTTATTAGTAACACTTGCAGTAATCTGAGTTTGGATCTCTTAAATTAGCTCAATTTTTTAGTTTAGAACCGAACTATCAGATTTGAATCTGATACGAATATTAAGAGACATTGTGTGCTTCATCTCGCACCGGATTGGTTCAAATTCGAATCAGACGGTTTGGATCTAAACTAAAAAATTGGGTTAGTTTAGGGGATGCTGACCCCGGTAAGCTAGCGTCCCAAAAGGAAAAAAAAATGAATAAAATAAAAAGAGTACGGATTTACTAATAATAATTTCAATTTTTTATTCTTTCTCAGATTTGTCTTTTGGGTTTTAGCTAGGTTAAAAGGGATTAAGGCAATTGTGTCTGGTGCCATCATCCTCATATTTTTCTCAACAAACGTGATTTGCACAATAAGAACATCGAAAATAAAGAACTTACATTATAGAGATTGAAGAAATTGAAAATAAAGAGCAGTCGACAACACGAATTAAAAAATTGAGAATAAAGAACTTACATTGTTTAAGTTGGAATAATTATGTTAGGCTAATCTATAAAAATGAAATTATTTTTGGGGAAAGAATTTAGCCAAATGCATTTTAATAATTATCTTCGAAAAAGAGAAGAAAGCAAATAAAACATAATAAAGTAAGAAAAAAAAAGGGGAAAAATGTAAGCAAACCCTCAGCCGCTCCTCTTGAGCCTTGAGTCTTTACAGTCCCTTTTCTAAAAACTAAAAACCCTAGCAGCTCTCTCTCCAAAACAAACCCTTCGGTGCCTCTCTCACCTCCCTCCCTCTCTCTTCGCCGTCTCTCTCACCCTTCAGTGCCTCTCATCTCCGGTTCTTATAATAATTTCAACCAAGTCGTCTGGTTCCATTTAACCAACACTCCATTTTAGTTCCCAATCTCCTCCTCAGGTCAGAACCCTAAACTAACTCTTAAACCTTAGCAGCACGCTTCGTCGCAAACCTCCAATTTGGTAGCCATGGAGATGGAAGCTGGAGGAGGCGAGAGTAGTAACGCGAATAATCAGAGAAAGCACAAGGGGAAGCATGATAAGCCGAAGCCATGGGATGATGATCCCAACATCGATCGATGGAAGGTAGAGAAGTTCGATCCATCGTGGAACGAAGGTGGTTTGCTCGAAGTCAGCTCCTTCTCTACTCTATTCCCTCAGTACCGAGGTTTTCTTCGCCAATCTTTTCTTTATTTGTGTTCATGTAATTTGCATAGTTATTATTGTAGCAAGTGTTCATTGGTTTGTAATCGTCATCTGTATGATGCTAATTTTTTTTTGTCCATTGCATCGATTTGCTTCAACTAACCAACTTTGTGATGTTCAATTTAACCACTGAAACAAGCTTTTCAGATAAGGTTTCATGACTTTGTGCTTGGGCCTCATTCTGAGATCCATTTTTTCTTAGCCTGTTGAGCAGATGAGAAACTTTAGTTTTGAGTTAAAGATGTTAGCTAACATGAAGTTCAAAATCGGGTATTGTTGGATAAGTTTCTATTTGGCTACAACTATACTTGTTAATTTCGACCTTTTATATTTTCTACTTGTTAAAGTGGAAAAAAAATATATGCTGGTTTCTCTTTCTCTTTTTTTTTTTTCTCTTAAATCTCCAGAAAGGATGTGAAATATTAACACTGTGGAAAATGTGACTGATGGTGCTGCAATATATGTTTGAAATATAAAATATGTGGCTAAATCATTGGATAAGTATCATAACAAATAGGCACACTGAAGGGGAACGTCTGCTTACCCCCCCTGAAGAGGTTTAAATTTATGCACAAAATCCATTCAAGGTTGAATTTAACATTAGTTGGTTCATAATCAAATTCCAATCTGAGCTCACTTCTCCTGGAGTGCCTAACAGTACATACTGTTAAAATGTTGTATAGAGAAGTATTTGCAAGAAGTATGGCCTATGGTAAAGAGAGCACTCAAGGAGTTTGGTGTGGCTTGTGAACTAAATATGGTAAGAAATTTATCAAAAGTTATAAATTGTATGTAAATTAGGATTTAGTGTGGGATATATTTTTTATTGTGAATTTTAGAACTTTTCTGTTTGTTTTATTCTGCTAGGTTGAGGGATCGATGACTGTGTCAACCACTCGTCAGACTAAGGACCCCTATATAATTGTCAAAGCACGTGATCTTATAAAGCTCTTGTCACGTAGTGTGCCAGCACCACAGGTACGTTAAAATACTGTATTTTAACACCAAAAACCCTTTAATAATTTATATTCTCAAAATGCATTAGAATCTTCACCTATACGGCTGTACCTATTTTCTTCTAGTTTTTTCATAGAAGTAACTAGCAAAACCTTACAAGTTCTTTGGTGTGCACACTTCTCGTGTATTTTTTTTTTTTTTCACAAACGTGATTTTATTATCTGAATTAACCATCATGGTAATTTGCAATTAGGGGTGTTCATTGGGTCCGGCTTAGTCAGTTTTGAACCAAACCGAATTAGTTTGGACCAAACAGTTCGGTTTTTTCTGTTTAATGGTTCGGTTCGGTTTGCTTTTTAAAACTGAATTATAACTTTGGTTCGGTTTTGAAATTTTCAAAACCGAAATAACCGAACTGATTGAACTTTTATATATTATGAATTTGGTTCGGACTGCCTCGGTTTATTTCTTAATCAAATGCTTTAAATACTTCGGTTTATTTCTTAATATCCCGGTTTATTTATTAATATACATCAGTTTATTATAAATCAATTGCTTTAAATAAAAAATTAATATATTTCGGTTTGAACTGAACAAACCGAAATAAAACTTTAGTTCGGTTCGGTTCTATTTTTGAAACCGAATTATAACTTTGGTTTGCCTAGTACGGTTCGGTTTCAACCGAACTGAACTGATGAACGCCCCTATTTGCAATGGTTCACATTTTATTTCACTGAATTAACCATCATGGTAATGTTCAATGGTTCACATTTTTTTTTTTATATTTGTAGGCAATCAAGATATTAAATGATGATATGCAGTGTGACATTATCAAGATTGGGAGTCTCGTTCGTAATAAGGTTGCTTCATCTCCTACTTAAGTTTTGATTGTCAACATTTAAGTTGCTACTTTCGATATGTTTCTTCTAGATTGCTCTCACCTGTCTTATTTCAAAAAGATATTTTCTTCTAGATATTGATTTAAGGAATTGTACCAATCTCAGGAACGTTTTGTAAAAAGGCGAGAACGTCTCTTAGGGCCCAATCTAACTACTCTGAAGGTATTACTTACAAATTAAAACAGAGTAATTAATTTTTTATCTGTATTACTTGCAAATTTATAAATAGTTTAATTAAAAAATTTATCTTTTTAATTTTTTTCTAATGTTAACTTTCTATGTAGGCCATTGAAATCTTGACTGGATGCTACATCTTAGTTCAGGTTTGTATAACCTATGCCTTCCCTACAATTTAAATTTTATAAAATTTTCTTTAATGGCTAACAATTGTCGCTCTTTTATAATTGTAAAGGGTAATACAGTGGCAGCTATGGGCTCTTTCAAAGGTCTAAAACAAGTCAGGAAAGTTGTAGAAGACTGTATTCAAAATGTTTTGCACCCAGTTTATCACATCAAGGTTGAAGGCCTTTTCCTTTTTCCCATTATGAATTTGCCTGTCTTTCTTGTCCTGTTGTTTGGATGTACATCTTTTAAATACCTTGACATTTTATTTTGACAAATATGCATTTTACAGATTCTTTTAATGAAAAGAGAACTCGCAAAAAATCCTGCACTGGCAAATGAAAATTGGGATAGGTTCCTTCCGAAATTCAAGAAGTAAGGAACTTCCAATCAATTTTTTTTCCATATAATTTTTTATCCGTACATTACTTATTCTGATTTTATTTTTTCTTTCTAACAGGAAGAATGTGCAGCAAAAGAAGGTTAAAACAAAGGAGAAGAAACCATACACACCTTTCCCCCCTCCTCAGCCACCCAGCAAGGTCACAAGCCAAACCATAGTACTTATTAGTCATGACTAATAAAACAGTTGGGTAATATGTTAATTTTTCCTTTTGTATCATTGATTCTACAGATGGATCTCGAGTTGGAGAGTGGAGAGTTTTTCCTCAGTGAGAAAAAGAAGTCGGAAAGAAAATGGCAAGAGAAGATGGAAAAACAGACTGAAAAGACGGCTGAAAATAAGAGAAAGAGAGAAGCTTCCTTTGTTCCCCCAAAGGTTTTGTTTTCTATTTTTTTTATGACTAGTCAAGTGTCTGTGCGTTGCAACGGGATCAAAATATTATTTTAATTATTTTTTAATTGTAATTAATTTAAAAATTGATTGCATAATCATATAGTAGTTAATAATGAAAGCAAACAAGAACATTAGTATTTCATCGTACAAATATCCAAGAAAAGTTGAAAGTAGAGACATTGAAATTTAATATAATTAATAAAAGACAATTGAATAATATTATAATCTACATGAGTAATATAACAAAACAATCTATGTTATAATAAGAAAGAACTCGGAACATATAATAAAATGAAATAATACTAAAGCATGACATTTTTTTTTAGTCAATATTATGATATAGTTCAAACAATTACAGTACCATAAAAGAGAAACTTAGTAATTGAAAATAAGCCTCTAAATTAAGGGGGAATTTAACATATACCCCTCAAAAACTTCAAAATTACGTATTCCCCCCTCTAAAGTTTGAAATTATGTATTTCCCCTCTGAACTTCAAAAACTCACAAAAATTTACCCATTTTATTGTATTTTATATTAAAACTCAATTCTAAAATCTTAAAATACCCATTTTACCCTTTATTAAAAGCATATAAAGCCCATCAAACTCAAAATTGAATCTGAACAATTTTTCTACCGTCCAAACTGCTTTTAAATATGCGTGCGCAAGGTCAGCACGAATCTTGATGCGAACACGCACGTATATTGATGTGATGTGATGTGCACAGATCTTAATGCGATGCACACGAATCAAACGGTAGAGGAACCCTTTAGATTTAAATTTGAGTTTGATGGGCTTTATATGCTTTTAATAAAGGGTAAAATGGGTATTTTAAGATTTTTAGAATGAGTTTTAATATAAAATACAATAAAATGGGTAAATTTGTGAGTTTTTGAAGTTTAGAGGGGGAATACGTAATTTCAAACTTTAGAGGGGGAAATATGTAATTTTGAAGTTTTTGAGGGGTATACGTGAAATTCCCCCCTAAATTAAAAGGAAAGATAAACTGAAATCTATAATTACATCTAACTGCCACTATCCATCATTTCTCAAATAAGAAGAAAAACAAGGAGCTCCTTGTAAGTTTGTCATTTCCCATGTGACAACCACTGGAAATAAATCTGCTGTGATTCTAAAGCATCACAGGGTCCCTGCAATTCAAGATCTTACCATTCATTTTTTGGAACCTATGAATCTCGAGAGAAGTTATTTTTTGTTCACGAATCTCAAAGGAAAATGAAAGGGTAGATGTAGAATCGCAGGATCACTATGATTCTTTGAAATCGCAGCAGATTTGGTTCCTTTGTTTCTGAATTGGTGTGTGGAAAAAGGAGTGCGTATCCTCTGAGATATCTCAACTTTTGCGTGACCGACATGTCCGGTGCCTATTCGGGGGTGATGTGGGGGGCCAGTATTATGTGTGTGCTTTGAGATTCGTGCAGAACGTAGTTAAATGGTTGGGATATTACATAAAGTCACGCAAAGTTTGAGATATCTCAGAGGATACAAATTCTGGAAAAAGGAGAAAGCGTGTGGAAAAAAAGAGAGAAAAGGAGATTCCGTGATACAATTTCTGTGTGACATTGTATGTAGCATGGATAGAACTCACTAAATTTAGATTTCTACACGTTTGACAATAAGAAAAAGATGTATAAAATCAAAATCATTTATTAAAGGCTGAGATTAATAGAATGAACGGTTCAGATCTCCTCTTGATGTACTTGGCATCAGATCTTTTACCTACTCTAGTTTGACATTAGTGTAATTCTCTGTAGGAAAAGAATACTACAAATGAGGCAGGATCTTCAGGAGCTAATAATGAGAAAAGCGAGGTTGCTGCATTAGCAAAATCTTTGAAGGTACAATTTTTTACTTGCCCTTTTATTTTTTTCATTCCCAAGTCAAAATATATAAACAACAATGGTACTGCGGTAGGGGCCAGATTTGATAGCTCATTTTCTTGGTTTAGTTTCTCAATTGGGGTGGTTTGAGAATTTGAGTGATGCCTAATGATAATATTTTGTCAATAAACCTTAAGATAGTACCATACTGGTTCTACTTTTTTTATACACCATTATCAGCATGTACTTGAGACAACCTGAGAAGATCCAAACCTAAATGACACAAGAACCTGAACCTGAAACAAAGCGAACTTGAACTGACCCAAGCCTGACTTGACCCAGCTTTATGATGACACGAGATGATCCAAATCCAAAGTCTGAAAGAACCTAAGACCTGAGACAGCCCAAATCCAAAGCAACTCAAACTTGATAGAACCCGAGATGATCCAAGAGAACCTGAACCCGAAACAAAGCCATGTTGACCCGACCCAAACCTGACCTGACCAAACCTGAAGCTGACATGACCTGCTTGATTGTCTCCTCTACTTGATTGTCATTGTTACTCAGTTGTTAGCCCCCCATCGCAATGACAGGGATTGAATTCTAGAATAAATCATTGTAAGAAAGATTCTTTTTAACCAGCTCATCTATTGCAGAAAAAAGCAAAGGAGTTTAGAAACAATCAGGCTGATCAAAATGTGAGAGCCGAATCATACATTGCAAATGCTGATCAAGCACGACCGAACAAGAAGAAAAAATCATCAAAATCTGATTGAGGGGACTCCAGAAACTAAACATTACAGCAATTGATGATATAAATTTTATCCCTTGGGTGTAACAGCATTCCTGGGACTAGTTTTGGAGATTTAGTCTGTTTGTTCAATGAAGGTCAAAAGCTGTGTGTTTGTGGGATTTGCTCTGTTAGTGAATTGATCTAAAAAGAACATTAACCTTGAAGAGAGGAAAGTTGTATTCATTGGTTTAGTGTTGAACTTGGTACCACCAATCCTGATGAGAATATGTTGTCACTGTCTTCAGCTGTGGGTAAAGACTAAAGAAGACTAGAGAGATTTATTATTAAGAGAAAATTTCTAAAAATAGCCAATTTCTAGATTCATGAAGTGCAGCTTCTGGAGTTTCCGGTGTGGGTTTGCATTGGAACTACATGCCATTGAGGTTGCGCAACAGAGGCTGTATTTACATGAACACTTCCTGCAGAAGTTATTTATACAAAAAAGAAAAGAATAATGGCTGTAAATACAACGCTCCGTTGTTCAGGCACAAATGTAAAGTGACGAGCAGAAGTTTGAGAGAAAGCAAATCATTGAACACAGTCAAGTTTCAAAAAGAAATTACTTCATTAATATAACTTTCATTTATTTAAAATACATCACATCACGGCCTCAACTCTCAGCAATAGTGCAACCATAGCACTTTATTGTCATGACCAAAATAAAGACGATGAGCCTCTCCAATAGGAGCTCATAGTCTTCACAGGGTTTTCATCCCTTGGAAATACACAACTCAGATCCCATCCAAGGGGATATTGGGAAACAAATGAATTAATGAATCTATCAATACTGCGGCAAAAACAATGGATCATCGACACCTCCATTTCTTTGATTGAAGCAGACCGGCTCGCTAGAAAGCTCTTGCAAAATTTTTGTAGTTTGGTAATGCAAATCGAAAGAATGATATCTAATACTCAGTACTGTCTCTGTTGCAAAAATGCAAAGCCAGGGTGGTTGCGAATTGATATTGGTAAGTCAGAGTCTCTCATCTCGTAAACAGTTATCGACCGTGATAGTTCATCCAAAGTTAACGGAGGGCTGCATTGAGGAAACAAATTACTAGAGAAATTTGTTTATTCTAATTGCTAGGCATATTTAGACAAAATGTATATTGATATGAACCAATAGTTATCATGTTGGTACTTTCCACATGTATGTTGTTGTTACAGTACGTTTTGGCTGACAGAAATCCAAAATTGCCTGGGCACTTGCTGGATTTATCGATTAAAAGTTTAATTATTTTTATATCATTTAGTCAGATTAAGGTGAAAGCAAAACTTTTATTTATCCTTCCACCGACAATCAATTAAAATTAGCAGAGCACAATTAGAAACAAGTAGACTAACCTGGATCCTTCAGTCAACATAAATGAACTTTTGGGTTCCCTTGCCATCATCTGATTTATCTCAGAAGTGACCTATATATACATGATCAAATTAGAAATACTTACTAATGGATTTGCCATGCCTTCTGCGTTGTATTATCTTTTAAATCAAAAGAGCAAATAACATAAAAATAATAAAAATAAAAAGAACAATGTATCAACTTCAAATGACATACATGTTGTGAGAGGATGTTGGTGCCATACTTGTCATCCCAATACAAGGTACTAAGACGATGTAACTGCTGCGTAGTAAGACTCTGAATACAATTGCAAATGAAAGTCATATTATTGGCTTATTTAATTAGAAATTATTGATGCGAAGTGCACAACATAAGAAGAATATCTTATTACCGGGCAAATATCGTTGGTTATATCTGTTAGTGTCTTTCTCTGCTTTTGAAGAGCCACCTATTGGGTCAAAAGTATAAAAATGTTGCTTGTCATGTAAAATTGCTATACTTAAAAAAGAGTGATAAATTCATTTGGATAAATTTGCTAGCAAATGGTTGTTGATAATATACCAAGAATTCTACTGCTTGCCGTATGTGCTTAAGCTCCTTCCATGCAGCACCGACATGCTGTAAAAAGAAATATATCCATCAGTAAGTACCATCCTTTGCTTTCAAATATAAAAAATAATAAAAATTCAAATGTCATAAGAAAATGTCACCTCTTCAGTTGAATCACGGCACCATGACTCAAGTTCTCCCAATCCTGCCTTAATAAACTCTCCATTGCTGAAGGAACATGATTCACGCCTCAAAAGTAGACTACAATTCAGAAAATTCAATATTTACCACGCAATAGTAAAATAGAACTCCAGTAATATATTTTCAAACAAAAAATTATACCTGTTGAATAATTGAGTATCCATAATTTGGAACAGCTGGGTAAAGAACCTTTGGATTATATATGATGGGACCTGTAAAAAGTAATAAGAATTTCAGTATAAGTTTCTAATTTTTTTGAGAATAGATCAGTTTACTAATTTATAGCTTCGATACATACATAATTAGATTTTAGTATAGTCATGTAGTTGTGTAGAATCCTGACAATTTGCTGCCACTGTCCAGTAGAAGAGCCCAAAGTTTGACCAAGTCCTTTCATTGAACTCATACGTGAAACTTTCGGTGCCTGATTTTTTTTTAACAGAATAAGAAAATTTGTTACACAAATAAAATTATTATTCATTGTGTTTGCTACAATCCAACTGTTATCATGATAATTTTCTTGTGATTGGTTCACTCACCAGCAAAATTTCTTAGTATTAGGCTATCAGATCAAAGTGAATTTATGTTTTGTTCCTGACAATTCTATGTTAATTTATGAAACATGGTGCATGAAGCACATTGTTTCATCATGGCCTCTTTCTCAAAAAAAAAATAATACTGGAGAGAAGAAATATAACAAATTTAAACAATTTTTTTAAAGAACTGATGAACAAGTTAGCAGAAGTAGGTTCACCTGGATACCCAGCAATGAGGATAGTTCGTTCTTCAAGTTGTCTCTAATGGTAGCCAGCAACTTTTCAAGGAGCATTATAAGTTGTTGTATGAAATTCGCACCACTGCCGGAAGCACCTCCAAAATTGGTGGCAAAACCACTCATAGAGGAGGACGTCTAGTTTCAGAAATAATACTTAGTAAAGTGATAAATAATTAAGTTCAATCGTGCCATGAATGCTTAAGTTTAGGTGAGTGGCCTGTTATACATGAATATTTGGTCACTTAGTCTTGATGTTTAAGCCTCGATTGAGCTCTAAAAATAACCCCAACTTCAAAATTAAACAACAGTGAAACAAAGATGGAACAGAAAAGGTCTCTATGTGAGAGGTCATGGGTTCGAAACCCGGATGGGGGAAATCCTTTGTTGTAATAACAATGGTATTAAATAGTTGGGTGGCTTGACCTCCAACCTTTACTCAAAAAAAAAGATGGAACAGAAAAAAAAAATCCATATCAATGAATCTGATTCTTGATTGTCCTAAATTATAATTAAATGGGAAATCCTGATGATATTTTCTCTCTACCAAAGAAAAATGAAATAGCTAAGTTTTCTTGCTTACCCGCGACATCCTGCGTCTGCGTACTGGGGCCGGTCCAGCAGGTACACCACTTGTTCTATGTATCTTTTGCAGGAGAGGCACTAGCGTAGATAAGTTTGAAATCCAATATGCTAATGTCTCATTATTATCTTGATCCTAAAATAACAAACATATGGAAAGAAGACATTTTAAGTTTGGCCTTATTGAGGAAAAGGCTGAATGTATCGATATATTCCTTGGATAACATTCTATAATACAATTGTCCTTGGAGCACTTCACTCATTGCCTTAACAAACATTGCATAAAATATAGTGATTTCACACCTCTGTTGCAGAGCTTATTTTCTGAATGAGAAGTTCAAAGACACTAGTCCTGTCAGCTTCAAATGATTTCCAATTTACGAGGCACTTATATATGAGATTGGCTGCAACTGGCGCGCCGTTTTGAAATCCAAGATACTGTGAGATGGACCTGATCAGTAGCTCTTGATTTTCCTGTCAAAATGTATAAAAAAATAAATTATGCTTACAAAATGGGAAAATAAATTATTGTTGTGAAAAGAGTTAAAAGTTTTTTTTTTTTTTTTTTCCAAAAGAAATCAAGCTTTCAGCTAACCTGTTGTTGTTGCTCATTAAATGCATTTTGTTCTCTGTTATCCTCTGAATAGAAATCTCCTCTCGGAGTTGGACTCTGCATTTGATTATTCATTAGATAATTTGAGTATTAAAAAAACAATTATTTCTATTAAACAAGAACAAAGACCTATTACTAAGTTTGTACCCCTGATATGTCATATATTTGCATGGTTAAAGCACTAGATGATGAGAAAAAGAAGTTCCAAGCTTATTATTTAATGTTGTCTTAATGAACTATTTAAACATTTCAACACAAGTTTAACATTCACCATTGGTGCTCTTGGTGCATGATATGGAGACTCTGGAGCATTGTAGCCATTGAAGCTCTCTGACATTCTCTGCTAAATGGTACGCAAAATGCAATTAGGATTGCATATCCATGACCAAGGCTAAAACAAATTTGATCTGGACAAAATGATAAATGATACTCTCTAATATTACAAGTTTACAACACATACCTGAGAGATCTGACTTCCCATTCTCCTGAGATTTGGAGGAAGTTTGGCTCCGGTTTGGTGAATAGAGTTGTTTTCCTGCTCCGAATTCAATGCTTTCTCTTCGAACCTAGTTCCAAAGAATTAGAGTTCCATTAATATAACTATACAAATTATTGGTTCTATAGAAGAGACTAAAATGTTATTCTTTTGTACAGTCATCCAGGATCAAAGAAACCAAATATCCTATCACGTGAATATATAATGATAAATTAAAAATAGGTATTTGGGGATTTTTTAGCTAAACTAGATGAACGAGCAAATAGTTCTATCCATGAATATAATTATAGCTTCACTTGTTTGAAATTAAACATGAAAACTAAACTTTTATACAAATCACCCACTGAGAGTTGGTATCATTGTAACTTTGTAAGCAGTTCTGTAGGGATCAAGACACTATGTACTATCAAAGGAGGGTTTGTCATATCTTGTAATTTTGGGGAGGTAATATATTTTACAAACCTCCTGTTGGTTTCACGAAGTTGCTCGATAGTTAATTCGGAGAATTGAACTTTCTGTTGCAATTCTTGGTTTTTTCTTTGGGAATCAGACAATGCTCGCTTGGTTGCATCATGCTGTTGTTTCTCTGACTGGATCTTGGCCTTTACATCTAGTTCATATCTACATTGTATGAAATAAAAAGTTTAGATGAAGGTACTAGTGTACCAATTAGAAGACAGATATTTGGTCAACCAAATTGGGTGATGCGTGCTGCATTCTAAGAAGACAATGTGAAAGAAAAAGGAACCTACCTTTTCACACCTTCTTGAAATTGGCCTATTTGCCTTTCAAGTTGTTGGATTTTTCCATTGGCACTAGAGAGTGAGTTCTTGGTTTTATCATGCTGTTGTTTCTCTGTTTGTAGCATTATCTCTCTCTGTCTTGCATTTTCTTCAATCCTATTTCATTCACAAATTAACATGGAAAACTATAAGATTGGCTATGCTGTTAAAACAGTACAGCTACTATTATGGATATTATGGTCGGGTAATATAAATGGTACATCTGAACATTTTTTAAACAAATTACATTTTGAATTACGTAGTACTTTTAATCATGATTACTTTCTAATAACAACAAAATCTGATATATAATTGAAAACCAACTATTTTCAACTGAAATTTGGAGGTTTCAATGCTGTTATTTATTTAAAAATACAGCAATATATCAAACTGATAAAGAAGCCAACCTTTTTAGTGCATCATGCAACTGGCTGATCTTTTTATCAGCAAGTTGGACCTTTTGAAGCAACTCTTTGTTTCTCAGTTCAGCATCAGCTACTTGTTTCCTTGCATCATAAATTTCTAGTTTTCCTTTTAGCATCTGTTCCTGCATTTCTTTAGCTTTCTCTTCAAATCTGCATTGATTAGGTCTCATTCAGCATCAAATTGAAAAAAAAAAAAATTTCTTTGCTCGAATATGAATCTACTACACTATCTTAAAAATAGAAACCTCATCAAATATAGCAGCTGTTTCTAAGAAAAAACAGCTGGTATGACTCACCACACCAAAATAAAACTTATCTAGTAATTTCTGCTACCAAATTTTGTTCTGTATAGTGGTGTAATAGTGTTTGTCAAGGATTGCAGTACTAGAGGCTACACTAGTTAGTTCATAACATAGGGACCCGTTCACTTCTAAACTCACTTTTTGTACTCGAATTCACTTAATTATTACCAGTTGAGCCATAGTCCAAAGAAACAAAAATTGGGAGAAAAAGTAAGAACACTTAGTTGCAGAATCAATTTAACTTGGTAATAAGCAGCAGGTATGTAAAATTTATGCTGCAATTAACTCAAGAATCATAAATAGAAGTATAACCTTGCCATGTCTTCCTGTAGCTTATCGATTCTGCTACTAGAGGCCTCATTTCTTTTTAACAATTCTTCACTATATTCTTTGGTTTGTGCAAGTGCTCTCTGTGTTGCCTCATGCTCTCTTTTTTCTATTTGCACTGATGCATCCTTTGCAATAACTTCTTCCCCAAGCCTATATTTTCAAGGAAAGAATCAATCTTAGCCATACTGAAGTTTTGTAAAAGTAAGGAGTAAAATAAAGTTTTAGTGAATGTAAAACTTATATAACATTATATATTGCCAATTCTTTTGGTATGGTTATCTACACTGTTAATTGTTCCAAACCTTTTCAGTTCTAGTTGGAGTTGACTAATTCTTTCATCAGTACTTTCAGCTTTTTGTGATAGCTCCTTCATTTTCTCCTTTGTCTCAACCAATTCTCTCTTTGTTGCATCATGCTCACGTTTTTCAGTTTGCCATTGCGTCTCTTTTCCAATTTCACTTTCTTTGAGTCTGTATTGGATGTGCCGAATAGAATAATTAGTTCAAATGCATGGAATCAACCGATACCAAAAACTAATATGAAAAAAATAATATAGACCTCTGCATGTCATTTTGGATCTCATTAATTCTTTCACGATCCTCTTCCATTTGTTTCATTAGCTCTTTGTATTCATCCTGAGATCGTTTCAACGATCTTCTAGTGACATCATGCTCTTGCCTTTCTGTTTGTAATACATCATCCTTAGCAGCTAGGCTGTCCTCAAGCCTATTTCATTGCAATAGTAAAACTTATTTGCTTTTAAGAATTTTAATTCACAATATATTGCTGTAAAAAGCTATAGCTAATAAACAAATCCACTGGTGCTAGAGGTCAAGGGTTCGACTCGTTAACTCAAGTTTTCTGGTCCTATATGGGACATGCATGCGCTTAACTTACTGTAGCGAGGGTTAGATCCCTCAAACTTTGGCACCTGTTGATTGTTATCTTGGCTCGGTCGGACACTCCAAATAATGTATGAGAATGGCAAAAAGAAAAAAGAAATAGAGATAATTAGACCCAGGAAAGATGCACATTTTTTTTGCAATTGTAATAATGGATGGAAATCTGCTATGTACGGACCTTTTTACATCTTCTTGAAGTTGGATAGTTCTGTCATTGGAATCTTTGCTTTTCTGTTCTAATTCTTCTGTCTTTTTCTGAGATTCTATGAGTAACTTTTTGGCTGCATCATGTCCTTGTCTTTCTGTTTGCAATATGGCTTCTGTTGAAACCTTAAATTCTTCAAACCTGTTGAAATTTTAAATAAAGACATTTCTTCTTAAAAATTATATTCTGGAGTTGTTATAGTTAAGGAATAGATTGAATTTGGCTCTATCATGCAAAATTAATAGTAAAGTTTTAGCATCAAAACCTTTTCACGTCTTCTTGAAGTTGATCAATAATTTTGTTAGCTTTTTTGTTCCTTTGCACTAACGCTTCATTATCCTCTTGAAGCACCTTAATAGATCTCTTTGTGTCCTCATGTTCTTGTCGTTCTTTTTGTAATAAAGACTCTTTCGAAGTTATTGATTCTTCGAACCTGTTCCATGACTCAGTTAATATCCTCTAGATTATGTCCACTGAAAATCTTGATTTATGTCTCACATACTTATGGTAACTTGGGATTATGTATCAACATTAAAAAATAGTAATATTATCATATGTATAGATAGTAACTATTGTTCACAAACCTTTCTGCATTGTCTTGAAGACGATCAATTTTTTTATTAGCATCTCGAACTTTCTTTTCCAATTCTTCACTTTCCTGTTGAGATTCTTTAAGTAATTTCTTTGTTACATCATTTTCTCGACGTTCATTTTGCAACATAGTGTCCTTGGAATTTACGGCATCTTCAAGTCTGTTTCATAAAGAAAGTGATCAATCTTTACCCCCACAGAAATAAGAGCTTATAATAAAGACCATCTAAAATTGGACTTGTGCTAACCTTTCTATCTTGTCTTGAAGCCGATCAATTTTTTTGTCTGCATCTCTAACTGTGTCTGATAATTCTTCAACTTTTAATTTAGATTCCCTGAGTATTTTCTTTGTTGCATCATGCTCTTGTCGTTCACTTTGCACCTGTTCCTCTTTTGAAGAAATAGTTTCTTCAAGCCTATTTTATTCCCAAGCAATCTTAGTTATCCACTATGAGAAAGCTAGATTCTACAAGAGAGAAATTAATAAATTCATTTGCTTATGCACCTTTCCACAGTGGCTTGATGACGATCTATCTTTTTGTTAGCTTCTTTGATTTTTTCCTCTAGTTCTTCATTTTGATCTTTAAGTTTCCTAAGTATCTTCTTTGTTTCTTCATGCTCTTGCCTTTCTATTTGCAACGAGCTCTCTTTTGCTGATATGGATTCTTCAAGTCTGTTTTATTAACAAATGAAGAACTTAACCCAAAACATTGATAAAACAGAGGAGAGTTCAACAACCTCAATTTAATTTTATACAAACCTTGTTAAGTTATCTTGCAATCGATCAGACCTTTTGTCAACTTCTTTCATTTTATCCATTATTTCTTCATTTTTCTCGCGAGATTCCTTAAGTAGTTTTTTTGTTCCATCATGTTCTTGCCTTTCTGTTTGCAATAATGTCTCTTTTAGAAGTATATTTTCTTCCAACCTGTTTCATAGTGAAAAAATAGCTTTCCTAAAATTTGTAGTTAATATATTCGGATTGTTTATGAAGTGAGTTACATTGTCATGGATCTCTATTATATGAATTGTTTTGGTAAACTTTTTGAGAAACACTAAAGTTCAAGCTTGAGTTATCTATTAATATCCATAATAGATCCCCAATTTGGGTTTTGAATATGCGACCTTTCATAGGCTACTAGATCAAAGACTAGTTCTCAATTGGTTTTGTAAACTTGACAATGAAGAAGCTAACTTCGCACAAACCTCTTTATCTCGCTTTGAAGCTCATCAAATCTTTTGTTAGCATCTTTGATTTTTCCATCTAACTTGTCAATTTTCTCAAGAGATTCTGAAAGTAAATTTGTTGTTCTATCGAGTTCTTGTTGCTTCTTTTGCAATAATGTGTCTTTTGAAGATTTGGCTTCCTCGAGCCTATCTCATGATTGGATTAAACATAAATTAAAATCATCTTATAACACATTATGTATATTTTTTTGTAAGAAAATATTTGTACTGACCTTTCTAAGTCGTATTGGAGCTGATCAACTTTTTTATTTGCAATTTGGACTTGTTCTGTTAATTCATTATTTTTCTCCTTAAAATCCTTGAGAAAGTTTTTTGTTCTATCATGTTCTTGTCGTTCAGCTTGTAGCGTTGTCTCTTTTGACAATATTGTTTCTTCAAGCCTATATCACAGATGAATTTAATTAATTATTCACTATAAAAAATTAGTATGCTTTTCCAATCATTTGTGATAGTTTACGAACCTTTCCACATTATCATGGTGGCGATCGAGTTTTTTATTAGTATCTTTGAGTTTTTCTTCTAAGTCTTCAATTTGCTCCTTGTACTTCTTAATTAATTTCTTTGTTTCTTGATGCTCTTCCTTTTCCACTTGTAGCAAAGACTCTTTTGAGGACAAAGTTTCTTCGATCCTGTTTCAATATTGAACAAATTAAAGTTTTCATCTTAGTTGTTTGATTATGAGGAAGATTTTAAATTTAAGTTGTACATACCTTTCAACTTGTTCTTGAATGTGATCAGATCTTTTATTAGCCTCTTTGATTTTATCCATTAACTCCTCATTTTTCTCATAAGATTCTTTAAGTAATTTCTTTGTACTCTCATGTTCTTGTCTTTCTGCTTGTATCAGCATCTCTTTTGAAGCTATAGTCTCTGCAAACCTATTTATGATGCAAGAAATAATTCTAATTATCAATCACTTGATAAATGATTCTAATTTGGATTTGTCAATAGGAGTTGGTATTGTAAGCCTAAGAACTGAGATTTTGAACTATTTACAAACCTCTTCATATCATCTTGAAGTCTATCATATGTTATGTTAGCATCTTTGAATTTCTTTTCTAATTCTTCAATTTTCTCGTAAGATTCCGTAAGTAAATTTTTCGTTGTGTCAAGTTCTTGTTGTTTCAACTTCAGCGAAGTCTCTTTTGAAGCTCTAGCTTCTTGAAGCCTATTTCATGATTAAATTCATTATATTAATTGCTTGATCTTTCCACTATTATAAATAGATTGTTTTAGTAAAGTAACAAACCTTTCTACATCATCTTGAAGTTGATCATATCTTTTTTTATCAACTCTTATTTTATCTAATAGCTCATCATTTTGCTCTTTAAGTTTCTTAATAAAGTTCTTTGTTGCATCATGATCTTGTTTTTCTGTTTGCAACAAAGTCTCCTTTGAAGCTATGATTTCGTCAAGCCTACAAACATGACCGAATTAGCTTTTAATACAATTTGGTCTTTATCATTTAGATTTATAAACTTGAATAATAACCAATGAATATTCTTTTACAAACCTTTGTAAGTCTCCTTGAAGTCCTTCAAATCGTTTATTGGCATCTTTGTTTTTCTTTCCTAAATCCTCTATTTTATCAAGAGATTCAGTAAGCAAATGCTTTTGTGTATTGATTTCTTGTTGTTTCTCTTGCAATTGTTTTTCTTTAAAAGCTTTAGCATCTTCTAGCCTGTGTCATGATTGGAATAGGTATATGATCATATTAGTATTGTTAACAACCTAAATATCGATTTAGTTTGATAAACGAGCTCTTTACAAACCTCTCCAAGTCATCTTGAAGTCGATCAAATCTTTTGTTCGCATCTCTGACCTTCTCTATCAATTCATCAATTTTCTCCCTGGATTCCTTAAGTGATTTTTTTGTAGCATCATGTTCTAGTCGTTCAGCTTGCACCGTTGCCTCTTTAGAAATTATAATTTCTTCAAGCCTATCGCGTGATTGAATGGGTTCAATAATTCATTAAAAGAATCGATTAATTGTAATAAGTTGCTAAATCCTACAAATGTGAACCTTTTCAGATCTCCTTGATGTCGCTCCAACTTTTTAGTTGCATCTTTAATTTTGTCTTCCATCTCTTCATTTAGCTCCTTAGATTCTTTAAATAATTTTCTTGTAGCTTCGTGTTCTTGTCTTTTTGTTTGCAATACAGTCTCCTTTGATGATAAGGCTTCCTCGAGACTGTTTCATGCATGCATTATTGAACAAATATATCTTAAGAGTATCAGTTCAATCCAATACAAATAAGTTTTGCTCATTATCTTTAACATACCTTTTCATATTTTCTTGCATTCGATCTATTCTTTTGTTAACGTCTTTGATTTTGTCCATTAGTTCTTCATTTTTTTCATAAGATTCTTTAAGTAGTTTCTTTATTCCATCATGCTCTTCTCTTTCTTTAGCCAACAAAGTCTCTTTTGAGACTATGGTTTCTTCAAACCTGTTTCATGGTGGAATCAAAATTTTTGACATACTATTTTTTTTAGCTATACTGGAATTCAACATTTGAGGTAATAACTTATTTAATTTGGTGCTGATTTTGTAAGCTTAATAATGACGTAACAGACCCAATGCAAACCTCTTTATGTCTTCTTGAAGTCCTTCAATTCTTTTATTAGATTCTTTGAAATTCTTTTCTAATTCATTAATTTTCTTGTTGGATTCATCAAGTAAACTTTTGGTTGTATCAAGCTCTTGTTGTTTCTTGTGCAACAACATCTCTTTTGAAGCTTTGGCTTCTTCAAGTCTGTTTCATTAATGAACTTGATATCAATAGATTTAACTTAGGCAAAAACTTGATAGATGTAGCTTATTGAATAGTATCTACGGACCTTTCAATTTCATCTTGAAGACTGTTGAGTCCTTTATTAGCAACTCGTATTTTTTCATTTAAATCTTCATTTTTCTCCCTAAGTTCCTTGAGTAATTTTTTGGTTGCATCATGATCATGTTTTTCAGTTTGAAACAAAGTCTCATTTAAAAGTATGGTTTCTTCAAGCCTGTTTTGTTGTCGAAAGAATAAATCTTATTTAGTCATATATTAGTCATATCAACAAACTAATGCTAGAGTTTAATATTTAATATATGAATTCTAAGTGAACCTTTTGATTTGATCTTGTAGTCGATCAAATATTTTAATATCATCTTTCATTTTATCCATCAATTCTTTAGTTTTCTCCCGAGATGCCTTTAGAAAATTCTTTGTTGCATTATGCTCTTGTCTTTCTATTTGCAACAATGCCTCTTTTGAAGTTATATTTTCCTTGTGCCTATTAATGATCGAAGAGTTACCAATAATCATATGAACAAAGAAAATTACTTCATTTTTGTACTGAAAATTAATCTTGTAAACAAAATAATATATGCAAAACGAACCTCTCTATCTCATCACGAAGTTGATCAATCATTTTATTGGCATCTTTGATTTTCTTTTCAAATTCTTCATTACTTTCTTGAGATTCTTTAAGTATATTTTTCATTGATTCAAGCTCTTGTTGCTTTCTTTGCAATATCATCTCTTTTGAAGCTTTGATTTCTTCTAGTCTGTTTCATGACCGAATAAATAGCTCTTTATCTTGTGTTTACTACTACATGCACTCAAATTAACAACTTAATTTGATAAATATTGAACGAACCTTTCTATGTTCTCTTCAAGTCGATCAATTCTTTTACTACTACCTTTAGTTTTCTCTAATAATTCATCTATTTTCTCTTGAGATTCTTTAAGTAATTTCTTTGTTACATCATGTCGTTCTCATTCCATTTGGAACGAATTTTCTTTTAAAGCTATGATTTCGTCAAGCCTATTTCATACCAATTTAGTTAGTTTATATGTATATATCAATAATTTATATAGTTCATGAACTTCATATAAAAGATAAGTTCATAAACCAACCTAACCAACCTTTTTATATTATCTTGTAGTTGATCAATTATTTTATTAGACCCATTATTTTTTTCAATTAATTCATCATTTTTCTCCTTTGATTCCTTAAGCAATTTCTTCGTTGAAGAATGTTCTTGTTCGCTATTTTGCAACAAAGCATCTTTTGTAGCTAGGTTTGCTTCCAGCCTGCGTCATGCTCGAAATAATAAGATTTGCAAAGCCACCTGTCAAGCTTACAAATACCAACACCAATACTCCAAAAAAACAAGAGATAAAGCTTAAAATAGATATTTGCATGGTAAGAGTCGAACACTTGACCTCTGAAGAGGAAGGAAACTTTTATGGACCAACCAATGGATAGAGTAATAACTATACCATTATACTACTATTAACATCAAACCTGTTAATATTTCTCTGAAGACGATCAGCAGTATCATTAGCATCATCAACTTCCCTTGTCAATTTTTTACTCTTTGCTTGAGAGTCAATGAGCTCCTCTTGTGTTGCTTTGTGCTCTTGTTTCTCCCTTTGTAGCATTACCTCCTTCGCAGCAGCCTCTTCTTGATACCTATTGCCAAAGAAAACATGTATGCTTAGCTTGCAATTTTGATTTTTCACTAGTAGTCTATGGATGCTAGACAATGTTTTCCCCAGCCACCCCCCCGTTCAAACTCTTTCTTTTCTTTTATCTCACACATGCACTATATATCTCACTTCTCCCTCACGCATTACTATTTTTTGGGGTCTGCTTGGATTTTACCTTGCTGATTGCCTAATTTAAGTTGCAACCAATTTTTCAATCAATATCCATCTAGAGTAAAATGTTGTGCAATTCAGGTACGTATAGGTTCGCGATTGATGTCATAACTCATAACTAAAGAGTTCAAGCAACTTAGAGAGAAATTTTTGCCCACTTGAATTGAACATTAGCTACAATTTTAATTTTTTGTTTAATTGGAATAATGCATTGTAAGTTTTGTTGAGTCCTTTTGTCAATGGTCCTATCCAGGACCTAGGATAAGTTGGGGATAACTGCTAAAGTTATAACCTGTGAGCGCGATAATATCTTTATCCCATAGTTATCCCTTACCCAAACAGATCCTTAGGGTACCAAAATATTACCAATCAAATAGACGTTTGGTCGAAAATTATTATGATATAAAGGGCAAAAAAGAACTCTTTTAGAAATTATGTACCAACCTTTTTGATTCAATTTGAAGTTCGACAATTTTTTGATCAGCACCTTGAAATTTCTTAGTTAATTCCTCATTCTTCTCTTGAGAATCTGAAAGTTTCCTTCTTGTTACATCATGTTCTTGTCTTTCTGTTTGCAAAAGTGTCTCCTTTGTCTGCAGCATCACCTCCTTTGTTGCTTTATCTTGTTCAAGCCTATTTCATACATGCAGCTCTTGCTTAGTTCAAAACAAAGATGAAAAGTGTATGAACTTTCATGCATCTAGTACAGTATATTATAGAGGTGTTTGGACAAATCAAGATGTTCAAGCAATAATTCTACTTTTTGAATAGAATCACTTAAGAAACTATGAAAAGAAAAGATAACGTTGATAATATTAAATATAATTTGCAACTTTTAACATGAATTTCATCATGATAATAAAGAAACAGTTTAAAGAGTTGTAAAAAATTCAAGTTCGGCAAGTTATACAAACAAAAACCAACAAGTACAAACCTTTGCACATTGCCTTGAAGATCGACAATTCTCATATCTGAATCTTCAACTTTTCTTTGTAATAACTCATTTTTCTGTTGAAATTCAATGAGTGTTTGTTTAGCTGTGTCATGTGTTCTTTTTTCTGCTTGTAACATTGCCTCAATTGAAGTTGTCTCTTCTTTGGACCTACATTTAAAGAGTTAACAAATATCATTATTTTTATGAATGGCAAGTAATATGTTGGATATGTTTGGATAAGCAGGTATGGAAACCAGGTGTTATCGTTTCGATCAGCAAGTTGAATTTACCAGTATAATCATCTACATGTGCCGTTGACATTCTTATAGGTATAATTAAGATGTGATTGTTCAAATTGTGAGTTACTGGCATCAACTAAAACATGAAGTTTTAAAATGATTTTGTATTGATCCTTACCCTCCTGTTAATAAAGTTCGCAGATTTTTAAACATGCATGGGAATTTTATCATTAGTAAATTAGCAATACATGTACCTTTTCAAGTCGCTTTGGAGGTCATAAATCTTTTTATCAGTATTTTGAAACTCATTTTGTAAATCTTTCACTTTCTCTTGAGATTTTCTCAAGTCACTCTTTGTTTCATCATGCTCTCGTCTTTCTTTTGTAAGAGCATACTCTGTTTCATCACGCTCTTGTTTTTCTTTTGCTAGTGCATTCTTTGCAATCTCATGCTCTTGTTTTACTTTTTCTAGTGCACTTTGTGTTGCATCATGCTCTTGCTTTTCTTTTGTTAAAGCATACGTTGTAGCCTCATGCTCTTGTTTTTCTCTTGCTAGGACATTCTTTGTTGCATCATGCCCTTGCTTTTCTGTTTGCAAGAGAGCCTCCTTTTCCGTCGCAATTCCTTTATACCTTTAATGTGAACATAACGAAATGTTATTACAACATATATGCTACACACGAAATTCTAGAAGAAAAGAAGATGAAATAAGTAAAAGTGCCCATTTTATATCATTGTTGTTGAGTACAAGTGAATGCTTATTCAAATTAGATTTTTCTAATTACCTCTCTAGATCTTCTTGAAGCTGTGTGACTTTCCTTTCAAAGTAGTCAACTTTCTGTTCAAATTCTTTGTTCCTCTCTTGTGCTGCCGCAAGTTCATTTTTGGTTATCTCCTGTTCTTTTTTCATCACTTCCAGTTCATCTTCTTGGATTCTGTTTGAAAGGAGAATAAAGTACTTAATTGCACAAGCTTTGCTGCCTGCATCTTTTTCTCCACAAGCAGTACTCAATAGCAACCTTTTCAACTTTCAGTCTCTATTTAAATCCCAGAGAGTCTAAATAATTGTTTAGTTTAACAAAAAAAAATATGAAGAAAGCAAATGAGAACATTTCCTATAAAACCACTTCATTGGGATGCACCTGTATCAATACAGATTTAATTCTAGATATACTCTTTAGATTTCATAAAAAAGTGCATCATATTTCTTCATGACAAATTATCATACTCTAACCAAAATTGTGTCCATACCTTCTCATCTCCTCTTGAAGCTGCTTTATTCTACTATTGTTTTCTTCAGCTTGCTTTACTAACTCTTCACTCCTTTGGGAAAGTGCATTCTTTGTTACATCATGCTCTTGTCTTTCAGTTAGTAGCAAAGCCTCAGTTGAAGATGCAACTTCTTCTAGCCTGTTCATGAGTAACAAATGTTTTTAACTAAAACAGAAAACTACATGCTTCAATTATACTAGAAGAAGAAACAAACCTTCTGATGGTTTCTTGTAGTCCATTGACAATTTCTTTATTTGCTTCCCCAACTTTCTCTTGCAACTCGGCTAATTCTTTCTTCAGTGATTCATTTTCTTGGCTTGCTTCATCGTACTTCGCCTGTTGCAATATGATGAGATATTAGTAAAACATAGTTGATTATGTTATATATACAAGAATATCAACTAAATGAATACATGATTTGAAAAGGTGGTAATGATTCAACCAATGTGAATGATATGTGATTGTCACGGATCTACTATATCAGATGTCAAATTAGTTTTATCTTCACTTTTACATGGAGATAATTTTTCACTTTGGTAGCTAGATGATGTCAAGGAGAAAAAAATACCAACCTATTCAAATATATAACCCCATTAGAACACCCTAGGATTTTAGAAAATAGTACATGTACCTGTAACTGATCCATTTCTGCTCCTTGTTTCTCTATTGTTTCTGCAAGTGCCTTTTGCCTCTCAGCTTCAAGTGCTTGTTGTCTCTCAGCTTCCTTGATTGCTCTTCGCATCTCTTCTTCAGCTAGTGCCTTTTGCCTCTCTGCTTCCTCAATTGCTCTGCGCTTTTCTTCTTCTGCAAGTGCTTTTTGCTTCTCTGCTTCCTCGATTGCTTTGCGTCTTTCTTCTTCTGCAAGTGCTTTTTGCCTCTCTGCTTCCTCAATTGCTCTGAGCCTTTCTTCTTCCGCAAGTGCCTTTTGCCTCTCAGCTTCCTCAATCGCCCTTATTCTCTCTTCTTCCTCGAGCTGCTTTTGCCTCTCGGCCTCAAGTGCTTTTTGCCTCTCAGCTTCCTCAGCTGCTCTTTGCCTCTCTTCTTCCTCGAGTATTTTCTGCCTCTCTGCTTCCTCGGCTGCCCTTTGTCTCTCTTCTTCCTCCTGTATTTTCCTTCTCTCTGCTTCCTCGGCTGCTCTCTGCCTCTCTTCTTCCTCTTGCTTTTTCCGCCTTGCAGCTTCCTCAATTTCTCTTAGCCTTTCTTCCTCTGCCATTGCTGCCATCCTCTCAGCTTCCAGTCGTGCTCTTTCCCTCTCTTCTTCCTCGAGCTTTTTCCTCCTCTCTTCTTCCAAACGTGCCTTCTCTTTTGCAATCTATTGTAAAATTAACAAAAAATATTCAATCATAGTCAAACTTCTAGTAAAAAAAATTAAGCAAGATTGTGGACAAAGGAGAGTGGATTAGCATGATTTATAATAAATTATATAATACCTCTCTAAGCCTTCCGAGTTCCCTTTTAGCAAGAACCCATCTTCGCCAACTCTGGGATGTAATAGTTGCCTTCTTAAGATGCTTGTGGGCCATATAGTCTTTGTGGCAGCGCCATTTAGCCTATGCAACAGAAAGATAAGCTTCTACGGAAAATAAATAATAAATGGTAGTATTGAAAGATTAGTTTCTAAGAATAGATTGATATGGATGTTCTTTTAGACCAAAAAAAAAAAAAATGCAGAGTATCTAGAAAAAGAAGAAATCAGCATTACCTGGATGTGAGTTGCTGCTCTGTTTCTCAATTTGTCTACCAATGCCAAGTGGGCACTCAATGCACGAAGACCAGTCTGGATTGTGATTGTCTTAGATACAAGGTTTTTATAGGACTTTCTAGTGGTATAACGGCGCCAGTACTTTTGTATTTTGATCGATGCATCTAGCCGTCTAATATGCTCATGCAGATCACGAGCCAGTTTAGCTGCATACCATATCATAAATTCATAATTAACAGTTGCCAAATAATATTTTCTTAGTATTGAGTCTATTGACAAGTGAAAACAACACATTCCATGCATGAATAAACCTAACAATCACCCCAAAAGATAAATATGTTTTGCACTGGAGTTTGCGTAAAAATACCACTAAACTAGCACATGAACGATTGGCAGCATCTATGTGAAAAGAAGTTAATATAAATGTTCAAGAAATGAGGTCTTACCTCTGCAAGCAGCTTGGACCACAGCACTAGCTTCCTGCAGGTGGAGGTAGTTCTTGCGTGTGTAATAAGTCTTCCATTTTCTTTGTATTTTCGTTGCCGCACGTCCTAGCACCTCTGTTCTCCTGGCATCGAGCTCTGCCATTTGCCCTGCTCTCAGGAACACCTTTGTTTTCCCTATCTGCCAAGGCCAATGATGTGACGCATCTTAAGATCTATTCTTTGTGCTAGCATCAAAGTTTTGATATAATGTGCATTCACTAAAGGGATCCTGAACCTAGGATATACATAGTTCTACAAAAACCAATATTTGGTCAAAAGTCTCAAAACCCATGAAGTAAAAACTCACATATCCCTATGACAAAAAAAAACGTTATTTACCTGGTAACGCGTTAGTCCATATTTATCCAAAATTTTACGGCATGCTTCCTTCTCTTCACTAAAATCCAGAAATAGCATAAATGCATTTAGTTGAATTTACCAATGTAAGAGACCAAGTTGAACTTTAAAGAAAAGCATGATACTTACACTCCGTCAATGAGACTAGGTCCAAGAACTGTAAAACGTTTAAGGAATTCAGCAAATGTCCTTCTTGTTGGAAACCCAAGACAACTAATTCTTATAGCTTCAAGGACACCCTGCACCAAAGGATACATTTAGAATCAATGTTCCTTTGAATGAAGAAAATAATTGGAATATAAGTAACGGTAATTTGGTTATAAATTACTTACTCCACATTGCAATTGTTGGAGAATGCTTGAATTTTGAAAAATCATAGGCTTGAGCACATTATTTGGCTTCACACATCTCACATAATGTGGCTCAGTTGAGTTTAAAGTATCCATTAGCGAGTTCAGTTGCAACTGATAGTTATCCAAATAATAAGAAATTATCAGATAAAAATTTAAGTTCCAGGTAAAAGTTTCCTAAAAACAACATTTTATATTGAGAAGTTTGGAATAACTTGCATGAAATAGTAAAACAGGTGGGGATAAAGTGTGAGAGAATAGTAGAAAAAAACCTTGAAACGAGTACCAATGGAGTTAAATTTTGCAGATTTAGATTCTTCTGTGATAGGAAATAGATTGGACACGAAGGGGCATTGAGACTCATTGAGCAACTCGTTCTGTTCCGGGACCACATAATCTTTGTTCTTGTCTAAGAATTGTTCGGACTGATAGACCACCTGCATTTAATGTACATAAAACAATCCAGCTTATTTCAGATCACTATATTAAATTCCAGATCCATGGAGGACTGTTGCAATCACGAAGAAATTCTTACATCTCCAGCAAAGTGTGAAATTGTGAAGGCAGTGCGTGAAAGCTTTGGTTTGCTAAACCTTTTGTGTGTTTTGAATTTGTTGTACAAGTTAGAAGCAAATGTCTCGTGTGTGGCTCTGGGTAACATGCTGTTAAATACAAATAATAATGAAAAAGAAGAAATGAAAATCATTAGATATTAATCTTAAAATTATCATATGCTAGTACTCTTACATATATCACTTGTAAATACAGTCAAAATGCAGGACTTACCAGGATTCATCAAGTAGTGCTAAGACTCCATTAGGTTTCTGAAAATAAATAACGGGTATATTGTCAGCACACATTAACCTTTCTTAAACAAAACAAAAAAAATGAGATTCTTTCTCCGTGATAAGTAACAGAAGAGAATAAAAATGTAAATTTATATGCTTCTTATGTTAAATCTTATTAGTTTAAAGTTCAAACATCAATTTCAGGGACTAGCCTCCTAAATTTGGCAGTCCATTTAATTTATTTACATGCTTCTTGAAACCAGGCCAAGCCCTCAGCAAAAATTAATTAATTCAGAAATTTTCTTTTACCTTCTCAATCAAGTCCAACACATCTTGGTTATCACTAAACTCAATGTAGCTCCAATCGATCTCTTCCTTGTTATACTCCTCTTGCTCCATTTTGAACACATGCTGTATTAAGTCGAAAACAACATATTTTTAAAAATCACATCCTTGAAAGCTACAAGAAACTTGAAATTTGCTCTGTTTCGCAACGATTATCCTTTCATTCAAAATGGAAATAAAGTTCAATTATGAAATCCTAAGCAAGATAGTTAACCAAAAAGCTGGAAAAATAGTAATTTTTGCCTGGTGCTATTCATTGATGTGGGTAGCAGCAAGTACTGAACATCTGAAGTAGACTGTTGTGAAGGGTTTAACTTTTGGACTCGAATGAATTTCATTTCTTTAAGGTATATGTAGATTACAGATTCAAAAGGGATACCTGGTTGAAGTGCTGTTGTAGCTTTTCATTGGTGAGATTAATACATAATTGCTCGAAACTATTTCATGAAAGAAGCAAGCAAAAGGAAAGTATTAAATGTAAGCTATATACTATCTTTGAATCATTTCTGCTCCATAAATTTCATATTTTAAAATTGAGAGCTTACCTATTAGTTTTGAAACTCTCAAACCCATAAATATCGAGTACACCTATCAGTACTTTTGAATTTGGATCCTGCCCGATTGATACATTGATTTTCAGTACAAGCCTATATTTCAAATAAGAAATCAGTATAAACATCATCTGCCTTGCAAAATACAATATGTATTCTATAAAATAATTAATAATGGTAAAATTTATATATATATATATATATATATATAAAGGTTCTAAATAGCGATTATAGCAGCATAGCAGAGAGAAAAAAAAAAAAGCTATTGCGAATAGCCTAGCTATAGCGAATAGCCTAGCTATAGCGGAAGCTATCATACATAGCGATTTTTCCTTTTCAAACTTTATATTCTATATTTCTACTAATTATCAACATAATTAATATTAGAGAATTGATGTAACAACTAAATGACAACTAATTTAAGTTTATACTTTTTATCAATTACGCAAATAAGAAGGAAAAAAAATCTAAAGGGTAACATTATTTAATAGTTTATACTTCATGGTATTACATATTATAATAGACAAAGAGCAATTAATTTTATAAGATAAATGAAAACAATATACATATTTAAACATTTTATAATTATAATAATAATCAAAATCAGCTTTCAATTGAAACAAACGATAATAACTTTACAAATGAATACTATAAAAAGAGTAATCAAAATGAAGAATTAGTATTTGAATATTTCTCGATATAAAATGATAAAATAAATCACAAATAAAAATAGAAGCATATAGTTTGGTTTAGTATACTTATCGTAGAAGACCATGTAGCATTAGAAATAAGAATAGAAGTACAGAAGTCCATATAAATTGAAAAAAAAAAAAAAAAACCATGTAGCATAGTGGTAGCTATAGCGGATCTCATATAGCGGTCGTAGCTGAGTTAGCGCAATTTTATCTCATAGCTTAGCGTTTATGGTCCGGAAAAGTTATAGCGTGGCTATAGCGCTGCTATAGCTAGCTATTTAGAACCCTGATATATATATATATATATGAAAAAAGAAAGAGTACCAATCGAACAAACGGGAATAAATTGTCTTTGCTAAACCATCTCTACTAACTACAGCAGAATTTGGGTCAAGCTCTTTGTCTATACTGCCTTCGCGAGTAATAATCCTTTTGTATATCATTGCCTTTTCTAATTTTCCCACATCAACCCTGTATGCAAATATCAAACTTGTAAGTTTCATTCTTTTGAGCATTTGCATTTCTGATTAGAAAATTTGGTTCAACTCATGGTCGAGTTAGCTATAATGACATACCAATCAATTAGTTACAAGACATGCTTCCCATGAATGTAAATCCATATGTATTTGAGTAAATGAGCAATAAGTACCTCAGTAGTTCAGCTGCGGTATTCAGATGGAATCTTGATTGATCATCCTTAATCTGAGATGAATCAGGCTCTTTTCCTTTACAAAAGTTAACATTTCCAAGATGAAGTATAGCTGCCACAATCCGAAATATACCATCCTGATGATATAAGTTTAAAAATAATTATTAATATCAACATGTTGTAAGTACTGTGTACATCTTATAAGTTTGCCACCTAGTTAAAGTTTCTATTTTTCCTGCAAATCATATATTTAGTGTGCATTTAATCAGAGACATAACTTTAGTTTTTTTTTTTAAAAAAAAAGAAAAAAAGAAAGTCCATTGCTAATAAAATTAACCTGTTCTTCTTCATTCATGCCAACAACATCCATAGCACTTCTCATGTCCAAATATTCTTGGAGGTCATCGATGCGATCCACTTTGAAGCAGTCTGACTGGTTCAAGTAATGAAATTGCTGTGGATCCCCCACTTTGTACCTCTCTCTATGCTGGATGATGCATACATTTCATCACATTAATCAATGGGCACTATAAAAATACTTAACATCCTAGAATAGACTGTAAGCTTCTGGAGCATGAAATGCTCAACGCAGATCCAACAAGGACACGTCTATTAATTTTTTCCAGTAATTTCATCCACATTTATTTTAATTATCCTGGTTTATAAAAAATCAGATCTAATGAGCCCTGATTAAAAAAAATGGTCCATGTAATTAGGAAAATCATAACATTAAAAATCATTTGATTCATTGGTATATATTTACTGCTCCCTTTTCATTGAAGATTTAATGGCTAGAAATGACCTTCAAATTTGATGATTTTCACATGCAACTACATAGATGACATTATTTGTAATACATCTTTGACAAAGCTTCAAGAAAAAACATTGTGATCTTAATACAAAATTATAACACAATAACATTGAGGAAGTCTGCCATGTGGAAATTCAATAAATTTGAAATGACATGGCTAACTTCTATAAGAACAAAGAGTGGAAGGTCGAGACAGCAATTAATTAGTTCATACCTCAGGTGGTGAAGAACAAAGGAAATAGAATATATGATAGCTCCTCTCAGGAGAACCAATTTGGCAAACACGAGATTTTTCAAGCAAGTAAGTTCTGACGGCAGCACCAGAAATCTTTCCTCTGTCATTGAACTGGATCTCCACAAACTTACCAAAACGACTGCACCATAACAAAAATAATAGAAGATAATAAATACCAAATGAAGTGCCAATTTACAATAACAGTTTAATTTGATGAAATAAAAAGTAATATATCAAAAAATACCTTGAGTTATTGTTCCTAACTGTTTTCGAATTTCCAAAAGCTTCAAGAATAGGATTAGACTCCAAAACTTTCTGTTCAACAGTTCTCTCTCCTGAACCAGATGTTCCACCAATAAAAGCAAGATATCTCATAAGTAACTTTGTGGCCTCTGTTTTACCAGCACCACTTTCACCACTAACCAAAACAGAGTTGCTTTTCTGTTCATTTATCATAGCCCTGAATATTCATCAGAAAACACAGATTCAAAAAGGCTCTTGTTACAAATTTGAGTCAAAATTCTGTCGAGAAAACATTGATTCACAATGTAAAATTTTCCTTTTCAAGTAAATGCCCAAGAAATTGGACTATAATTTTTTAGGATCATAAGTCACAGTAAAAGCCAAGTACACAATGTGATTGTCAAAGAAAGCAAGATAAGTTACCTATAGGCAACGTCTCCAATAGCAAAAATATGGGGAGCAATCTCATTTAGATTTTTTCCTTTGTGTTTTTTCATCAAGTCTTCACCAACTAGATGTGGCACCCTTTGGAAAGGGTTTACGGCAATCAAGATGTTTCCGACATACGTCTGAGAATAAAAATAATGAAATTGTTTTGGTCAAGGATTACCATACTAAATGCTCAGTGGCAATATCAGTCAGGGAAAAAGGAGAACCAATTGCAGTATTTTGAGCGCCAAGCAAGAAACAAATAAACAAAAAGAAATAAGGGGAATATAAATATGGCTTTCGGCTTTAGTTTGCTTTATGTGCAGGTATGGTACAATTCATGATATTCATAATGCCTTTCAGTATCTAACCAGTGTACCAATAGATGCTTGGAGGAAGTTTAAGGGGTTATATGATCAGAGCTCAGCATTTGGACATGAAATAACAAATTTACCCTTCATAATACCTCAATTAATGATCAAGCACCCAACTGCATGCTAGTAACAGTTCGGATGTATAAATAAAGTTATCAGTTCATTTGGACTCACATAAATGTCATTTCTAAAATATCTGAGAGCCACATTTTGCAAAACACCAGGTTCATGCAAGTATGAGAGCCTTGTCATGTCCTCTATCCCTTCCTCCGGAAGCTCTGTATCTTTCATTTCAAGGCTGTCCACTTTTACTTCAATCTGAAAAACAAAAAAAATGACGATGGAGTATATGTCGTTAAGTCATACAAAAATTGACATGAAGTGAAAAAATGACTATTCCAAGATTAGAAAAGTGACTGAATTAGATGTGTAAATTGTATTTTCCAATCGTGTCTGCTTAGTTTAACATAAAGTGCACAGCATGAAATACAAAGTACAAAATCCACAAATTAAAGTAATAATCCCAACTGCATTAGATCATCAAAATGGGAGAGGCCAAATTGAATTTATTTCTGATAAGCATTTATATAGACCAAGTTCTGCTAAGGTCCGAGTACCTTACACAACTTCAATGCATAATATAGGTCAAGGCTCAAGTAACACCCAAAATCTTTCAAACAATCTCAAAATCCTCCAAATATAGAAAACAACTACCCGCTTGGGCGCTCTGCTCTGTCCCTTATAAGAGAAACAGTAAGTGGTTCTTTGACACCTTTTGGCATCCTTGAAGAACACAAGTTGGAAGCACCGATAAATAAATTTCGAGTTTGGTTATGTACGACATCTCTGATTTCCAGGGGTACAGATGATAAAATAAAGAAATAAAAATAAATAAACATACTGTTTTTCCATTGGTCAAAACAACAGTGGCATCATCTCCTTTGATCTGAGAGACTTCTCCATCTATCCAAACCAAATCAGGGTCGTCTGAGCGAGCCCATACATGCGACCCCACGGCAATTTTTGGGCCCGACTAGCAAAACAAAAATGTATAATAACAATTATTCTCCTAGTTATTTTAATAATTTATCAGATAAAAGGCACTGAAAGAATACTGGGTCTAGATAAACAATTCTATAACAAGAAATAGAATTGATAATACAAAACAGTTCATGTCAAATTTGAATTGTGGATTGTACTATATGACATGCAAATCAAAGAAATGCTACCCAACTAAATTAGTTAAAATTAAATTTAAAATAACCATGTTGTCATATTACAATTTCATTCACCTTTTGTTCTTACCAAGCATCTAGATTTCTCAAGTCGATCAACCATTGATAATTAAGAAAACCATAGGGTTCACTTATATGCAATTCAGAGAAAGAAGAATTTTTTAAAATTATTCCAACATCAGAGAAAACAAAGATTCTGATATTCGCCATTCTCTGACAATTGATGTAGAAGGTTTCTGCACCAATAAGTGATCCACTACACAGATGACTCCACAAAGGTGCCATTAGAGGTATTAATTATAAGTAACATAGCTGTCAAGATGCCCCATTTATTCACAGAGGAGAATTAATTTATTGTAATATTGTGCATGCCAGCATGAGCTCAAACCAACAAAACAAAACCAGAAAGAAAACTAAAAAGAAACAAATTAATTAATGAACAGGTTGATGATAAGTACCATTTTTCACCCGCCGGAGATAGAAACCGGAAAAGAAAATAGGGTCTCTCGATCCCTTGAAAACTTTTATGAGTTCAATGCTCCTTCTCAGTTGTATGGGGAGCAAGAAAGTAAGAAGCTTTTTCTTTGTTCGATCGAATTGAAGTATAGAACAAACTATAAGCTTTGGGATTGTTGTATAACACAGTTTGAGAGAAAGATAGAGGAAGGTAAAGAGAGAGCAAAGGTCGTCTCTCTCTCTCTATTCTCGCCTCTTTCTCTCTCCCTTGGTTTGAGTTGAATCTTTTTCGATCGACTTGTTAATTTTTCACTTTGGTTTGTAAGAGGTGTTCGTGCTTTGCACTTCATTCGCAGAGGTTATATCCCTCCGTTCTTTCTAGAACCGGAGCATTCCATTTCCCAATGAATGAATGAAGACCCTTTTTTTCTATTAAAAAAGGAAAAGAAAAGAAATTTCGCCTTCGGGAGACAACTATTACTTATCCGATTGTAACAGAGAATTTTTTGTAATAAAATGTTGATACTGTTACTTTCATAAAGAATGTCACTAGTATGATTCTAGAACTAGAGTTGTAAAATTTATTGACCGAAAACATGAACAAAACTTGTAAATGGATATCTCCAGTTTTTTAACTGGAGAGGTGCAGTTCGTTTCAAATGGAGAGGTGTGGACTGTGCTGGAACTCGTATTGGTCAATATAGCGGGATTTCGAAAATCGTTTCACAAACCAAATCGGCAGAAACACACAGAATTTGACAGGCATTGATGCAAAATTCCAAATCAATCTTCAAGTGATTTGAGATCCCTGCACGATTTGATTGACGGTAGATATCCATTTTTTATTTCGCTGATTTCTCCCAAATATATATTTTTTTTTATGAACAAAATATTATCGAAGAATGTTTTGATAGCCTAACCAGGGGATCTGCTGACACTTTCCATTGCTTATTACGTAGATATATTAGAAAAAATATATTGATTACACCTGTAAAGAGCCGCAGCATAGCAGCAGCGCACAAAGTACTTCCGCATTTTTAAAATGGAGAACATTTTTAATCACAACCAAAAATAACAAAAATAATTAATTATATTGTATCCGTACGATTCAATTATGTTCTCTTTATTAATTAATCAGATGATACCATATTTTCGGCCATTTTTATTAATATCCCTAAAAAAAATGAAAATTTTACAAATGCTCCTGTCTACCATTTTTTTTTATAAATGCCCTGACCGCCTGGGCTTCGGACGGCCCAAAATTTCCCATGGAGCGCCCCCACTATAGGTGGCCCAAATGCCAAGTGAGGCGCCCCAGGGACTGGTGCCCCATATGCTATGTGAAGCGTCACAGGGACGGGCGGTATTTTTTTTTTTTTTTAATTTCTTTTTAATTATTTTCCAAATAGTCATGTATTAATGTACCCATTATTATGTCATGTAACTTGTAAATTTTTTTTTTTAAATGTAGTTTGTTAAAGAAAAAGATGTTAGTTTTTTAAATGAAAGTGTGAGTCGCAAATAAAAATTACGGTTTCAATATAATTTCTTAATATAGTGTATTGTTGCGCTTTTAATTATATTGTTGAACTTTAAGTGTATTGTTGAACTTTAATTGTATTATTAAACTGTGTTATAATGATGAAATGTAAAGTGCAAACAACATAATATCAACATGAATATAAAATAAAAAAATATAATGCCAACATAATGCGCACCAACATAATCAGAAACGTATAATACAACAGTCCCATAGTCAAAATACTACAGTCAGAACTATATCACAATAAACAAAAACTCTACACTCATCCTCGTCATTTCCTTCCGGATGGAGACAACCTAGGAGCCGCTATGCCCTTGCCATGCATGTACGGCTGCACGTGCCTCTACGGACTCACACATCCTAACGCCTCCTCTCCCAAATCCTCCTCATCGTCTCCCATATCCTCATCCTCTTCTCCTGTATACATGTGCTGCGTACCTGTATTGGCTGCTCATGGATGAAATACAACAGCTGACTCTACATTGGCGGGCTGTGTACGCAGCAGCTGTCTACCAATAATTATTAATCAAAACATACAATTTATATAATATTTTTTTAATAAGAATTTAATATATTCAGAATATATAATTATTTAATTAGAGTGAGTCTATGGTACTATGCATATTACGATTTGGCTCGCGCTATGGCTCAATATTTGACTTTTCATAATTCTAATGGTCAATCTGAACTGTTCATATTGTTCTCCATATTAATATGTGTTTGGAGACCAATTTTTACATTTTTTCAAAAAAATTTACTATTTTTTTAGATTTATTAAAAATCACTGTTTTCGGATGGTCCACAATTTTCAAATCAAGTGATTTTCTAAATATCTAAAAAAATCGTAAAAAAATTACAAAAATATACCATTTTGTCTCCAAACACATATTAATATGGAGAACCAGATGTATGGTTCGGATCGACCATTAGGATTTTGAAAACTCGAATATTGAGCCGTAGCACAGGCCAACTCGTGATATGCATAGTACCATGGACTCACTCTATTAATTATATAACTAAAATAAAAATCATTGTCAAATTTTTACTTTTAAAAATAAAACTTATTGTCAAAATCAACAAACAAATAAAATTTACAAAAAACAAAAGTAATTTTTAAACAAAAACAAAAATTGCATATTTTTAAACCATAAACCCCAACCCTAAATTTTAAAATTAAAAAAAAATTGATATGCATGCAATTTACTTGCAACAAAAAAATATATATATCATTTTTAAACAAATATTGATATACTTCAAAAGAATTAGTTTTACCTCAAATTAATTTGTATTGATAATATACATGTTTGTCATCAACTATCACAAAAATAATTTTCAAAAAATAAAATGCATATTTTTAAATCATAAACCCAAACCCTAAATTCTTAAACATTTCAACCAATTAAACCATAAATTAAAACACTAAATTGACCCATAAACCCTAAATTTTTAAATAATTCACAACCATAAACCCTAAACTAAACCCTAAATCCTAAATTTTTAAAGCAATTCACAATTAACAACCATAAATCCTAAATTGAACCGTATCACATTCAACCAATTTTATCATAAATCATAATCCTAAATTCGAGCAATTGAACCAATTCGAGCATTCAAGCAATTCAAGCATCCAATTCAAGCATGTCATTGCATGTCTACTATTTTTCACAATTTAATCCCGCAATTCCCACAATTTATAATCTCGTAATTCCCACAATTTAATAGCATTTATAAATAACCCGTAATTCTCACAATTCGTGAAATTCGACCAATTCAATCAATTCAACTAATTACTCACATTTAACCCTAAACATTGAATCGAATCAAACCGAATCACATTAGACAATTTAATCACATTTAATCCAAAACCTAAACTCTAATCGAATCAAAACAAATAAAACTTACTTGTTGAATCGAGGGAGAAGCGAATCGAGGTCGGGCGTCTGGGGAGGGAGAGGTGCGTGGTGCGGAGCTAGGGCGGCGGTTAGGGTGGTAGTGGCAAAGGTGGCCGGTCGGCGGGGCTGGGGGGGGGGGGGGGCAGGGCGAGAGCTAGGGGTTTTCTTTGGGTTTGGTTCTGGGCAGGTGGAACACAAAAGGGAGACAGAGAGGGATGGGGTGGGTCTGTTGGGGATTATTAATGGGTAGTGGGGCGCCACTGGGTGGGGCGGCTCATTGGGCATACGGGGCGCCAGTGGGTGGTGCGGTTCATAGAGCATATGGGGTGCCAGTGGGTGGGGCGGTTCATTTGTATTTTGGGTCGCCCGAAGCCCAGGCGGTCAAGGCAAGTATAAAATAAAAATTACACAAGGCCATTTTTAAAATTTTCATTTTTTTAAGGAATATTAATCAAAATGGCCGCCATATTTTTCACTTCTCATATAAAAGATATAACTTTGATGTGTAATGAAAAATATAAAACAAAATAATTTTTTTGGATTCCGCTATTGAATTATTGTGCTATTAATTTTTAATATTTCGAAATAATATCTATTTTTGTCCCAAGATTTTTCTACATTCAAAGTGTATCTTATAGACATTAATTATTTTATTTTAATTGTCTATGAAAGACTCTCGTCTAAATTTTAAACTACGACCTCTCCCACAGAGAATATTGCCTTTTTGTCACTGACTAGACTAAATGTTGTTTCTTTGAAACGAAGTGTCATTAGATTGAACACATAATTTTTTTTTTTTTTGGTATGATTAATATATAGTTTCAGCAATTATTTTTCGATGAATATATATCATTCTCATTCCTACGGATACAAAAAGTCATATTTTTTATTTTTATTTTTTTGACAAAGAAAAATGAAGGTCTAACCTCCATATTTCATTAATAAGACACAAGATGTGTCAAAAGATACAGTTTAATTAAAAAAGACAGTCATATTTTCATGTGGTGCATAAGAATTAAGATGTGTCATTGGACCTCTTTATGTAATATATCTATCAATAATCATTTAGTGATTTTTTTTTATTTATTTAGTTGTTATAGCATGCATCTCACCTAATTTATACACATATTCATTTGATATTTTGAAATTGAAGTACAAAACTAAAATGGTAGATGCGTCCTTTATTCCTTAAATAGTGAGTTGCATCGGTTTTGAGGACATCTTCTCTTCCATTAAATAATTTAAGAAAAAAATAATATTGAAGTTTTAAATGGTTTTATGAATCTGATTCAAATTTAATACACACCCTATCTAAATATTAATGAAGAACATATTTACAAGTTTTCATTTGTTAACTACACAATATTTTTTAAAATATTAAATGGATGTACAATAAAAGTTTTTATGTTGGACGTACACTAGATTTAATCATTTTATTTTCAACTAAAACCTTCTACTCTATTTAGCTTGCAAGTTATAGCACTTTTCATTCAAAATATACATTAATATATATATATATATTGTTAGTTTGTAATAATTTAGAAGTCAATAATACGATAAATTAATCATAAAGCTTTGTTCATGAATTGAATGTTTATTTATATATCATTTTGTTGCCTTGAGTATTATTGCATTTGTGGATCATTTCGAGTTCATGACTGAAATTGTGAAACTCCATAATATAGATAATATATACTCTTAAAAGATCACTGACCAAGGTAATTAGCAGGAACACTAATTACCGCTATAAGGTTAGTATGTGGATTAAAAGATGGTTAAGTTTTACAAACCACCTGACACGAGATGTCATTTTAATCACATAGATACATGTTCTAGGAACATGGTATTTGACAGACCCCGAATGAAACATTAAATAGAATTGTGTTCGTGTCATTTATGTTTTTCATTCAGTGTCAAAGTTCTACAGTATGAGGTATTTATCGTTCCCACTAAGAAATATGTATGAGTAAGTGTTATCTAACGCTGTCCGTAAAAAGCAGCCATAATGGTAGCATTTCCATATGTATAGCTTAGGTGAGGAAGTGATAGTCTACCAAGAATACTACTTGTCCCTCGTATCTCTATACGAGCTATAGCATCACTGGGCCCCTTGGTAGAGTTAGATTATCTGCATGCAGTATAATTACAAGAGTAATTATATTTGATAATCTACTCAAGATCAAGAAAAGATACAGTTAACAAGGATGACACATATCTACCTTAAAACTGATCTGATAGCTATGAGACAGAAGAACTGACACAAGTAAATTGTTTACTGGATCGTGATATTGTACAGTACAGCATCATCTGTGTAATTGGATGGTCATGATGTGTTGCCAGATGCCACCCATGACTAACAGAAGTTAAAACAGTTTTAACTCTGTTTACCAACATAACACAGATCCTATTGGGTCACACCATATAGGAGCTACTCGGAGAATCTTACTGATTAATTATAAATTGATTATAATTAATATTAAGATGGTTATAATTAATTATACGTGATATAATTAAATTATAAATGTCATTTAGAATGACAAGCAGAAACAACGGTTAATTTATAAACGTACACGTTACGTTGTATAAAAGTTACCGAACAATAACCGAAAAGAAATATAATTGTACATGACAATTATATATATGTGATTTGGAATTTTAATTGTTAATTATGGGTTTGAATTATGGATTTAAAAGCCCAAAATAATCAAAGCCTTAATTAAAATTAAAGGCCCAAAGTCAAAGCCCAAAATCAAAGCCCAACACTATTCATGCCTTAATGGGCCAACGGCAAAATGGTCTTTTACCCTTGGTGCCGACTTCCCATGTGTTGACATGTGTCATGTGAGGTGGCAAGGGTATTTTGGTCATTTCACATGATAAAAGGATGAGGTGTCAAGGGCTTTTGGTAAATAGATTTGTTTTGAGGGGTATTTTGGTCTTTTGCAAACCTCCTCAAAAGTCTATAAATAGAGGGGTAGGGGTAGAGAGAAAGACTCACTAATTCACGTGTTAATCTGATTACTTTGTTAATCGGTTTTTCTCTCTTCCTTGATTTCGGTTATTTCGAGATTAGGAAAATAATATATTTTGCGAAATCCCGCGGTTTAGCTTTTAAAGCGATACCAAGTAACCTCGGGACACAAATATATTTATTTCGTCCTTTTTCTCAATGAATAGTGTTTCAGCAGAATTCCACGGTTTACGGTATTTCTGGCAGAAGAAATAAACCGCTCTCCGGTTAGTCCTGGTGGATAACCGATAGAGGTATCACACGTGTGATACTACGAGTCGATTCCTTCCTTGGTGTAGCTCTTCTCGCTTATTCTGCATTCCAACTGAGATTTGGAATCAAGGTATAAATTGTTATATTAATCTATTTAATTTGTAAATAGATTTAATGCTTTAGAAAATCAATCATGGAGTAGATCTGTAAATAAATTAAATGAGGTTTTGATACCAAAGGAATACTGAAGGTGGACCGCCTTGGAAGGTTTCCTGACATACCTCGTTTAATTTTTAGCTTAACTTAACTGTAAAAATTTTGTTTTACACACTTCCGCTGTTAAGCTAAATCAATGGGTTTGAACCGTCAAAACCCCAACATATATATAGAGAGAGAGAGAGAAATGTTCTGGTACCCCGAGCCATCATACCCGAGCGCGTCCCCCAAGTAGTTTAACAGAAAAAGCTTTCAATATTGTCTAACTTCCATTTTTAACGCTAATATCAAAACATTTAAATCTATGTTTATAACATTTTATAATACTACTCACAAGCATGCAAACCTCTGACTGAAAGCATTAAAATTCTAAATCTGCATAATTTTAACTCCTAACTACTTTTGTCTTCAAGCCAAAAACGGAAAGATTCATTTCACTCACTCTTTTTTATTTTTGCTCTGATCATTATAATTTATTTTCCCGATGACCCGTGATGAATTTTACGAATCTAAAAATACGAACATTTTCTATTCGATTTTATCTTTTAAATAAGATCTATAAAGAAATACTTTTGAGTAATTTTAAAGTAATTTTTTTTTAAAGTAAAACTCATGAGCACTTTAAATTTTCAAGTTTTGAAATCTCAGTCTACAACCATTAAAATTTTCAAGGCTTTGCGCATGAGGTTTATATGTTTTGTAAATTAAGTGTTATTGTTGAGATTTATATGCTTTGAAATGTTATTGTTGAGGTTTTAATTCTCTATACATGAGGTTTATATGCTTTGTAAATGAGTTTTGTAAATGCAGTGTTATTGTTGAGGTTTATGTGCTTTGAAATGTTATTGTTGAGGTTTTAATTCTTTGTACATGAGGTTTATATGCTTTGGTAAATACAGTGTTATTGTTGAGGTTCATAAATGCAGTGTTATTTAAAGGGGTGGTGATCCACTCGAGCGAGTACCGGACCGGGTTTGCATTTAAAGGGAAGGATGTGCTTGTTGTCGGATTGGGTAACTCGAGTATGGAGATTGCCTTTGATTTGTTTGAAGCCGGGGCAAGGACTTCAGTTGTAGTGCGCAGCCCCGTAAGTAGATTACATGTGTTGCGTGCTTTGTTTTTTTGTTTGAACTATCTATATTTTCTTGAAGTTCGGTTATGACATGCAAAACATAATTTTATTGCATATACCGTTAGCAATTAACCAAATACTATTTCTTCAAACGACAATCATTTTATATTTGTTTATTTCTTTACAAGGCAAAACGCCTACCAACAACTTTTTACGAAATAAATGAAAATAATTGTTCAGTAATTTTATTGGATTTGATCTGTAAGACTGCTTTTCTAAAGCAACAGGAATTGGATGCTGAATTTTTTTAGGCAAAACACTAATAAAAAGAGAGGTTTTAGGTGTTAAGGAAAAAAATAGAACCAGGAAAAGCAAAGAGAAAAGTAAACATTCCTCTGTTTATAATTCTATAAACCTGGCCAAAAGAAATAAAGTATCACTTTTGTAGTTCGCTAAAGAGATGAGAGCTTTATTTATTAACTAAATATGTACATAAATTTGCATATCTGGTCCTTGATTAGGTAAGCAATACCACCTCAAAATTGTTAATTAAACCTAGGCGTTGATTACTTAATTGTCTCACTGTTTCTTTTCTTTCCCATGTTCTTTTTTGGATCATGGTAATGGGTAGAATGATGTTAAAAAATATATATATAAACCAACAAACAAATCGGATCTGAACAGTTTAGTTGGGTCGAATTGAAATACTATTGTTGAGGTTTTAATTCTTTGTATATGAGGTTTACATGCTTTGTAAATGCACTGTTATTGTTGAGATTTATGTGCTTTGAAATGTTATTGTTGAGATCTTAATTCTTTGTACATGAGGTTTATATGCTTTATAAATAAGCTTTGTAAATGCAGTGTTATTGTTGAGATTTATATGCTTTGAAATATTATTGTTAAGGTTTTAATTCTTTCTACATGAGGTTTATATGCTTTGTAAATGTAGTGTTATTGTTGAGGTTTATATGTTTTGAAATACTATTGTTGATGTTTTAATTTTTTGTACATGAGGTTTATATGTTTTATTCTAGGGATTTAAAGTGTTATTAATGAGGTTTATGTGCTTGTACATGAGGTTTATATGCTTATAAATAGAGGTTTAAATTATTTTGAAGCAAAATTAAAAAAAAAAACTGAAAGTCACAAAGTTTTAAAGTGGTAAAAAAATTATGACACAAATATAACTCAAAAGTTATTCTTCATCGATCTCATTTGAAAGAGAAAATTAGATAAAAAAAACGTTCATATTTTTAGATTCGCAAAATTCATCACGGATCGTCGAGAAAATTGATGAGAATGATCAGAGAAAAAATTAAAAAAAGTGGGTGAAAAAAATCTTTCCATTTTTGGCTTAAAAACAAAACTAATTAGAAGTTAAAACTATATAGATTTATAATTTTAATGCTTGCAGACAGAGGTTTAAATGCTTGCGAGTAGCATTGTAAAATGTTATAAACATAGTTTTGAATGTTTCGATATTAGTGCTGAGAATGGAAGTTAGATAACATTGAAAGTTTTTTTTTTCTGTTAAACTATTTGGGGGACACGCTCGGGGATTTTGTTTGGGGTACAATTATCAGGCTCCATATATATATATATATATATAGGTTATCTGTTAATTTTAATTGCACGGCTATACAAATATATTGCTAAATTAGGAATTTTTTTCTTTTAGTAATTGTTCTTATTTCTACTAGTAGTTGTATTGATGTTTTTCTTTCATACAAACACGATGTACTCAAAACTTTATTGTTTTAATAGAATTCACACCTAGGCAGCCATTGTCAGGTTTTCAAAAAAGAAAAAGAGAGAGTGGGATGACAAATTCAGCGGAACTGAATTGGCATAGTTCTCGCTTCTGCTAAATTATTCAACAGAGTTAAGACTATACTTCCGCTAGATTATCCAGTGGAAATTGACTTGTCAGTTTCCATTGAATTATCTAACAGAACTAACCATGCATTCTGTTGGATAATCCAGTGAAATTTAAAAAAAAAAAAAATGTAAATGCGTTGTTGTGTTTTTTAATGTAATTTATTTATATGTTATGAATAAAAATTTCGGACTTATTTAATTTGGTCCATTTTTTGTCGATTAAGAAAAAGTTGAAATTATATATTTTTCTTTAAGAGATTTGCTTTTTGTGAGACAACGATTCATGTCCATGTCAAATAAACAACTAAAAAAAAATGATTTGCGTGGTCTTATCCGTCTACCGCGTTGAAAGATTATACATATATTTTAATTGTTTCTAAAAATTCGATATGAGGTTTTGGCGGTGCCCAAGAAAAAAAAAACATTTTTTTAAAAGAAAAAAAAGACTGTCATGATAAAAATAAAAATAAAAAATAAAAGGAACTGTACAAATATTTCTTCGTTTCTCCATTTGTCTGTTCTAAATTGTCTTCTCTTTCACTTCTTATTTGGTTGTTTTGTTTTGACTCTCTTTTTCTAATAAAATATGACATAGAATTAAGCAGGAATTCAATAACTTGCTCCGTGTCGTAAAACAATTATTATAAAACAAAAAAAGATAAATAATTATTATAAAAGTCAATGACTATGCTTCGATTGTGCAAGTGTGTGGGGGTCAAAAATAAACCTTGTATTAAAAAATATAAACAAACGAGTTCTGAGTAGTGGGGTCATAACATTATAATTTAATTGATTCTAATATAAGCAATTTTATATAGACTTAATTAGGTGGAATTTCATGTACCCTCAGAAACTTCAAAAAATTACATATTTCTCTCTATAAAATTCATAATATCATATTTATACTTCTAAACTTCAAACACTCACAAATTTACATATTTTAATGTTGTTTCGATTAAAAGTCATTTAAATTTACAAAGTATCCATTTTAGTCTTCATTAAAAAAATTAAAATATGTAGTATGTTTTAGAAAGATGTTAGTCTTCTAATTGTCTTTTCAATTTCACTCTTTTGCAAGTGCGGGCAGACATTTTCTTAACTTCCTAATAAAGAAGTAGCATCACTTCAAGGGCAAATAGTTCATTTATCTACTTATGACACTTATACAGTGACATTTAGGTTTTGTAAGTATCAAAAGTAAAGAAATGATCCATTTGCCCTTAGAAACCGATCGATTAGAAGACTTGATATTTTATTGAAACATGCTACTAGTTTTTATTTGTATTCTAATAAAGGATAACATGGGTACTTTATAAATTTAAATGAGTTTTAATAGTAAAGACAACAAAATAAGTAAATCTGTGAGTTTTTGAAGTTTAGAAGGATAAATATGATATTATGAATTTTAGAGAGGAAATATGTAATTTCAAAGTTTTTGAGGGGTATACATGAAATTCCCCTGATTAATTGGTCTTCTTTAGTGTTCCTTAAGTCGATTTTTTTTTTTTCATTTTTAATATATTATTGGCTCTTCTGTTCATAAAAGTTTTTACGGCTGTTCGCCTCGCAGAAATTAATTAACCACTAGATAGCAATAGGAACTGCACAAGCAATTCAAATTGTAATATTTAAGAAATTTATTTATTGCTCTTAAAGTGTCCGTATAATCAAAATAAATTTTGTAATACTTGTATCAAATTAGCATAAATTTGGTCGCTTTTTTTTTCTTAATTAATGCGGACTTGTAGTTGCATCCTAAGAAAAAGTAAGAGATAAAGTTGAAATCCTTATTTTTTTTTTTCAGTTTTAAGTGATTATATCATGCAAATTATTATTTATGCAAAAATTGCTCTAATATGATTTCACTGGGAAATGATATTTTGATTTTTGGAAGAGATAAACTTCTAATTTTTTTTTTCAATGAGATGTATGTCAAATCCTCAAGTGACTAAACTTTTCTGACACTGATGAAATTAAACTCGAAATATATAATTAATCTGTTTTGCTCTGACAATTAAAATTCATCTGACCACTTATAGTAGATAGCAATATCCTTCTTCTATGTAGGCTTTTCACCTGCCTATCCAAAAAAAAAGTAGAACTAAGGTGTTCTTAAGTTTATCAAGCTCATTGATGAATTCAAGTCTAAAATTCGTCAAAATTGACTTTAAATAACGAATCTAAACTATTAAAACCCGCATTTTTTACGAGTGATACATCTACATGTAAAAATTTCAATATCCTTCTTCTATGTAGGCTTTTCACCTGCCTATCCAAAAAAAAGAGTAGAACTAAGGTGTTCTTAAGTTCACCAAGCTCATTGGTGAATTCAAGTTTAAAATTTGTCATAATCGAATTCAAATGACGAATCCGAACTGTTAAAACCCACATTTTTTACGAGTGATGCATCTACATGTGAAAATTTCAAACATTTGAATTAATTTAGTATAAAGTCAAGTTGTTCAAATTAGAAGGTTAATAAATTAATTTTAATACATTTTAACATTTTTTAACCATTTGACTCTATACAAAATTAATTTTTTTTACATGTAGACATATCACTTATAGAGTAGACGGATTTCAACGGTTCAGATTTGTCATTTAAAGCCGATTCATTTGATTCTATGAAAATTAATTCTTTTAGACTTAAGAATACCCTAGTTCTACTCCCAAAAAAAAATATGTGAGTTTGATATGTTAATAATTAATAACAAGAAAAATGTGGATTTGATCTCTAAATCCATATTCATGAGTACATGCTGAAATAATCATTACAAAACTTCAAAGACATTGAAAACTAGGATTGGTTTCTTCTTTTAGAATATCTGCATTTCTGCAATTACAAGAAATTGAACTTATTTGCCACATCAGTAATTTAGCAAAAAAATTCACATTATTTTGAGAATGTATTCATCCCTGCAATTTTCAATTTCCCTGAGGTGAAAAAAGAATTAATTTTCATAATTAGCAAAAGAACAATCTTTTATAATTGTAGAGATAAAGAGTTATTTTTAGACAAATTGTTAATTTAATAAGTAGTTCACATTCCTACAATTGAAATTGTAAGTATTATATCAGCACTTGTAATTTCTTTACAACTGAGATGAAGATACTCTTTGCATGTGATTTAAAATGAAGCACCAAATTTAAAATTGAACAGCATGATATATTAATTGGTTTTATTTTTTATTTTTTTTCAAACGGTAGAATTGAACAAATTCCTTTATCAATATCAATGACAGCTTCACACGGACATGACGCTTATACGTGCCAAATAAAATAAATAAAATAATAAAGGAAAAATAAAAGAAGGTATCAAAGTGCAACAATGAAAATTCAAATAACTTGCCAAGAAATGCATGTGTCGGTTCTTTAGTGAGGCTATGGTAGATTGGTCCGTATTACGGATCTAATTTAAAAAAAAAAAAAAAAAATCTAAAAAATGTAAATTTATTTGAATTTATTTGAATTTTGGAGGGTTAACTTAAAATAAGTACATGTGCAAGTAAATAAACTAGACCCCCCAGATCATGTGACAAGATGGTAGGTAAGGAAATGATCTAAATCTTACGTGGATGATAATAGATATCACTTTTTTTTTTATATAAATAATACATTTAATTTTTGTAAAGAACCAATCAAAAAGAAAAGATTTTGTACTTAACAGAAAATTATATATTTTTTTCAATGTGGCGGAAACTTTTTATAGAAGATATTTTATTTTAATTAGTATTTAAATAGAGAATCCAAAAGAATGGGGCATTTGTCAAATATCAAAAAAAAAAAAATATCAGATTGGACTCTGCGTTCCGTGGCAGATTATTTATATCAGTTATCGCCAAGTTAACAGAATAACCTTGTGATAGTTTTCTTTTCAAACTATGTGATATTGCGGTTTATCCTATAATTCGTCGAATAAAAAATGTCAAATTAAGTATATACCCATTTATTATAGTTCATTATAGTTCAATTGATAGTTCGCAGTGCACGTTAATACGGAAAACCCGCTCACATTTTTGTCTATCTTGGAATTTGCGCATCGACAAAAAAGCTGTTGTACGTATGTTCTTTTTCAAGCACCGTCGAATAAATGAAACCGAATCTCATGCCCTCAGATGCAGAAAATTTCGAATTTTTTTTAGAAACCATAAATAATTAAATTATTTTTAGGGAACCAATAAGATTACTTTTTTTTTTTTTAAAAACCATAAGGACCGGACGGTCCGTCCGGTCTCAAAATCATTTTTTCCCCAGACCGGATGGACCATCCGGTCTCACTTTTTTTTTTTTTTTTTTTTTTAACAAAAAAATTTTAATTTTTTTTATTTTTTGTATTAAAATATTAGAAATGTTGAATATGTTTCTTTGAAAATAGATGAAATACAATATAATTTGATTTATTAGAAAGACTGCAACAAATAACCCGGATCAATATTTTTCAGATCGGATTTTTCGTAGCTGTAAGAAAAATTAATATATTTTTTTATGTGTTATTAGAAAAAAATAAAAATGCTTAGATTCTGAGTTATTGATCCCGGTTCAAAAGTCACTTCTAGGTAATCCAGAAAATATTGTGATCCTTCTAGGACATTTAATTTATAAAAAGTTGTGTCTATTTTTGAAAAAAAAACAAAAACTTTAAGTTATTTAATGATTATTATTCAAAAAGAATTCTCAAAATAGATACAACTTTTTATAAATTAAATGTCCTAGAAGGATCACAATATTTTCTGGATTACCTAGAAGTGACTTTTGAACCGGGATCAATAACTCAGAATCTAAGCATTTTTATTTTTTTCTAATAACACATAAATAAATATATTAATTTTTCTTACAGCCACGAAAAATCCGATCTGAAAAATATTGATCCGGGTTATTTGTTGCAGTCTTTCTAATAAATCAAATTATATTGTATTTCATCTATTTTCAAAGAAACATATTCAACATTTCTAATATTTAATACAAAAAATAAAAAAATAAAAATTTTCTGTTTAAAAAAAAAAAAAAAAAAAGTGAGACCGGATGGTCCATCCGGTCTGGGGAAAAACTGATTTTGAGACCGGACGGACCGTCCGGTCCTTATGGTTTTTTAAAAAAAAAAAGTAATCTTATTGGTTCCCTAAAAATAATTTAATTATTTATGGTTTCTAAAAAAAATTCGAAAATTTCTGTCTTCGGAGTTACTACGAGTATGACCGGTTATTTTTAAAGAGTTTAATTATTGTTACTGTTTTTAAATAAAGGTCTACCTGCAGTGATTCTAGGAACATAAATTTTTTACTCCTCAGAAGACAGACGATTCAGTCTCTAAATAAATACCAACATGACTTCCAACAAAAATTAAAAAAAAATACCAATACCATATTAAACTGTATATAAATGATAAATTGTTACATGTGTAAATTATGAAATCAGCATAGAACAATGAAATAAGATCCATACATGTAATGTCTTCAGTACTGTGCGTTAAATATTTTTAACACATTTTCATAATTAATTTCGTGTGTATTTGTATTCATGGGATCTCACTTTTTTAAGAGAAAATGTTTTTGTTTACTGAATTTTGTCCACCATTTGTCCATAGCCTCTTATTCACTCACAGCGAACTGATTTTAACGGCCGATGTCTCTATCTTCCAACGGAAATTTAAATCCTTCTGAAATCTCATGTATTTTAACATTCTTTCTTCCGATCATCTCTTTTCTTTTTTGAATCTCATTTTTCAAACCTTCCTTTCCGATCAGATTTTTTACTTTCTGAGGCCGATTCACTATGCTGGAAATGATGGATCCCATATTTCTGAAGGAGATCGCTATGCGTTTATATTTATTGCATATTTCTGAACGAAATCGCTGGAAATGATGGATCTGATATCGGCCGATTCACTATACTGCTTCCTCGACAATCACCCTGGTCAAAGAACGGATCTTGTATGAGTGGCCTAAAGGTGTGATCTCCTTCGCATTGTACATCTGTAATATTTTAATATTCACTTTGATATTTAGTGTACATCTTACTTCGGTTTGGAAACTTGTTGCTTCCAAATTTTTTTTGTTCAATTTATTGATCTGAACTCCAAAATTTCATAAGTTTACAAAATTCTCTTCTCCGTTCTTTTCATTTATTGGTCCGATCTCCTTCCTCGTTCTTTTCGATCAGATAGAAGACGACGATATTCAAATCTAGTAAGTTTTATGTTGAATTTGTTTTTTTCATTGTATGTAGTAATGGATTTATCATTTTAACTGAAATTTGAAGGAAAGAGATGATAGAGAGGCTATATGGAATATTGATATGTTAATTTTACTGTATTGCCCCGTTAATTTTTCAATATTCATCTTGTGAAAATCTAGAGAAAAGAGATGATAGAAAGGCGATATAGAGTATTGATTTGTTAATTTTACAATATTTATCTTGTAATTTTACAGTATTCATCTTGTAATTTTATAGTATACAAGATTCAATTAAAAATTTACAATATTATTTGAAAATTTTACAGTATACAAGATTCAATTTTACATTATATATTTTACAGTATGCAAGATTCAATTGAAAATTCTATTGTATACAAGATTTAATTTTTATAGTATACAAGATTCAATTGAAAATTCTACTGTATACAAGATTCAATTTTACAGTTTTCCTAATTCAATTTTACAATTCAATTTTACAGTATATAAGATTCAATTGTAAATTTTACTGTGTAGAAGATTCAATTTTACAGTATATAAGATTTAATTAAAAATTTTACTATATACAAGATTCAATTTTATAGTATACAAGATTGAACCCAGTGCGGATGCTAATAATTAACTCTTACTGCCAATAACCGTTAATAACTAACTCTAACTGCCAATAAATTCCTATAACTGTAATTTCCAAAAGTACAGTTTAAAAGTACATTTATTTTGTCTTGTTATGTAAGTTGCAATCTTTTTCTAACTATCATGAATACCACTTCAAATAGTTGTTGGATGTTTTGTGATTAACTGATATATTTTATGTGATATATTATATAATTATACAACATATAAAAGTAATTTTACAATATCCACGCAAGTCAAAGCAGTGGACAATTAGACGCTTCCCTTTTTTAAATGTGAATTCATATCTCCATCAAATCACATCCGATGTAATTCCGTACCAAATGAATATACTCTAAATATCGACTTGATTAGAAAAATATTGTACTTTAATTGTAAAAATGCAACAAATATTTTTAAAAGGAATTTAATTGGATTTCAAATTTAGAACTATACACATATATAGAGAGACACACACACACATCAAGAAATTAAAATCATGTTGTACGAAGAATTTGTCTAATCAATAAATTTTACAAAGGTCTATTTGTAAAAGTGTTAAATAAATTATACTAATGTAAAATTATCATGCCTAATTTGCATGATACTCAAGAGGGTGTGACAAAACAAAAACAAAAATAGAAGAAATTTAAATCCTACACAAACGGAGTTAATACACAAACCTCAGCACATAGATGAGAATAATTCATACGATAATCTTTACAGCATTACTTATTGCAATAGAAATATAATATTAAAACTTACTCTTTTACCATCTACTATGTTATTGTTGTCCATTGAATAAACCATTACATAATTTTACCGTTGATACTTTTTACTTGGCAAAATAAATTTTAGCTATTCAATTTAAATAATACGGAACCTTGACGAGTTTAAACTGCTGAAATCACACCTGAGTAAAGATGACTTCCCTGCTTCACCACCTCAATTTTTAAGAGATACAGGTACTAAACACGAGTAAATGAAGAAAAAAAAAAAACCTAAGACTGGACATTGAAGGCAACCAAAACTAGAACCTTTTGCAAAGGACAAACATAGACTTGAGTAAAGAAAAGTCTATACAAATAGAAACTTTAGAGCAGTTCATTTAATAAAACAACAAAAGAACAGACTTAACTACACATGAATCTGACAAGCTTGCTCATCTCATTCTACCGGCCTTACTGGACAAAAAAATATTTGGGTTCCTTTTAGATCCATTACCAGAGGAAATGCTCCAGAGGGTGTCCCCTTTACCCGGTTTGGCACTAGAGTTATTACCCACCTTGGAATTCAATAACGGGTGCTTATTCCCCTTGCCCATACCCGCAGCTATCAACCACCTTGACCCGGATTGTTGTTGCAAAGCATTATTCCAAGGGTTCTTCTTATCAGGTACATGTTCTGGTTCAGTTTTAAAACCTGCAACATGCACCTCATTTATTTTATATTGAGCAATAGGAGCTGCTTCTTCCTTCTCTACCTTCTTAGTGTTCTCTTCTATGACCAATTCTTTATTTTCAGTTTTTCTCTCTTCGTCCATTTCTATGCCAACTTTAAATAGAACATTACCGTAAACTTTGGGTTTAGGTGGTACAAAAACCCGCTCTACTTGAATCAGTGCAAGCATGGGTGCCCCAACAGGTTCAAAATTCCTAAGCGGGTCCCGCAATTGGACCATAATGGCGACTGTGAAATTATTACCTAGCAAGCCCCACCTCCTACTGCCTCTCTTCCCCTTCTTTTGTCCATCATGGACCAAGTTCACAGAATTTGCATGGTGTGCGGCCAAAATCTTAGCTGTTCGATCAGTTATCTCTCCCTCCTCTTCGATTAAACCAGAATCGAGCTTCATCCATTCATCTAGTGTAAGAGATAAACCCATTAAACCATCTACATCTTCTCCCTCTTTTGATTTGATATCCAATAGTTGCAAACCGGCAGTGCCTTCTAAACCTAGAGAGAGGGCATTTTGGGAAATTTTTCCTTCCAAGGCTGAGATCTCCCCAATGGATTGAGGAGTGATGTTTGATGGGGCCTCTTCATCAGACATGCCAGACTGGATACGGAGGCCTTCAATGGATAAAGCCTCAATCTTCTCCATTGCTAAAGGGGCAAGGTCCTCAAGTGAGACATACTCTGATGATGCCACCTCACCTCCTGTGTAGGCAGACGAATCAAAGCTCTTGCCCTTCTTCCACATAGAATTGGAGGTGTCCTTGGGAAAACAGGCACTACTACTCTCCAACATGCTTGGTCTGAACAAAAAAAAATGTAAGAAATAAAAATATATCTGTAATTCTTTTCTTTTATTTTTCCTTTTTTTTTTCTGGAACATGAAAAAATTATGAAATTAGACAGCTAAAATATATGGCACTTCAATAAGGAAACATAAAACGGAAATTAATCCTAAATAACCTAAGGGGTCACTATTGCAGAAATGGTCCAGGGTACACCAGTACCAGCAAATTGACAAAATGACAATGGTATGCCAGTTATGCCAGTACTACATATGGTTGTAGGGATCTTTTTGGTACATTTTATATTAAAACAATGGCATCAAAATCTGCCATAACAAATTAACAATGGATCATAAACCTTTTCCTACAAGACAAAATTTAAAGAACTCATAATTAGAAAATATTACAAAGAAAGTCTGTAGTACCTATTGTAAGACTCTTCCAAAGAAGGCCCTGCTTCCCAGACAACCTGTTGCATGGTCTTTCCTGTAATATCCTCCAATGGCATGAGCTTACTTGCTTGCCTGGATAGCTTCTCAATCCCAACCGAGGCCAACGTTTGCAAAATGTCCATAATACCCCCACCCATCTCAGCTGGCACCACAATTGGGGATGATGCTTGCATGAGCAAACTACCTCCATTCTTTGAATTTTTAAATACAGCAGGGTTCATTGACCTAAGAAAGCCCCCACCTTTCGTCTGAACAAAGGGTCCCACACCTTCAGCAAGTGGAGGCAGGTCAATTGGACCTTCCGATGGTAAATGGATTGGGCTACCAAAGCCAGTACCCTTACTAGGACCCGCAGGAGGAGAATCATAAAATGGATTCTTGTCTAACCCAAATTCGCGCATCAACGCCTCAGTTTTCACATCTTCTAGTAACTTGGCCCTTGAAATTGGCATTTCAGCTTCGGCTTCTTGAATAAGTGATGTAAAATCAAAACCAAAATCATCTTCTTCAATTTTGTTTATCCCAATTTCTAAACCTTTCTCAAGAGAATCCTCAATTCTGGTGCCACATTCAGTTTCATTTGAATCATCTTCTTCAATTTTGTTTATCCCAATTTCTAAACCTTTCTCTAGAGAATCCTCAATTCTGGTGCCACATTCAGTTTCATTTGAATCATCTTCATAATCTAGGTCAAAAAGACCACTGCCTGTGGCTAATGATTCCTTCTCAAACTGTCTCAGAAGGCGCTCTCTTGGTGAATCTGAGTCTGGGTCACTATCAGATCCTAAACCGAAGGGGCTATGATCTAAACCCAGCATGGTAAGAAACTCACTAGCCACAGACTCAGTCGCAGCATCTAAACTATGCGACCTCTTCAAGCTAGGAGAATCAGAGCTAGGATTTATGTCCTCTTGTGTCAGATTTCTGTGTAGTTTGTTATTTTCCTCTAAATTTGGGGATTTGAGATATGAGAGATTTTCAAAAATTGATTCAAGTTCTTCCAAAACATACTCTTCTGACTCTTGTGTTGTTGGATTATCTTCCAAGACTTGGTCCTTTTGAATAAACCCCTCAGTTTTGGTATCTTTGTCTTCTTGGTCCTTGGTTTCAACCGCAACTCCTTGCTCAATTACTGTAAATTCAGTGTTATTATCAACCGAAGAATCCAACTCAAACTGATTCATTGGCTCCACAGAAGTGCAATATTTAGGTTCGGGAGAACTATCATCTACCACCTCCTTTTTACCAAAATCTGATTCATTATCCAATTGCTTTGTGCTGATTTCCACTTCACCATGCACCCGTTCAACTTTTTCACATTCTTTCTCACTTTCCTTTTTAGGAGAAGATCCAGAAACTACTGGTTTTACATATGGCAGTAATTCATGTAGCATTTTCACTTCCTCTATAGAACGAGATGTACTCCTGCCTCTAACAAAACTAGGCAAAGACCTCTCCTTTTCCATTTTACTGGGCTTCACATTCAAAATTTCGCCCATTTTTTTTCCTCTGTTCTCTCTACCACCAATTAAAGAATACCCAAAACTTAAATTGAGTTTAGCACCATGGGCCCTACCTGTAAGTCGGAAACTCGTACTCCACTTTCCCTTTTGCTCTCCGTCTCCCTCTTCTTCATCCATCTTACTCTCGGCCTCAAGCTCGGCAATGGTCAGAGGAAGCAACCGGGTTAGATCCACTGTATGTCGGCCTAAATCCGTACCAGCACATGTGACATGAATTGAAAATTGCCTGGCCTCATACTTGGCCGCATGTGTCTTCGACACAGAAGATTTTGCATAAATTGTAGAACGGTAACTCAAGGTCTCATCAAACTGGGCCAACCCGCGGGATGACTTCGCAGGTCGGGTAGAGAGAGAAGAGGACGAAGAGGAACTTAAAGGATGGAAGTGTACGGACAGAGAGGAACCTTCTAGAGAGGAGGGAAGTGACTCAATCGCTTTTACATGGAGAGAGAACATACAGTCGAAGCGCCTCTGGCCGATGTGGGAGAGAGACTTCAGAGATCGCCATATCGAAGGCTTAGAGGTTGGATTTGATTTAGAGCTCGATCGGACGGCGGAGGGTGGCGGAGGGAGAGATCGCCGGTTGGAATTTAATCGGGACTTAGAAGGAGGGTTGAGAGAGAGTGCCTTGCTTAGGGTTTCTATGTCGTGGAGAAATCTAGCGTCGCCAGAGGTGGAGCTCGCGGCGGAGGTGGTTTTACCGGAAGGAGGTTTTCCGGCCATAGGAAGTATAGCAAGTGGCGAGTGGGAACCACTTACAGTAAAATGACTTTCAGGCTATTTCCTCGGATTTGGGTAGGTGGTAGCATATCTTCTTGGTTTGTTTGATGAGAGAGAAACAAGGCGGATGCCTCGCGTGCATTCAAGTTTTGTTTTTCTTTTGCTTTGCTGTGTAATGGGTTTAGCATTTTACTTTAGTTGTACACTTGTACTATTGTGAGATGAAACCGAATCCTCTGAAGTACCTTAAATTTGAGTTTAGATTAAGATCGTCGATCAGAATCCGGGTCAATCCGTTCGATGGAAATCATGGAATGCACGCTATTCGTGCCTAATCACATTGGACGGTCCAGATCTAAACTCAAAATTTTAGTTAACTCAGATTATATTAATTCCTGTGGAGTGAGATTTAGATGCTATGGCCTATGGGTTTTTCTATGGCATTAGTCACTGTTGTAATGCGTATGGCAGTGAACCTTTTCGGACGCAAGTATGACAGTGACTTATTACATATGGAGCCACAAGTTTATTATACAATAATCTATCAACTACCAAGCCAACACTGTCCAAATTCCTCTGTGATTTGTCTATGCGACAGTTTCCTCCTTTGCCATTTGTTATCGAATTTTGACTTTTAAATAGCGTAATTGCATATATACAAAATCGACCACAATCCTTTGCATTTTTCCTACTAAAAACAATTACAAATGTATTCGACTATTGAATTCTAAATCTTGACTGTTGATTTTATATAAACAAACTTTCTATACTTGAACGTAAAAAATTAAGCAGTTTTTCTGTAAACTTTAAAATTACAATTACTAACCTACCATAAAAATAGTTTATATTAAAATTAAGGCAGTTGAATCAGTTGTGCTGATTTACACGAAAAGCAGATGCTCTTAGTTCTAATCCTTGATTAGTTTGAACAGGTTTATATGACATTAGCAGATTAGCTATCTTTCAATGAGTAATTTTATAACATTTATTTCTTTTGGATGTTTGGTAGTATAGGCGGATGTCGCGTGCATTAAAACTTTGAAGAATTATCTATATTCCCCATCAAAAGTTGATATCTTTTTTTTTTTTTAATAAGATTCTCTTTTCTTTATTTAATATACAATAATCTTTGTATTAAAAATTGAACTGATTGTTTTACCCACTCCTTGAAATGAAGAAGTCCAGTTTCTTAACAGCAAAGTAGTTGTGCGTAATAATGTATTTTATATTTCAAACTTGCGAAGCTGATTATTTTGCTTTAATTTGTATATTAACGAATATCACGGCACCAATGTACCATATGGGTAATTAGATGATTGGTAATTATTATGTTGTGAAGACAATTAAATGGGCTAAGTCCATTTGAGTTTTGCCATCGGTTTGAATTTAACCGATGGTATATGATTATGCTTCCATCGGCTGATTGATTACCACCGATGGTAATTAATTTTTGCTTGGACCCTTTGGTCAAACCGATAGCATTGAGCTGCTTTTGGATTCTCTTTTTTATTTCCTTCTTTTTTTTGGATGCACTATAAAATAGCGAGAATAGCTACTGTTGACAATAACAAATAAAAATAGCATGGTAAAGAGAATAGTGCTAACTCAAGCTATTCGGAATAGTTAAAATGTTGTTTGGATGCACTCTTTGGAATAAAACTGCTATTCTTTAGATGTATTCTTTGCAACAAATGTTATTCCTATTTTTTGTTGGAACAGCGAGAATAGCAAAAACAACGCTATTCTCGTTATTCCAAATAACAATTGAGTGTGTTTAAATGAATCAGAACAACACTATTCGAAATAGCTAGCTATTTTCGCTATTCTCAATACATCCAAACATACCCTAAAGTTCTCGACTTCTCGTTGTTCTCAAAGGAGAAATTCCGGATACCTTTGCGCAATTGAATCGTAATCTTTCCCAAGGCTCAAGTCACTTCTTTGAAGAATCTATGCTTTTGATTAGTAAGAGACTTTTGGAGTAGGCATATTTAATATTGTTGATCTTTTATTAACACATCTTCAAAAGATTTAAATGTATAGACAATTTTTTTTGTTCTTTCTGACTATTATATTTTTCGATAATTTAATTAATGTACTGATCAAGTGATCATTTATTAATTATTTGATTTCCAGATTTACTAAATACACTAATATTTTCTTCTCATTTTGCATTGTATGTGTTTGTTTTAAACAAGGTTCTAAATAGCGTTTATTGCGTCATAGCGAATAGTGTCGCTATAGCGAAAACTATGCTACATAGCATTTTCTTATTTTTATAAAAATTATATCACATATTTGTACTAAATATCAACAATATATAAGTCTCATAGAACAATAAATAATATCAAATTGGTTAAAAAATTATAATATTCATATTAAACCAATACAAAGTCCAAACTGCAACTCAAAATATATGTAGTAATACTAATATCATAAACTATCAATCTTTTTCTATTCAAAATATATTCAACATCATAACATAATCTATCTTTTTTCTATTTAAATTTCAAAATAACCTAGACATCATGACATAATTAACTATCTTAATATATTCAAAATATTCAAACTATTGTATAGTAAGTATCATTTTGTTGCTTCAAGAAATATCTTAATATATTCAATCTAAGCCTTTATTTAAAACTCATATAAATTGAAAAGAAAAAAAAAAAAACTCATGCTGCATAGGGCGTTGTAGCTTTCTTATTTTGATTTCGTTTGATGGATCTCTCATTAAATATTTAATAGTTAAATATAAAGTTTAGTATGTCAATTGCAAAAAAATAATTACGGTTAAAATCAATCTGAATCTTTATTTAAAGCTCATATAAATTTAAAAAAAAAAACAACAACAAATGTTGCATAACGGACGCTATAGCAGACCGCTATTACCGCTATAGGGTCCGTAGCTCAAATAGCATATTATCATGCCATGGCTTAGCATTTAGAATCTAAAAACGCTATAGCACACTATTTAGAACACTAATTTTAAACGAGCTCAATATTACATATTATAAGAACATATAAGAAAAATGTTTGATTTTACTTAGACAAATTTCCATTCATTTTAAGCTATGTATTAAAAGTTTAAAACTCATAATAATATAACTAAATAATCTCCAAATAAAATATATCAATTTAATTCAAGTTTAAAGCAATCAAATCTAGGTATGTATTTACCTTATTTTTTATGAATTTTGAAAAGTGACATAGCTCGGAATTTGGACACAAATTTTCACTATAACAAATTAGAATTCTTATAACTATGCTACAAGCACACATATCATAATTTGTGAGAGGAGACGAACTATATAAAAGTTATACAATAATAAAATTCAGCTAAATTTTCATATACATGATTACAAATTTTAAAATCAAATATGGGGCTAGACTGCTAGTTAAGCACCCTAATCTATACAATATATATAGAGTGATTAATGTGCCTTCGTATGCATATGGTTCGATATACATACGGTCCAAATTTGAAATTTCAAAATTCAAAACTTCGATCGGAACCGTTCATCTTGTTCTCCATATTAATATGTGCTTGGAGACCAAATTTTATGTTTTTATGAATTTTTTTACTATTTATTAAGCCACTTTAAAAATTGTTGATTTTACTGTTTTGTTAAGTCACTGTTGGAACGACAATTTTAAAGTGGCTTAATAAATAGTAAAAAAATTCGGAAAAATGTAAAATTTGGTCTCCAATCACATTCGTATGGAGAACAAGATAAATGGTTCAGATCGACATTTTGAATTTTGAAATTTCAGATTTGAATTGTATATATATCGGATCATATGCATACGAATGCACATTAGTGATACACACACACTCTCTATATATATATATATTCCCTATTTTTATTGTCAGGTCTCATCACATAATATTTATCAGCACAATCTTAACGCGTCTTAATATATTTAATGCGTTATAATGATTAGAAGAATGAATGTTGTAGGATTTAGAATATATTCCTCTTTTATAATATAGATTGTGTGAACTTTTTTTTTTCAAGTGCAAATTCTATAAAAAAAGAATGTGTAGAGTTGGCACTTGCCAAAATAAATTTAAACACGGTTGATGTTTTTCAAGTGTAAACGAGATAAATTATTATATTAAATTCAAATCATGTATCTATTTAAATTTATGGAGCCTGATAATTATACCTCAAACAAAATCTCCGAACGCGACTCCTAAGTAGTTTAACAAAAAAAACTTTCAATGTTATCTAACTTTCATTTCAGTGCTAATATTCAAATATTTAAAGGTCTGTTTATAACATTTTACAATGCTACTCGCAATCATTTAAACCTCTGTCTGCAAGCATTAAAATTCTAAATCTGTATGATTCTAACTCCTAATTACTTTTGTTTTCAAGTCAAAATCGAAAATATTCCTTTCACCCACATTTTTTTCTCTGATCATTCTCATCTATTTTCTCAATCCGTAATGAATTTTGCAAATCTAAAAATATGAACATTTTTTACCCGATTTTCTCTTTCAAATGAGATCGATGAAGAATAATTTTCAAGTTATATTTGTGTTGTAATTTTGTTTACCACTTTGAATCTTTGTGACTTTCAGTTTTTTTTTTATTTTGTTAAAAATAATTTAAACCTCATGTACAAGCAAGCATATAAACCTCATTAATAATACTTTAAATCTCTATAATAAAACATAGAAACCTCATGTACAAAAAATTTAAACCCTTACAATAACACTTCAAAGAATATAAACCTCAACAATAAGACTGCATTTACAAAGCTCATTTAAAAAACACATAAACCTATTGTACAAAGCCTTGAAAATTTTAATAGTTGTGGACTCTGATTTAAAATTTTGAAAATTTAAAGTGCTCATGAGTTTTACTTAAAAAAAAAACTTTAAAATTACTCAAAAATATTTCTTCATGGATCTTATTTGAAAGATAAAATTGAATAGAAAACGTTTGTATTTTTAGATTCGTAAAATTCATCACAGATTGTTGGAAAAATAAATTATAATGATCAAAGAAAAAATAAAAAAGAGTGGGTGTAAGCAATCTTTTTATTTTTGGCTTGAAAAAAAAAATAGTTAGGAGTTAAAACTATACAGATTTAGAATTTGAATGCTTTCATATAGAGGTTTATATGTTTGCGAGTAGCATTGTAAAATGTTATAAACATAACTTCAATTTTTTGGATATTAGTGTTGGAAATGGAAGTTAGACAACATCGAAAGTTTTTTCTATTAAATTATTTGGAAAACACGCTCGAGTATGATGGCTCAAAGTACCAGAACATTTCTCTAAATTTATATAGGACCACAGTTATTGTTTGAAGTATATGTAAATGATATGTATATTTCATATAAGTTCTACAATTTATCGAAAGACATAAATTCATAACGTCCATATATAATAATTTTTAATGGTGTATATCAAATAGTGCTCAATTTACGTTAAACTTCCTTATGATATTTTATAAGATTCACACCGTGTACAGGAATAATTAAATATCTTTATTTTATTTAATCGGTGTTTGCTTCATTTACTTGTTTACGAAACGAAATACTTTTCTTATCTTCATCCAAAAGCCACTTTAAAAATATATCTCGGATATCAATCGAGACCGTCTACATCACCTTCAATCACTTAAGGTAACATAATATTTTTGTTTGAATCTGGACCGTCTAATCAGAATTCACACGATTATTAAAGTGATTCCTTGTGTTCCTACTCCGGCCAGATTAGCTCAGATTCCGATCGGACGGCTGTGATTCAAACAGAAATATTCAATTACCTAAGAGGATATGGATTCCGAATTAAAGATAGTGCGGACTCGGAAATATTTAAATCTTCTGTTTGAGGTGTTAAATACTAAATGGAAGATGTTCTTCGATAGTCTTTTATATTATTTTATTTTTATTTAAAAGAATAGTCGTACTGATGCGGGAGGGTGGGAGAGATTTTTCTTGATTTGGGTAACAAAAAAGAAAGGAAAGATGTCCACAGAAATTCAGAAAATAAAATTCGTGCTTCCGAAGAACTTTCTATTTTGGCTGAATCTTATTTTTCGATCTGGAAAATATTTTTTCAGCCAAAACAGATGAAGGGATGTGAATTTTTGGTTTTGTCTATATAGACAGTTATTTGTATTTCAGTTATTTTGAATCAAATCATCTTTATAATTGAAAATAATTTTTATTCCACACTATTCTAATCTTATTAGATTAAAAGTAAATTTTCTATATTCCATCTCTTTTTTCGCATAGGGAAGCTCAATATCTCATTCAATAATTTGAGTTCTCTGTTACAAATTTTCGAAATTGTTCTATGCTACAATTTGTGTTAAAAAGTCACTATTAAAGAGTTCGAAAAAAATTATTATGAACAGTTTTATTTTGTGCATGTGAGATCCACACATTAGTAATTCATAACATAGACTGCACTGGATTATATTTGTAACAAGCTAACAGCAGATTTAAATCCATTTTTTTTTTTCTGCATTCACTAAAAAATTAGAGACCGAATCATCTGCCTCTCTGGGAGCTCCTAGAGTTACTGTTAGTAAACTCCCGATTTAAAAATAAACAGTAATCAGTCTCAGTTGCAAAAATAGAGAGAGCAGGATTTTCCTACACTCGACAGAGAGAATTTGAGTTCAAAAAATTAGGAAGGCGTAGCCGCGTAAAGAGTTCCGAATTTGAATTGGAATGAAGTGGGCCAACCAAAATTCAATTATTTCTTTATTTTTTAGCTCAATAATATGAGGCGTGAATGTCTTGAATTTGAATTTAAATGAAGTGGGGCAGGAGACAAACTTTAGCCTATGTGGCCCATACCTTGATTTAGGCGGGCCCTTTCTAACTTTTTCCCGTGTTGCCTGTGAAATGGGACCCACAGTGGGTTTTACGAAGGGATAAGCGGTTAGGGTCGGCGAGTTCATACTTCATAATATCTGACGTGATAGGATATTTTTGTTTAGATCTGGACCGTCCGATCAAAGTCCACACTAATTTTTAAAGGTACCCGTAAGTGTAACCGGTACATTTCACCTCTGATCAGACGGTCCGGGTCTTCAGGATAAATATTTTTTTTCGAGTGGTTAGCAGTGAGTAGGGGTGTAAACGGTCAAATATGGGTCAGATAGTGGTCAAACTGTATCCTTATTCGTTATAATTTTTAGATACAAATATGAATATAGATACGGATTAGATATTAAACGTTATAGATACGAATCAAATATCGAACAGATATGAATAGAATATGAATATAATTTAGATAATTCAAATTTGATAGACTAATGTGTTTTCGAAGTGATTTTTTTTAGTGCTTAATAAAACAGATACATCACATATGCATAATGCATCGAATAGTATTAGAATGTATTTAGAGTTTATTAGGGTATGTTTGGATGCAGCGAGAATAGCGCTGTTCCGATCCATTCAAACATACTCAGAAACAGTGAAAATAGCACTGTTCTCGCTATTCTTACAAAAACATGAAATAATAAATGAACTCTCTCAAAGCCTCAATCCCTACAATAGCTATTCTAAATGTTCAATTCAAACAACTTCTGAATAGCTTTGAGTTAGCGCTATTCTTAAATAGTAGTTATTCTCGCTATTCTTAATCTACTATTCTCAACAGTAGCTATTCTCGCTATTCTCTAGTGCATCCAAATGCAAACTACTAGACATACTGTACACGAATTCCATCATTCTGTTGTCGCCCTTTCTCACTTTGGATCTCATGTTATTTATAGTTATTTTAATTCTTCTTCAACTGTGATTTGAGATTGCTCAGTATTTATTTTCTTCAGAGACTAAAGATCTAGTATCAAAATATTTTTTTGAGAACGTTGAAATTAGCTCAAGTACTAGTTGTTAAAAACCATGACGGGACATATGAATAGACGGCCTGGCCTGATTTCATGTACCGGTTGAAGTGTATGGTTTTCATAAAGTAACACTATACCAACTATACTATAAGAATATGTATTCATTCTATTTATGTTTGAAAGAAATATATTTAATGCCAAAGCAATTGGACTTTTCAATTAGAAAATGATAACTATCCATTATTGCACATTTATACTAGAATGAACAGAGCATTAGAGCTGTTGAGAAATAGAAATTGAGATGAAACTGGTTCAATTAATTTCAGAGTGTATTTTTTATTTTTATTATATATATATTTTTTATTTAACTGGCTCAGACCAGTTAAATAAACCTCATCACAGAATACTCAAATCAGATATTTAAACCTAAGTATTGCTTTTGAACTTCCATTTTGATTTCAAATCGACCACCATTACTGTTATGTTATCATTGCTTCCTTTTTGGAGGGCCAGCTTGGACAGAGACTCTGCAGCTGATTGTGCCGCAGGATTGTTACCATGTTCAAGGATCTCTGACGATGCCAGAGTGTCATTCTTTTTATGCCACATCATAATTTTCTTGCGCGCTAAATCACAAGCTTCTTGATTTGATACGACATCCCATAGCCCATCACTTGCTAGAATTAGGCAATCATCATCTTTTGCACGAGGAAGAATTGTCGTTTCTGGTACGGGAGTTATCCATGGCTTCAGATTTTTATCCCCTGACAATGATTAAGTGAAATATTTAGTCCAAGTCGATAATTTTCATTATATGGGTTTGGTACAAAAGTATGTGCTCAGGCATTGCTGGTTCAATAGATTTTCTGCTAAATATGTTCCTTTTATTTTAGAAGTTGCCAATTATCGACATATTTCCCGCAGACTGTATTTGCAGCAATTTTCATATACTGATGAAAATTTACAGCCAAGGATCACATTATCAGCTTCAATGTTAAACAGCAGTATCAAATTATTATAGATAGCAAATGCTGTATTTTTGGGTCATTCAATTTGGTTATTCTATATGTTATTTTTCTTCTTCAAGGTTTTGAGTTAATCATGCTTTGTATTGAGTCAGATTCAGCTATTATTTTCCAATTTTGAGGAGAGGATGGTCAAGATCATTGGCAAATTCACTAGCCTAACAGAGGTCTTATTGAACTGGTAAAATTTTGAATTTCAAATCTGTTGGGTACTGGGTTGAGGCTAATCTGGTTTTCTGGTTGGTCAGGTTCAGATCGGATTAGTCTTTATTGATGGTTGTTGACTGATTCTGATCGAATCAAGCTAAAAAATATTTTTCTTGCTTGGTTTAAGATATAGGTTGTTCATGGGTGTTTGTATTCGGTCAGTCAGATTTTGCCACTTCTAAAATACTCTTTGAAGGAAAACAGCTAATAAGTCCATACAAATTTAAACACACAACTAAAGAAAAAAGAATCAATGTAACATTGAAATAGAAAGTAAAGAAGAATGCACTTCTACAAGCCTTAACCTTTTCTATCTGAAATAATAATCAAGCAATTTACAACCATTGATAGAATAACAACAGAAACTCACATACCGATGCAACGGGACATAGCAAGAACACCAAATACACGGTAGCCATTCCACCATACCACCTTCCCTTCCTGTGCCTCTATTCTCGCATAATCTTCTTCTCTCTCTGGCTGTACACTTAACCAAATGAATTTTTTACTGGTACATAGCCAGCATATATACGTGCATCATCAGATTTTCACTTTAATTTTTCTTTTATGCTAGATGTTTTATGGAGAGAGTTCATAGTTTTTTTTTTAAGGTTTCTTTAATAACATCTTGTATATTTACTCTTGTATATCTGTAGTGGCAAAAATAGTATCATGCAGGATATAATAAAGCCTTACTTTATGATCTACGGATAGAGGTATGGCCTGTTTGCTGCGCGAAAGGACTGCACGGGAATCGCCACAGTTTGCGACTATAACATGAGATGAGGTAACAATTGCTACAACAGCTGTCGATCCGACATTCTCAGGTGCAAAATGTTCCGATTCTTCATCAACCTTCTTGAAAGAATCTGAAAAGACTCTCTCCCACTCTTTCTTCAAATCAAAATTAATCGTTCCGCTTGAATTTGCCTCTTCTACTTTGTTTAGTTCTTCAGTTAGTGCCAGGTGGATTCTGTCCCGGCAATAATTTGCAATCTATATATTTGAAAAAGAGGAAAGTTACTTGTTAACTTCTTATTATTTTAATCCCATGTTTCATTTTTCTTTTGCTTGATTCAATTCCCGTGCCAAAATGGTGCAGTTCCAATAATTTGGGGCCCAATATAGTCGTAATATTAACTGCACATCCAAGATTAAACAACTGGGGTGAAATTAGATTAATGAAAGTTGTGGTTAGAATTATATATATATATATATATATATATATATATATATATATGGTCTCAATTAAAAATTTATGTTTAATTGAGTGATTAATGTGGACACCGGTTGAATCATAAGTTGAGCACAAATGGTGATTGTGAACCTTGTTTTTCAAAAAGAAAAGAACCTTACCTCTCTACGGAGAGATGTAAGTTCAATTCCAGCAAGAGGCATCCGAAAAAATAAATGTTGGGGTTAATGGAATCCTTGTATATAAAACAGCACGAACACTAGCTGTAAATATTGGGCCTAAATAGAAACCCAATTCATGAAGCCTTTTATTTTGGTAAAATCTTTTAAATTTTGAAAATATTTGTCTAATAAGCTTAAAATTAAACATTAACCTCTTTAAATTTATACCTTCTACTATTATTTCATACTTACTTGAGTACCGCCATGTCCATCATAGACACCAAAGAAATGGGCAGTAACTTTGAAATTATTCAGATCATCTAGTCCTTCTATTTGGGATTCCCGCGTCAGCATCCAAATAGGGACACAAAAAAACCCCGGCACCATCACAAACGCATCCTCCATTACAGACCTCTTGCCACATACTGAGCTGCACCCCCAAAGAGGCTTACATTCAGATAGAAACACACTGATCTTTTTCTGTTTAACAACAGCCGAACTGTCGTGAATTTCAGACTCTTCTCTCAACTCCTTCATTGAGGATGTTGCCTCATTGCTGATTGCCAGTAGAACAGGCAATGCAACCAAAGTAGAGTCCTCGTCAAATTTTCCCTCGTATTGAGACCTTATAGGTGTCACATTTTCTGTATGACTCGAGTATCCAAGCATGCTGACGACACCTACACATTAAATTAAATATATGCAAAGCTGTATCGTAAATTAGCAGGTTATTGACTATTTTTCACAAAACTTGACAAAGTAATTTTCTCTAGTAGTTATTTCAAAAAAACAACTGCTATCAGATTTCTCTAGTTCTTTGAAGAGGAAAATCTTTTCAACAATGTAACTGTGCTCCTCCTCTGAGTGAGGCGGAACACAAGCCATGGAGAAAATTAACAAAAAATATATAAGAAACTGTGAGTAGTTAAATTGAACTTCTAAAATTTACCTATCCTTAAAAAATCAATCTATAGACTTACAACTTGTTAATGTTGCTTTGATGTTCACGGCTACTTGTCGTTCTTTCTTAGATAAATAATTATCATGGTTTCTTAATTTGTTGGATGGGAATTATGATATTATTTGTTTCATAAATCCCCTGGAAAGAGAGGAGAAAGAGAGATTTCATATGGAGAGATTTTTTTTCTTTTTTTTGGAAAAAAATGATGGTTTTAGGTTTCTCTTTTTATAAACCAGTAAAAGTCGGATTTTGAACACACGTCTTCTTGAGACTTAAATGCTCTCATACGGGGAATGTTTGTAATGACACGTGGGCCATTTCGTTCTCCATTTCTTGAAGAAATGAAGAAGCAACTTTTTTTTTATTTAACCGTTTCATTTCTTTTGAATCCAATCTAGGAATCATGGTCCTGGAGTACATATTATTTATCTCATCTGTAAATGAAATAAAACAGCTGTCTACAAATGCAATAAACAACTGGTGATCCCTCTGCTTGGAGATGCTTTGAACACCAATTTGATGTTTACTAGACCGAGTTCACCCTTGTTGATATGAAAAAAGGGGAAATGATTGATAGTGTGAACATGTATTTACCGTGTTAAGAAACACTAAGATAAGAAGGTATTAATCAGTAGGAATGTTACCAACCAAAGATTAAATCTGTATCTTTATACATTGAATGCTAGCTCATGAGATGATAAGAAATAAAAAAAAAATTATTTATAGTAATAGTTATCTTTTTCTTTAAACAGAGTCAAACTTATCATTCATACTCGATGTGCTAATTTATTGTCTCCTTAAAATAACAGTTGAGTGTTTTGTTAAACACAGTTAAATTTATATTAACTTGATGCATTACTATCGATCGATCGTGAGAGGAGACATGCTCTCAAGCAGCATTAATTCTGTGGCTTAATTCCAACCTTTGTCCTTTTGCTTGGTAGCTCTATGGAATTAAATGTTTTACATATTTGAGGTTTTTCATATTTCCAACCTTGGTTTTCAAAGTGCTTTACATTGATATATATAATATATGTTGTTTGGATTGGATCAAACAATTAAATTTCTCTCGATTGTTGGTGATTTGATAAATCCCTATAAACTAATAAACTGCAACGGATAAGTGGGGTGACTGGATCAGTAAGGCCCCTAGAGCCCAAACAAAAATGGGCCTACTATCCGCTAGTTTATTAGTAAGGCCCATAGAAATGTTCCAATCACCAAGCTATCATACCTGAGCGCGTTCTTCAATTAGTTTAACAGAAAAAGTCTTTCAATTTTGTCTAACTTCTATTTTCAACGTTCATATTCAAGCTTTTAAAGTTTTATTTATAACATTTTAAAATACTATTTGCAAGCATTTAAACATCTATTTGTAAACAATTAAATTATAATATGTATAGTTTTAACTTCTAACTATTTTTATCTTCAAGCTGAAAAAAGAAAAATTCTTTTACGTACCCATGTTGCTATTGGATCGTTCCACATGTTGGGTTGATATTAGTTCTGTAACTTCTGCTTCTAAGAGTTTTTTGTCTTGTACATCTAAGATAACTAGAATTGTTACTAAAATAATATGAAATTATCTAATTAGGGACACGGCCATAGATAACTCTTTTCAATATTCAGCACCAAAGTATCAAATTTGTATTACTTGGAAGTGAAAATTAAGAAATTATATAGTACATGTTGTGGAGAATTTTTTCTTCTGTAAATTGGGTTCAGAGCATTGTTTTCTTGTCTATCTTATTTGATTAAAATGAACCAGTATATATAGCATGAAAGATGAACAACATACTACTATTAGTAGAACGGTTGCAATTCATAGTGAGTAGGGTTAAAATGCTTTATAGTTTTTGTATCTCAATTATGTCTCACATTTTTATCTCTATTTTTTAAGTTCAAATAATCGATTCAAAATGTTCAAGGATCTCCATATTAAATATGCTTGGAGACCAAATTTTATATTTTTGACAATTTATTAGTACTATATTTTAAAAATTAATATTTTTGGATGGTCCGAAAATCTTTTGAAAAACAATAATTTTGTTTCCATCTAAAAAATAATAAAATGTTTTTAAAAAAATACAACATTTAATCTTCAAATACATTTTAATATAGAGATCATATTGAACACTTCTAATTAATTGTTTGAACTTTAAAAACATAAATAAAAATGTGAGATATGATTATGACACGAAAATAATATGACATTTTAACCACTCATCTATAATATCAGTATAATTAATTATGCAACTGGCGACACGTTACCACATCCAGGGCCATTGATCCATTATTGCCGGAAAAAGGAGTGACCATACTTTATGAACGCCAATAGAGATATATTTTTTACTTCTACATTCTTTTCTTTAGCATGAAATGAAAACAAACAATCAAATTATTTCTAATGGTTTACACTAAATCTCAACTGGCGCCTTTCACACAGATAATAATTTCTGCGTTCTTCTAATATCATCCCCATCAACAGGAACCTTTTCAACAGATATAAGATACGCATTCTTAAATCTACTAGGACTAGTACTGCAAACGACAGGGTACATTTTTAAGTGTTTAGTGTTGAGCACAGAGAGAATCACCTACGCAGCCTCTTAACTGTTGGAGATTTTACTCTTTAAGAATTCTTTCTTTCAGTTTCCAGAAATTTCAGAGAATTAATAATATAATGTAATAGTGCGGCTGAAATTTCAGAGATATTTGAAATTTCATTGTTTTGGATTTTGAAATTTCAGGTAAGTTTCAGTTTCCAGTTCTACTGTATTTTTTGTACCTGCAGCAATAAGCAATAAGACTTCTCAATTGGACCAATCATAACACCTTTTCAAGGTAACATTCCACTTGGGCAAAAAAGCTTTGCACTAGTCTAATCAGTATACATAATAAACAGGGTACCATCCTTATATAAACCCAGACCAATTCAAAAAGTTTGGCCTAAAAAATAATAATAGAACTTAACATAATCAAATATTATACAATGAAAACTAGGACTTGCTTTTAAACTTCCATTTCGATCTCAAATCAACCACCAGTACTGTTATGTTATCCTTGCTTCCCTTTTGGAGAGCAAGCCTCGACAGAGAATCAGCGGCAAATTGTGCGGCACGATCACAGTCAGATTCAAGATTCTCGGATGATGCCACACTGCCATTCTTTTTATGCCACACCATAATTTTCCTCCGTGCTAAATCACATGCTTCTTGATTCGATACGACGTCCCATAGACCATCACTAGCAAGGACTAGGCAATCATCATCTTTTGCACGTGGAATTATTGTTGTTTCCGGTACTGCAATTATCCATGGCTTTAAATATCTATCCCCTGAAAATGACCAAAAATAATATCAAGTCAATTTTGATTATTGCCTGCCTAGGTATAATTGTTGGTTATACTAATATGTTGTGCCAATCAATAGTCCATTTCCATTACTTCTAAAATTGGCAATTTTTAATACTATTTCACATATAATGTATTTGTGATATTAATGAACTGTTAATAATTAGAACCAATGCATACTACGAGCTGCAATGTCCCACTACATGCACATTTTTGGTTCTGTTAAAAAAATGAATTTTGGTCATTTCAGTTTGGTTTCTCTTTGATATCTTTGTTTTCTCATTTTTGTCTTCTAGGTTTTGGGTTGGTCAAAATCATGTAGTGGGTCCCAAATTCAGATTATAATAACATTGATTAGTTCTTTTTAGGCAAGCCAAAAATGTTGCTTAGTCGTTCAAACTTCATAACAGCTGGGCAATATGTTTTCAAAAATTAGATTACAGGTTTGTTGGGTTTAGATATTAAATTAGGCTCTGGACCAACCTGATTAGCTGTATTCACTAATTTTGGAACAGTCATAGATACAGGTGGCATTCTTTTTAATAATTTCAATTTAGGATTCTTTCGGTTCGGCAGGTATTTGGATTTGGTCAGGTGTTGCCACCTATACAACCTTGTAAGAGGAAAAATACTAATAAGCACCATGAAAGAACAAAAACACAAATCAGTAACGAAAAAATATATATATATATTAAAATAAGAACCAAGTACCATTGAAAAAACAGAGAGGAGGAAACCTTCAAGTATGCATTTATAATACTGGCTTAAATATTTACTATCATCAAGTAATAATGCGAGAAACTCACATACCAATGGAACGTGACATAGCAAGAACACCGAGCACACGGTACCCATTCCACCATATAACTTTTCCTCCCTCTGCCTCTATCCTCGCATACTCTTCCTCTCTCTCTGGCTGTAAAATAAAATCCCTCAGATTGTTACTCCAAAGGTTTTGAGCAGCAAATGTGCATTACCAGACTTCCCTTTTTATATATTATTTTGTTTTATGAGGCGGCTATGATAATATGCATATTACACAGCGGCCCACACTACGGATTTATATCTTCATTTTAAAAGTCTAAATAGTCGATCTGAACCATTAAATATAATCTTCATATAAAAAATGTACATGTCGACCAAATTTTACATTTTTTATAATTTTTTTACTATATTTTAGATAGGAAGAATTTGAAAATTCTAGACCATCTAAAAACAATGATTTTCTACCTATCTAAAAAAAGAGGAGGTTTCTAATGCCTCATGTCTTCGTACCTCATATTTTATATTTTCGTTTTCAAAGTCCAAATTGTCGATCTGAACCGTTCAACATGTTATATATACTAAAATATGGTTAGGGATGAAATTTTATAATTTTTGAAAATTTTTACTATTTTTTAAGATGGGTAGAAAATCATTGTTTTTTGAACGATTCAAAAACAGTGATTTTGTACGTATCTTAATAAATAGTAAAAAAATTCAAACAATATAAAATTTCATTTCCATGCATCTTTTAGTATAAATATTACGTTGAATGGTTAGGATCGACAATTTAAACTTTGAAAACAAAGATATAAAATATGAGGTATGAGGTATGAAAAAGATGAGACATTAAAACCCTCCAAAAAAATAGTAAAAATATTCTAAAAAATGTAAAATTTGGTATGCAGGTGCATTTTCATATAAGAATCATGTTAAACAGTTTGGATCGATGATTTGAACTTTGAAAATAGGGATGTGGATCTATAGCACGGGGCGATCTGGAATATGCATATTATCATAGCATCACTCTTCAACAACAACAACAACAAAGCCTTTAGTCCCAAACAACTTGGGATAGGCTAGAAATGAAACCCAATCACAATTATAAGAGAAAAATTAGTAATGAAGTAGTAATAAAAATACGAATAAAAATAATAAAAGTGAAAGTGAAAGTGAAAGATTTTATTAATCTGTAATATGCTTTGTTTTATTTATTTATTTATAATTTGTAATATGCATATTATCATAGCCTCACTCTTGTTTTATTTATTTATTTATGATTTGCTTTGTTTGATGCTGGGTTAGTTATCAGTTTTTGTAAAGATTTTGTTAGTTGGCTTGTATTTGTGCACGGTGGAACAAATTATTAATATACAAGAAGTAATGAAACCTTACTTTATGATCAACGGATAGAGGCATGGCCTGCTTGCCACGTGAAAGGACTGCACGGGAGTCGCCACAGTTAGCTACTATGATGTGGGAAGAGGAAACAACAGCAACTACAGCTGTCGATCCGACAGTCTCGGGCACAATTTCCTCAGTTTCATCATCAACCTTCTTGAAGCAATCTATGAAGGCTCGATCCCACTCTTTCCTCAAATCAAAATTAATCTTTTCTCTTGGATGCCCCTTTTGAGCATTGTTTAATTCTTCCGTTAGTGCTTGGTGAATTCTGTCACGGCAATAACTTGCAACCTATGACGAAAGAAGAGTTAGATTCTAGTGTCTGTTGAGTTTTGATTTTCCACCTCTTTTGAAGTTAAAAATTGTGCACTGACGTAATTTGGGGCAGGATAAGTCTTAGTTAGACCTTAATTGGACAATCTAAGGTTAACAGATTTGATGTAATTTGTGAAATCTTAATTGCAGTGATGGAGGAGCATTCAGATTATAGGCAGTTAGGTTTAATTGATGTTTAATACCACAGTTAATCAAACACAAGTTGGGCCTTAAATTGAACCCCAGTTTATGATATTTTTGGTAAAATTTTTCCTTTTGGATCTTTTACACAGAAAATTCCACAAAGGGAGTTAACAATAACCCTTTCTTGGTAACTCTGATAAAAAGATTTCCTTGTGGATCTTTTAAACAGCAATTCATATGAAGGGAGTTAACCACAACCTTTTCTTGGTAACCCTGGTACCGATTGGTACCGTGTACCAGTTTTGTACTTACTTGGGCACCACCATGTCCATCGTAGACACCAAAGAAATGCGCAGGAACAGTAAATTTGCTCGATTCATCAAGCCCATCTATCGGGTAGTCCTGGGTCAGCATCCAAATTGGTACATTGAAAAACCTCGGTACCGCCGCATAGGCATCCTCCATCTCAGGCCTCAAGCCACATACTGAGCTGCATCCCCAAAGAGGCGCATAATCTGTCAGAAACACACTCTTTTTCTCTCTAATTACAGTCAAACCGTTGTCTAGTTCGTTTGCCTCTTCACTTAGGCATTTCACCGTGCACTTCACGTCCCTGTCAATTATCGATATAACAGGCATCGCAACCACCGGAGAGTTCTCCTCCATTGTTTTCTCCCCAGATTCAGACCGTATAAGCGTCATTTTAAAAATCTTCTCTAACCAATACTCTTTTTCTCCTTCTCTTCATATCTCAGCTGACAAACACTTGGCGAGAGAATTTGAATTAGTTATCCACATGCTTGCTTTATAAGCAGAGACGCTATCTGTTGTCCGAGGTGGATAGGTGGTGGATAGGTAATCACAGACGGGAAGTTGAAAAAAGAGAAGGGTAATAGGCGAAAAAGAAGGCTTTAGAAAGAGTAGGTGAAAAGGAGTATACGTGGAACCTTTAAACAAAGGGATCGCGTGACACCTATCTGGCTGCTTTTAGAACTGTTTGGTTTCCCTGGAATAAGCCACGAATAACGCCTGTTGCAACCTATTCGAGCAAATTACGCAATAAATAATCACCTAAAGCATATTGATTCGAGTATTATTTCTGATTGCGATCCAAATATACAAACCAAATAACATAAGAAAAATAAAAGTAAACTATCGTCTCGTGGAAAACGAACCACCCACACCTATTTTCTTATTCTTAAATAAAGCTACAGTTTATTCGCATTTGACACGTGTTGCCACCCATCGCTTTCAATCTTACCAGCTGTGACAAGGCGAGAGGAGAGAAGATGATAGAAGAAGGATAAGAAAAACACGGAAAAGCAGAGAGAAGAGAAAATTGAAAAGGATGTGGAAAAAGAAAGACCCCTCTTTGGTTGAGAGAAGCAGGGAAGAAACAGCAACGGACGCGTGTCGACTGGTCAACTAGTCAAAGAAGGAAAAGGTCCGCAGTATCGTGCGAGGTGCTTCCACGTGTAATACTTGTTCTACACGCTTTCATTTGCTGCTTTCGTAATCAATTACTGTGGCACCCACCTACTTTTTAAGTAGGTCAACAGCTGGATCCCTTGTCTCCGCCTCTCTGGCTCACTGTTAGGCCACATATAGCACACATTAATAGATACAAAGTTCATAGTAATAAAAGATCTAAAAGAAACACGTGCCTCGAAATTGTCATATTAACTGACAAGTGCGAAGTGCTCCTTTGTAATAGTGCTTTTGTCTTTAGTGGGTTCGGTTTCGGTATGGGAGTCCACATCTTTTGCATTAAACTCTAAAAAGAGCATCTTTTGAGGTAACGCATTTTGACCGTGTGATTTTAAACGGAGCTAATCCAGACACAGCTTATAATTCAGAGCCCTTTTAATATTAGTGTGGATGTAATCCGTACAAATCTTGAAACAAATCTAACGGTTCATATGCATTAATTCAAAAGATTGTCTTTTAGTTAGTGCAGAGGATACGAATTGCAGTATGGTAGTATGGAAGCCACCTCATCTATAATTGCGTCATCCATTGTTAATGGGAGGTACGCTCGCTTTAACTGCTTTGCCGCTTTGTATGTATAATTAGCCTTTTTTGGGCTCTGTGTTTGCTTAATTGCTTTCTCTGGGCTACGATCCATTTCCTTAAACAATATGGACTTTCATTTTTCGTCTTTATAAGTTACGTGGCAAGCAGCCTTAATGGGCTTTCATTTCCGAAATTTTATTTTTACCATCCTTAAAAAAAAAAAAAAAAAATCAATTAATAACTTTTTTTGTTGGTCAGAATTCGACATTTACAAGTTTTTGAAATGACGTACCAGGATAAATATGAAATTTTGGCCAAACTGATTTTTTTTTTTTTAAGGATGTTAAAAATAAAAATTTTGGCTTTCATTTTTTCTCTTTATTGCAAATTATTTTTCTTTGCTTTTGGTTTGCCAAAATAATTTATTTTCTTTTGAAGTGGCAAGTCTTTGTAATTATTGTATCTTAACCTTGTCAGTACCTTTTCTTTAGTTCTCAGGTTCTTCCCTGAACTTTTCCTTCCAAAATATTCAGAACTTTTTCTTCTTTAGTTTTGTTATAATCTCATAAATTAATATAACTAAGTTGTGTAGAAAAACAAATACCTCAATACATGAAACAAATACCTTAATTGATAAACAACTATCAGGTAACTAAATTGAAGGTTCAAATCTAATTATGTCAATCTTTAATCAGAAAAAGGGTCCGGATCACATTGAAAAGGACCGGATCCATTCCTCCTTCGAGCTCGGGTGGCTCGAAAGGATGCATATGACACGAGGATTCAAATCTAAATGTGTCAATCTTTAATCAAAAAAATCAAAACTAAGTCCGAGTGCTAACAATTTCTTTCAGAAATTTTATCGAACAAGTCAAATGCATATTTAGTTTAATCATGTTTTGGAGTAGATTTGTTAGGTCCTTAACGTGACTTTGCAGAAGTAATCAAAATTTGAATAGAGAATCGAATGATTGTTCAAAGAAATTGAGAAACTAGATATATATATATATATATATATATATATATAATTAGAGAGTTCAAAGCATTTATAGCGAAAACCAAAATCTGAAGCCTAATCAACGAAATAAAAAAAGACAGTTAAATCAAGAAACATTTTAATTACAGGAATTTTAAAGTAGAAATGCCAAAATAGAGAATTAGAAAGAGAGAGAGAGCTCACCGGGTGTGAATTTTAACAGCAATATTTTGACTCATGCAGCGTTAAGGTAAGAGAAAGTTTTTAGAAATTACTGTTTTGCCCTTTTTCAATTGAGAGTTCAAATTGTGTACGATACATAAAGAAGGAAACAATAAAAATGTAATTTTGACATGTCTAAACAAGCAACGCAGGATCTTTTCCCATTATCTCTAATATATTTGCTCTCTGTATTCTTTTTCTGTCTCATGGTTTTGATTTAATGAAACGCTCGATGGCTAAAGCAACTTGAGACATCCAACTATTGGGGTAATTTTTTTTCAGAGTGAGGTTAAAATGTTTTATTATTTTAGTATTCTAATCATATTCTATATATATATATATATATATTAAGTTCAAATAGTATAAAAAATTTTAAGTTGGGTGATTTTCTACCCATCTAAAATAATATAAAAAATTATAAAAAAATGTAAAATTTAATTTACAAGTATACATTTTTATGGAGACTATGTTGAATGGATTAGATCAACTATTAGAATTTTCAAATTGAAAAATTGAATCCATAGCGCATGCCAAGATACACTATGCATAGTACCATAATCTTACTCTAATTATAAAAGTTGGCTATTCTATTTCCATAAGCATATGTGGGTATATGCTCATAACTCGTTTTTGCGTTTTTAATGTCCAACTGGTCAATCTGAAGCGCTTAACACGTTCTTCATGTTAATATGTGCTTGGAGACCAAATTTTATATTTTTTGGACTTATTTTTTTTTACTATTTTTTTCAGAAAATTTCAAAACAAACATAAAAAATATTAAAAAAATAATTAAAAAAAATGAAAAAACCTATTTTGAAAAATTCTAAATAAATAGTAAAAAAATTCTAAAAAATATAAAATTTGGTCTTCAAACACATATTAATATGGAGAGCACGTGGAGAGCTTCAGATTAATTAATATAATTTTGAGGAGGGTTAAAATGCACCCAAATTCACCCTATTATTTTTCTCCATTTTCAAAGTCCAAATAGTCAATCCGAACCGTTAGATGTGATCTATATATTAAGACGTGCTCGGAGAACAAATTTTACATTTTTTGGAATTTTTTTCTATTTATTAATCCACTTTGAAAATTGCTAATCCAATGGTCCAGAAAATGTAAAATCAGTGATTTTCAAAGTGGCTTAATAAATAGTAAAAAGATTCCAAAAGCTGTAAAATTTGGTCTCCAAGCACATCTTAATATATAGATTGCAACTAACGGTTCGGATTGACAATTCGGACTTTAAAAACAGAGAAAAAGATTTGAAAGATAAAATACATTTGTATGCACAAAAATTTGGGTGCATTTAAACCCTCCTTTGTAATTTTATGTATAAATAAAAAATTATCATATATAATCTTATATTAATTAATTACCCTATGAAATAGGAGTACAAAATACCTCTTGACTATACTCTTATTCAATAACAATAAGTTAACAAAACAAAAAGTTACCCATATCCACATGATAGAATACGGTACGAATCAGATAATATTATAATAGATTAAAGGGAAATTTAATCAATTATGTATATTAGATGGATAAATGGGACAATTTCATAATTTGAATGGTTTTTGAGTGGCAACTTGATAATCTTAAGTTTTGAGATGGCAATTTGATAATTTCTAAATTTTGGGGTGGCATAAAAAAATATTTCCCTAGATTAAATAGCATCATAGACGTCTACAGAATTAGAACCGGTGAAATTTAATGAATTACCTATGAAAGATCTAAATATAAGTAAGGTAATTAATGTCCAATATGCCACAAGGCCCCATTACCCATAACTTCTATAATTTTAATTTTAATGTATGCATGTATGTATGTATGAGAGAGAGATAAGCTACGTTACTCCATGGAGTTGCATGTATTATTTTCATTTTGAAAGTCTAAATGATCGATCCAAACTGTTAGATGTGATCTCCATATTAATATGTGCTTGAAGATCAAATTTTACATTTTTCTAAATTTCTTTACTATTTATTAAGTATTTTACAAAATTGTTGATCCAACGGTGGCTGCTGATTTTACTGTTTTGTTTAGTCACTGTTGAATCAACAATTTTGTAAAATACTTAATAAATAGTAAAAAAATTTAGAAAAGTGTAAAATTTGGTCTCCAAGCACATATTAATATGGAGAACAAGATAAATGGTTTGGATCGGTCATTTGAATTTTGAATTTTAGATTTATGGTCCAATGTACAAACCCCTCCATGCATTGGAATGCACCATAGCGCATCTCTCTCTCTCTCTCTATATATATATTCTTAATTACAATCAATGTTTTCTATAGTACTCATGTTGTATATGACATGTATCTGTTAATATAAGTTTAGGTATAGGATAATAATGATAGTTTCAGTATTTCAATTGAACTATATATGATATATATTATTCGATACCATCTATCCTCTAAAAAAATTTCCACTAGCTTGAATTAATATAGAAGGTTTCCGTGAAGAACACCTCCAATGAGAAAGTGCGGTCAAAAGATATTAATTAGTTATGTTTCTGTTTGGGACTTTTTAGTCTTAATTAACAGTTCTGGATTCACACGTAATTCAAAGAAGTGTATTAGGTATATACATACTATATATTGAAGTTGAAAGTTGATTCCAACAGAAACAAATTAGGAAATGTTCTGTTCCTCTGTCCAATTTAGGACGGGATATGATGTATTCTTTGGAAAATTTATATTTCCATTGTACCAAGAATATGGAAAAAGGTAATTGTTTTTAGAGGAGTGCCAAAAATAAAAAAAAGGTAAGGAATATATTCTCTGTATGTCTTTCTCTAATTTTCCTCGTGCAGGTATTTGTCTTTCATTGTTCTCAATCAGTTATAGATATTTTTTTATTTTTGAGGAAAATGCGTTCAAGATTCTCGTAGATATATTATTTGAGAAAATGTAATGTCTTCCGAACTACAGTCTTTCAAAAATCTCCGTGTATAAAAGTCTTTTATTTTTAGTTTAGTTCTGACACATTTTTAATTGCCACAAACTGTCATAATTTTAACTGCTATAATTTCAAGTACACTATGTATGTTTATAGAATTATGTGTATGTTTATATGATAATATATGTATGTTTACAGGATAATATGTGTATGTTTACATGATATTATGTGTATATTCATAGAAGGTGGTCCCCAACAGCTGTCACGCGTTTTTATATTTACATGATTTGTTGAATTAGTTTACAGGATTTAGTATTGATGTTTATCGAATTAGTTGAAAATTTTCGGGAATTTTTGAGAGACTGTTAGCTGCTTCCATATTATTTTGGCCTTTTACATTTTGAATAAGGGAAATTTCTAAGAAGAATCAAAAGAGGAACGGTTGCAGGGACATATTATGGGGACTTTCAAATCCAAAAATGTAATTCATGCATATTTGAGCGTCGTTTAAAAATTGATTAAATGTCAATACAATTTTACAATTGATTTTTCAAATTTCGTAATTGGTAATTAATTTATCAGTAGCAAATCACATCAAATTGAATATATGACATACTCTAAATATTAAATAATATTTGCAGAGAAGGGTTTAAATGTCTCCATTATGCCTCTATATATTTTAGACATGATTTATATCATTTTTTCTATGCACACATACGATATTTAAAATTTGTTTTAGTTAGTATCAAGAGCTTGTAAATTAATATAAATCAATATGGATAAATTTTGGATGTTGATGTTTCAACTTATTTATTCATATAAAATCAAAATTAGATAGTGATAATTTATTAGGTATGTGTAGAGAAAATAATATGGTTTTGTTCTAATATATACAGGGAGGAGGGATCGGATGACACCCTTTTTTGGTAATATCGGATGACACCGTACATTTTCAAAGTTCAAACAGTCGATCCAAACCGTTCAACTTAATGGATATGTTAAAATGTGCTTGCAAATCAAATTTTACATTTTTCTGAATTTTTTTACTATTTATTAAGATGGGTACAAAAATTCAACGGTCTGAATATAGCAATTTTGTTAAATACTTAATAAATAGTACAAAAATTCCAAAAAATTTAAAATTTGATATGCAAGCACATTTTAACATATATATTATGTTGAACGGTTTGGATCGACTGTTTAGACTTTGAAAAGTTTGAAAATGCACGATATTATCCAATGTCACCAAAAAAGGGTGTCATGCGATCCCTCCTCATATATATATATATATATATATATATATATATATAAGAGAGAGAGAGAGAGAGAGAGAGAGAGATGAGCTATGGTGAGTTGCGAAGTAAAGCGACTATTTTACTTCACACTCATATTTTGCGATTTGAAAATCCAAATGACCGATCCGAACCGCTCAACATGATCTCCATATTGAAATGTGCTTGGAGACCAAATTTTATATTTTTGGAATTTTTCTACTATTTATTAAGCAATTTTGAATATCACTGATCCGATGGTCCAGAAATTTTTACTGTTTTTACTGTTCACACCAAAACAACAGTTTTCAAAATTGCTTAATAAATAGTAAAAAAATTTCAAAAAAATATAAAATTTGGTCTCCAAGCACATTTCAATATGGAAATCACATCTAACGGTTCAGATCGGTCATTTGGACTTTCAAAATAAAAATACGACGTAAAGTAGAAACGTGTTTTACTTCGCAACTCACCAGATTTTTTAGAAAAACAAACAGAAATTTGTCATAAATTTCCAACAACAGTTGAAAATTATATAGTGTCTGATCGAAACATACCACCCAATGAAGTTCATGTAATTTAAATTCAAAAGAATTCATATTAATGAATTCCAATTGAACTTTGTTGATCAAAATCATAATGAAAAAAAAATGGGTATATTCAACACAAATACATGAAGTTCTAAGATGAATTTATACATATCCATTCATAAAATTGGATCAATCGAATTGTTAGAAAGGTATCAGAACCACAAATCATAAAAATGCAAAAAAGTAACTTTTTTTATTTATATTTCATAGATTAAAATTCAAAATTAAAATCCAAATAGTTTATTGTTTATTTTATTCAGAGATACATATATTCACATAAGATTTTATGATTTTTGGTTCTCGTATTATACCGTATCAAGTGATAAAAAATAATAAACTCTAATTAAACTGTGATTGATTAATTTTGGTGTATTTATTTTTGAACCGTTCGATCTATTATAAGATAAATTTGAAAAGTAAAAGAAAATAAAATTGTGTGCCCCCATTTCTAAACAAAATGAAGAAGATCAAGAGTTTGATTTACCATTTTAATTTCAAACTTTGATGTATACAAGTAAAGAAACTTGATTACAAAATAATAATAATAATAATAATAATAATAATAATAATAATAATAATAATAATAATAATAATAATAATAATAATAAGAAATACATATATTCCATAGGAAAAAGCCAAAATGACAAAAAAATATTTAGTGAAAGTGAATTCATATTAATAAAATTAGTTGCTCGTGGCAATATTAATAGTTAATGTTACTCAAACCCCTCCTCAACATATGTTCTCTAGATAATTAACAACTAATAAAATAGAGAATTTTATTTTATCAAAATTGAAGAAGTAAAATTGTAAAAAGATTCACTATAGCTTAAATTGAGTAGTGTATTAAATTTGGGGATTCCAAATAATTTGATAAGATATCAAATGCTGATAAGATATTCTTAAAAGATGTGAGCATCTTATATTCTTAAAAATAAATTGGTCATCCATTATGATACTTAAATAAGAAAATTAATAAGGAATAGGAGATAGCTGGAGAGTAGAAATAAGGAAACAAATAAATTGATTTTCTCTCCAATTTTGTTCTCTATTTAATTTTAATTGTAACATATCGTGTGGCAGTATGTGTGGCAAGTATGTTTCTAATTAATTAAATTTAGACTTTTATACGTAAAAAATATATATTTAATTAGAAGCAGACATATTATTTGATTAAAGAGTTGATTTAAATCAGAAATCTCATCTTACAATCATAAACATTGACGGATCAGGGCATCTAGGTACATAATATAAAAATGAAGATGAAGATGCACATAAGTATCCTTAGTTTCTTACTAAACCACAAACATGTCACATGTTCCTATAAATCTGATATCGTACCAAAAATACCTTAACCATATAAGCCATTTTACTCTTTTACTTTAACTATAATTAATCATACGGAAATATTATTATAATTGGTTGATAAGTAAAGCTAAATTACCAAAATGACTCAAATATCCTCTTGGAAGATAACTGGTCAATTAATAATGAAACTGCTTTCCCATTATGCAACAATTAGTTTTTCTAAAGAAATACCAGAGTAGACCCCATATATATTCCACTTATAGGATATTCTCAGTACATGCACAACTTTGAACACAAACATCATTAAATTGAATTATTTATATGGATCCTTACAAACTAGCTTCTAACACATTATTTTCTTTGTTCTTAATTAATTAAGAATGAAACTCTTCATCTCATTCATGCTTACTTTTTTCTTACACACAGTTCAATTACTTGCACTAAACTTTAACACAGATTTCAGTGTCACATGGGGCGATTGGCATGTGGACAGATCCAGTGATGGAGAAGAGATGAAGCTCCAAATGGATCAATCCTCTGGCTCCGGCGCTGCGACAAATGCTGAGTTTTTGTTCGGTAGATTCGATATGCATGTCAAGCTTGCTTCACCAGATTCTTCAGGCACAATTTCGACTTTCTATGTATACCTTCTTTGATATTTTTGCCATTAAATTACTTTGCTTTAAGTATATATCTATGACTATTTTTGTTATTTTCAGAGGGACTTAAAAATATAAAATATGATTATAGGTTATAAGGAAAGGTTTTTGGTTGGAAGTAATTGTTTCCATGATACGTATATTGGAAATTTGGAATATATATATGAATTGCAATACTAGATTTCCATGAGCAAAAATTCTGATGCATCCAGCATTTAACCAGTACTTTGCAGTCGACTATTTTAGAATTCAATTAGATTTAAAGATTAGAATATAAGATAAGTCCCAGTATAAATTAAGTAAAACGCTACATTAATTAGCCCATTGCTAGAAAATGCGTTGACATGCATGGTTAAAAATACATTTTAGTTACTGATCCAAAAAAAATACATTTTCATGCAAGTAGTGTGGTGTTTTCATTTCTTTGAAATATACACTCTTTAGGCTATCTCCCTCAAAGTCAGGTGTTCTTGTGCAAGTATGAAACACTAGAACATATTAATGTGTATGATACTGATAAAAAATAATTCTTTTTCTAAATCAGAATTTTTTGAATGCGTGCAGCTCCAGTCAACAAATAGAGATTTAGGGTGGGATGAAGCAGATTTTGAGTTCTTAGGAACTAATAGCACTGCACATTATAAGATCCATACAAACCTTATAACAAATGGAATTGGAGGTAGAGAGCAGCAGTTCTATTTCCCATTTGACCCCACCGCTAATTTCCATACCTACTCTTTCTTCTGGACTCCCCAACAGATCATGTAAGCTAGCTCTTTCCTGAATCTATAATATTTCTGCTTACTATGATTTCAGTGTGTGTGGGTATTACAGTCTAATTAACCAGCCAAACAGGATGTGTTATACAATACAATACAATACTTCTTGGTTAGTGATAAATAACACTTTTATAGTTTTGAACTGATATTTATCAGTGCCACTAAGACAATAATTTAGCAAAATGCTATGCACATGTACTTCGGTTTCTTGTTTTTACTTACCCAATGAAATTGTCATTTGGTAAATTTACTTATTATTGGACTGAACTAGTTGGTTAATTTTCATAATACTTAATAATATCAATTAGGACAGTACCACATAAAAAAACAAACAAAAAAAATAAAATTCCACAAGAACTACAAAGAACCCTTGGAACCATATAGGCTTGTAAATGCTAGAACTAGTAGTAAACATCATCTGTCAAAGAGAAAATTCTAACCCAGGTAAACCCAATATCATCTCTGCTGTATGGTTGCTTGCTTCAGCAATTAGCCCATAAATTAATTCATGTGTCAGATTTAGTAGCAAAATTTACCTTTAACCATGTTTGAAGATGGTACGTTGATGGCATTCCAATCAGAGTCTTCAGGAAATTGAATGATTCAAGTATCTTGTACCCAAATCAGCAACCAATGAAGATATATACAAGTTTATGGAATGGTTCAGGCTGGACGGGAGAAGTCAACTGGACCAATGCACCATTTGCTGCACAGTATAGAACTTTCCATGTCAATGCATGCGTGGGATGGCGAGATGGGTCAGTCATCAACTCAAATTGCAGCAATGCACCTCCCTTTTGGTTGAAACACAACTTGAGCACCTGGGAACGAGAAAGGATCATTGGAATGCGGGAGCAGTACCTGATATATGATTACTGTAATGAAAAACAAGCAGTAAATAATGCAACACGTATTGAGTGTGCACACAATCCGTAAAGTGTGCATATCTGTATGTTCTATTGTACATTGTTGCTAATAAGGGAAACACGTCTGATATCTATTTCTTTAGCTTCTGTTGTTACAATTTTTAACAACAAATAGTGAACATAAATTCTTCTCATGGATAATATCCAAAACTAAAATATACCAACAAGGGAGCTAATACAGAAACAGAAACACTACAATTCTAGACAACAAATTAGATAAACAAATCTATTATATATGAACATTAAAAATTATGAAGAGCTACTAATGGAAGCACAATGATAACATATTACACAAATTGCGCATTATCACGAGTTCACAACCAAAACATTGCCCATAAATGTTTTACAGACAGTTATATTATTTTTCAGTACAAACGGTGGATTTATATTATTTTGGTGGCCGCTTCCTAGAGTTTGGCTAACGGCTATCACAATACATAACATTAAGACAAAACAACAAGAACAAGCAAAAGCACAACAAACTATAATAACACTAACAACCTAACTAGGGTACCATAGCTGTTGCTTACTTCAGCAGACAATACAACAAAACGGAACAAGGTCCTGAGGAAACTTACAATACTGATACAAAACACAACATTCTATGGTACCCTTAGTTTAATGGCCAGACACTAGCTTAGAGATGGCCGGAGGAGGGGCTCCAGTCCAGTGCAGGTGCTGAAGACCCAGAGGTAGATGCTGCCTCGTCAGAGAAAGGGAGTGGCTGGAAAGCGAGACCAAAGTCATTCTCAGTAGTGCCTTGGTCCCACGAAGAGAAGAGGTCAGAGTACCTGGGGCCTGCCATTTTAAAATCTGGTACAATCGAGTCGAAGATCTCATCAAATTGTGTGGGGTTATTCACCTCTTCTACCTCCGCCTTCTTTGATCTTATCATCTGCTTGTATCAAATTAAGAAGGCACAGGATGTTGAGCTTAATTAACAGCCTGTAGGCACATTTCATCTTTTGCTTTCAAGTTATTTTAATTTTTGTCAGGGCAACTGTTTAAATTGATCTTAAGCAATATATTACACAGCTTTCCTTTTTAGGAACAAAGAGAGCATATATAGTAGATTAAAAAACCTTTGGATATTTGTTTACTCACAGTTACATAGCTTGGATAATTTTCACTGAAGACATAAAGTTGGTAAAGTAATAAAATAAGTTGGCAAAGTAATAAAATTCAAAACATAAATGCTTAGTATAGAAAAATATATACCAGATGACCCTTGGCATCATCCTTGTAGATCATAACAGAATCACCAGCTTGCAAACTGTGAGTTTCAACATAATGACCTGTAATTAAAAGTTCAATTAAGATACTTAGAGAAATAGGACTAATATCCTTCTCAGAATGCACCGATATTTGAATTGATTACGCACCTGTGTTTTCAAGGATGTACATTCTTCCTCTGTTGTTGGGCCAGTACCTGAGATGTTAAATAAATTTAGAAATCTTACAGAGTATCAGTTATTTATTAATACGATATCACATTCTTCCTTTCTGCAACACTATAGAGCTTTATATACGATGTCGATCTGATTATTATACAACAGTAGCACATTTTGTGGCAATAAGAGTAAACAGAGTATTTTTCAGCTGCGGTATTGAATCTAGACCAACCAGGCCAAACTCAATTAAACTGAATCACCACACTACCCCTTTGTTGGCCTGAAACAGATCTGAACTCGTGTGACTTGAAAGCATCACAGGTATTATTTATAAAGCACCCCCATTTTTTGCTCCAAGCATCCGTCAAGTGATGCATCTTAATCTAAAAGTATCAACTCACTTGTACTTAAATTCCCAGAGCTGAAAAGTCTCGATATCATGCATCCTCAAGTTTCTCCCTTCTCTGTTTTTTAGGACTGGCAAGTTGACTTCAGCACAATTCTGTAAATTTAAAAGAGAAGTCAAATATTGGAGTTTCAAATTATAAATTGTACTCAAATGTCAGAATACCAAATGTCTTAGTTATGAAATTTTCTTGAAAATAACTGGCCTTCGGTAAAACGATACGTTTTAGAGGACCGACATCAGTCACTGTCAGCTCTTTCTTAATAATCAGTCTTAATCCCTCGACAGCAACCTGTCGTAAGTTGCAAAGACAATATTTTAACTCGTTGATAATTTGTTAAGAGTGCTTTATTTTGTAGCATCAAAATAAGAACTCACATCTGGGTCAGGGGCAGGAAGATTTAAGTCAAGTCTCCCCTGCAAAGAGAAACATACAATCGATCCATTTGTTGTTGAGAAAATTTAATTAACCTTATTTAAGCTATACAAAAAAGGATAACACAACGATCAAACTAACGATTTATATGAACTTCTTTTTGTTTTATCTTTCCTTTTTTATTTTATAGGTTGCTCAATTATTTTAGATGACCAACATATACATCTTCATCAATTGCAAATAAAACACTGCTTCTGGGTCTTCTTTTCTCAATGCGTTTCAGAGTAAATTACAACCTTTTTTTGATCCATGCCGTTAAAAGTAAATTGGATGGCTCATACTGTTCCTGAACGCAATGGCCGCCAAATTGACCATGCTACCTCAAATAAAAAAATTGCTGGTTCAAGCAAGATGTCCAATTTACTCTCGACAGCGAGTATCAAATGAACAAGTGGAAGCTTCAGTTACAAACTTACAATCGATTATGAGGTGGATTGTATTGCTTTAATTTATTCCTGAAACTGTCGCGGAGCCAACAGTTTCATAAATCATAATTCGACTAGCCCCAAACAGCTACCATTATAATTAAGGAAAACACGTGGAAATCATTATATATTCTGACCGTTGTATCCCCTCTCTCCACAACACAAATTCAGTCAGAAAAAAAAAAAAACACAAAAATACTGATACATTATAGAGTTTGTTCCGATAGTCGTATCTAATATACAAAATGTGCAAGCAGTACAAATCAAATTACAAAACTGGGGTCATTTGTGTATCGGAGTTTAACATTTTTAAAATTTATAAATTAAACCATTAAATTCCCAAAATTATACCAATGCTCCCTTTAACAGTTATATTTGAATTGACCGATACTCCAATATATTGTATCATATTCTTAAAACAAAATATGTTCCTAAATTTCCATGCCATCACTATCCAATATCACTGAAAAAAGGTAGAACGGGTTAACCAGTGCTTAAGCCAATCTATACACAAAAGCTAACTTAAAGAAGCCATAGAAAATCTCAACTGAAAACTACTACGAAAGGAAATCAAACTTAAGAAACCCTAATCTCTACATAGAGAAGAATTTACAGGATTGCTAATGGAGGAAGGAGGCCTGCGGTTGTTATTGCGACCCGAACTCCCTCTGAAGCTTCTCACAGCCGGCGCCACCGACCTCCGGCGATCTTCTCCGACTACAGAAGCAAGCCGAGGTACACGTCCAGAGATAGACCCTTGGTTGGAGCTTCTTCTGCTGGAAGACATGAACCTAGACATTTTTTAGCTAGCTAGCTTAGGCTTTTTAGCCTGATTTTTTAATTTTTTTTGGATTTCTGCGAGCTCTCCAATGCACCTTAGTGCGTATTTAAACTACAGTGAGAGAAAGAAGAGAGAGAGAGAGAGAGAGTGAGAGAGTAAGGGAGAGGAGAGAGAGCTACTTCCGTTGGGGAATGGTGGAGTTTTGCGAGGAGGTTGATGCCAAGTGTTACCTTGGCTCTGAATACACTGCACCCTCTCTCTTTTCCTTTATTTTGTTACTACTTTATGAATTGAGCGTTTCGTTTTCGCCGTTCCAGCTTCCCCGTTGAACAAAAAGGTTGTCATTCCGGCAAATATTTCGGTTTCTTTGGAGCGAACCGCACATTCGTATTTCATGTTGTTACCATTTTATTCATATATAACTTCGTTTTATGTATATATATTGTTCGCGCGAGTAGATTATTATTATTATTATTATTTTATTCATATCTATACTTTATGTTATTTAATTTCAACTTTTTTATATTGTTCAAGTAAAAGTGTCAATAGATACAATACATAATAAAGAGGCGATATTTTTATATCTATATCAACAATTAATCTTATATATATACTACTTTTACTTATTAAATTTTGATCTTATCCATATATACTATATTTTTATCTGTTAAAAATAATAGATAACGAAATGAATAACAGATAATTATTAAATAAATATAATTTAAAAATATAATAAATTAATTAATATTAAACTCATCACGTATATAATATTACATAAAATGTATTTTTTTTAAAATATTTTCTACAACTATTTAAAAATTATATATTATTTATCAAATATAACGATGTAAAATGTTGTATGAATTAATATTGTCTTACATTTATTAATTGAAAAACAATATAAAATGTTGGAGAAATTAATTTTATCGTAAATTATTAATAAAATGTATAAATTTTTGTGTAAAATGAATTTAATCATAAGAACAAAAATTATATAGTTGGATAAATTAATCATATAGCTCTCTTTGAATGTTGAGGGTTCAGTAAATTATAGAGTTGGATAAATTAATCATATAGCTCTCTTCGAATGTTAAGGGTTGGGAAGTGGTGGAACTTTTCAAATAGTTCACAAAACCTGTTCAGATAACCAATTTTTCTCCAGCACTTTCTCATTTATTTTCACAAGACTTGTTCTGACTGTATTATTTTTTTTTCTCGCTATTAATGGATTGCTTTCTCACCTCTCTATTGGTCATTAAACGGGTCGGACCCATTGTCTCTCTTCTACAAGAGAATAACAAACAATCAAGTTTAAATATGAATGTAACTAGATTATTTTCTTTTTCTTTGTGGGACTAACTTTAGATCCAATCCGGAACTCTCTTGTACTCAACTTCTATAATTTATTATAATTAAAAAATATTATTTGTTACACATGGAACAACTTTATTTCTTCATCAAATAGACTTAAAAGAACGTCAATATCACCTTAGAATAGAAAGTGATTTTCTGACATAGCAAATTAAAAGATTTTACAGGTAGCTCAATGTATAGGTTTTCATATTTTTATTTTATTTTAATCAAAAGAAACCTATGTAATAGCTATCTTGTATATCGTTGGATCAATGCAATCGCCTACGGGCTTTCAACCAAAAAAAAAAAAAATAGAAAGTGATTAAAGATTATTAATTGATTGAAACATTTTAGAATTATATATTTTTTTAAATATTACTGTTACAAATATTTGTCACCAGCTTTAGTTAAATAATTTGATTGAAAATTTTATAAATACTATTATTGGAAATAAAATATTATTTGATTATTTGATTGAGAAATATAAATAAAATAAATCAAGATTTCTCACAACTAATTTTATGGTATAACTGAACACTCATTTGAGTGCATTTTTATTATCAATCCTGTGTGTATTTATGAGTATGGGTTCCCACGAATTAAATAGCAGATTCTCAAACTTGTACAATTTTATCATGCACAATCCTGTAACAAACAAACATGTTCATATGTTACAATATTTATCAGTAACCCAATATGGTAACTAGTATAAATTAATTTTATTCTACTCTTATTCGATAAGTTACGGGACTTTTTCTTACCCCATGCATTCATACTCATTAATTAAGTTAATAAAAAAAAAATTTATTCATACATGTTTTATCAAATACAGTATAATTCATATAAATTATTAAAAGACTTCCGTTAACACCTCTAAATCGAGCAAGACAATTGAGAAAAAATAAATAAAAATAACGTCCCGAGAACTCTGGAAGGGAAAGTACCGATAATACCTATATTGAATCCACACGAAATGAGAACTGAAACTTCCTTCCTGGCTTGATGCTTTCCTGCACCATGTACACATGATTTATTTGACTGATATACGGACCCCATCAGCTATTGTGGGCGGGGTGTCTGTCGCGTTCAACATATCTGCAGTTTAGTTGGGCTGGAGAGAAGATTAATTATATCGGGCCCGTGCTTGCCACACGGCAGTCGGCGCAAGTCATAATCTTTGTTTTGCACTTCGGCCGTGAAAATTTTATATATAAACCCGGTCTGTACTCGAATGAGTAAACTGATAGGATATATATTAGAGTAGAACTAGCTAGGATTTTCATCAAGCTTCTTAGAAACTTAAGTATAAAATTCATCAAATTTATTTTAAATGATAAATTCGAGCTGTTGAAAGTCACCTATCTTACGAATGATGCGTCTATATTAATTCGAATGTTTAAAATTTTCACATGTAGACACATCATTCATAAGATAGGCAGATTTTAACAGTTCGAATTCGCCATTTGAAGCCGATTTAATATATTTTAGGTTTGAGTTCACCAAGAACCTTGGTGAATTTAAGAACACCTTAGTTCTACTCTATATATATTATTTGTTTATTCGAATTCTTTTTGTAGATTTGTATATTGTCAAATAAGAATAGTGTACAGATATATATATACTTGTATAATTTAAGTGCATATAAATACGAAGATGGTTTTAGTTTCTGAAGGAGATATATATATATATATTTATATTGTAATAACATGACAAATTTAATTTGAAAATAAAATCATTTTGATCATTATAATGATTAAACATTTGAATTATATCCTCATTTTATTTTATGTTATTTATATTATTTAATGACAAGAATAATTCATAAAATAATATGTTAATTTTATTTGTTGTAATATTTAAATTACTTATTTGAATTTAATTTGTATGTGTTTAATATTTGATTTGTATTTATACATGTTTAATATCCAATAAGTATTCATAGTAGTAGTTTAGTATTCAATCCATATATGTAATTGAAAATCAAAATGAATACATATATAATTTTACCAATATCCAATATGTATCTCATCCATCTGATATTGTTTCCTTGTTTTTAAGGATATATCTTCTTGTATTTCAAAGGGTGTTGAGCTACTCTGTGATTCTAATTTTTTTTTTTAACTATCTATATTTAAATTTAATTGAATTTTTTTTTCTTCTTTAAGTTTTTATATAATTCAGCTTTTTTATAGAATATCAAATATTTACTTATAACTTAGTAATTAAAGTTGCTTATTGTGGTTGTAAGAGAATTTCAGTTCAAATTTTATTAGAGCATTATATACTTTTACATTTCATGTTTCAGTTTCTCTATTTAAATTCTTTAATTCCGCCCCTGCTTATTTTATTGGTTACGTATAAGATATGAAAAATAGTAATCCAAACATAATGTTATTAAACAAAGCATATGCCCGATACTAAAATAATAAATTTTATTGACGGTCTGAATTGTTAGGATGCGTTTGGATGACTCAAGAATAGAGCTAACTTTGAGTTACCTCCACTATTCTCAAACTTTGGTGATCCAAACATAAATTAGCAAATTGAGTTAGCTCAAGAATAGCTCTATTCCACTAACCCCTAAAAATGATGGGTTAGCAAAAATAGAGCTAGCGGGGTTAGTGATATTAATAAAATATTTGATTCCTCTCAATTAGAGTTAGTTTAAATATTAAATTAATACTAAATAAAATATTTTATTGGTATTAAATAAATAGAATATTAGATTAGATTAGTGTTAAATAAAATATTAGTTTAAATATTAAACCTAATATAATATTAATTTAAAAAATAGAATTAAATAAATATAATATCAAATTAGATTAATATTAAATATCATATTGTAGCTAATTAAATATTAAATTGAATATAATATTAGTTTAAATATTGTATTAGTATTAAATTAAATATTATATTAAATGTAATATAATATTAGTTTAAATATTAATTAAAATATAATATTAGTTTAAATATTAATTAAAATATAATATTAGTTTAAATGTTAATTGTAATATAATATTAGTTTAAATATTAAATTAATATTAAATATATATTAGATTAGTTTTAAATCAATGTAATATAAAATTAGATTAATATTAAATAATATGTTAGATTAAATATAATATAATATTAATTTAAAATTTTATTGTAATATAATATTAGTGCACATGTTAAGTGTTGAATGTAATATAATATTAGTTTAAATTTTAAATGTAATATAATATTACTTTAAATATTAGATTAGTATTAAAGAAAATATTAGATTAATTATAATATAATACTATTTTAAATATTAGATTAGTATTAAATAAAATATTAAATTAGTATTAAAAATATTAGTTTAAATGTAATATAATATTAGTTTATATATTAAATGTAATATAATATTTGCTTAAATTTTAGATTAGTTTAATTATTATTTTATTCATTCCCTCCATCGTTATTTTAATTATACAATCCAAATGATTTTTTTGTTAATCCGAATAGGTTAAAGTTAGTGTTATTTTTAAACTACATTAGCACTATTCTCAACCACGTACTAACTTAAATCGTTATTCTTGTACTAATCCTTGCACGATCCAAACGTACCTTTAAAGTGATAAGGAACATGGTGTTAAGAGATAAGGATAAATTAGAAGAGATTTCAAAATATGAAAGTTCGCCTCCGGTGTAAAAAAAGGGTTCCTCAGCAGGTTTTGGCAATTATCGAAAACCCATACATTACATATCTTTTTTAAAGGATATCGCATTATATATTATTCAATATGACTTAGATCAATTAAGATACATTTACAGTTGTTTTGTCATTAAAATCATAACTACATACTAATATTGTATCTGTGTATTGCAACAAAGATATATTTTAATTGAAAAAATTCACATGCAAAATGACATATATTTATAAAAAATAGATCAATGAAAAAAAAATTATTCAACAATAGAAAAAATAGACCAATGTATTTCTATTCAAATATAAAACTCATTCTTTACTCATATACCTATGAGCTTTTCTTGTACTGATACATACTATTTTTTTTTGTTATGTTGCTTAACAGAAAAACACAAGAATAAAAAAATCATCAAAATAATACAAGGGTTATTATCATCTTTCTATAATTTATATGTATTTGTGTACATCATATTTACTTAAATAAAATAATTAATAAATGATAAATACATTCTTTAAATGATATAAAATATTAGAAAAAACAAAAACATACCATGTGTTTTTGGCAAAGATGGGAAAAATAAATATTGATACGGGGATATTGTTTTTTTTTTTCAAAAGGACGACCAAATTTTACATAAATTATTATGAAGACATAACTAATTAATTATTAATTAATCCAAAAGTTCTTTAAATAACATGTTAAAAATGGAAAGAAATAACAATATAAAAAATTTAGTATATCAAATAAGGGGTTTAGAATGATTTTGAAAAAAGAAGAAGAGAAAATCAGGACATCTACCTGTAACGAGTATGTGTGGTGGGTAAGTATCTAAATAAATTTAATTTTATATGTAAAAGAACATTAGAAAATATATAAAATAAAAAAGATGAATTATTTGATTGGAAAACTGATATTTAATTTTAAGGGTAAATTTCACTGGAGGTCACTAAACTTTGTTATTTGTCACGAATTGGTCACTCAACTTTGACTTGTCCCTTTTGAGTCACTCAACTTTGTTATTTGTCCCAATCAAGTCACTCAACGTTTTCCATCCAAAATTTTAACGGAATATGCTAATTCCGTTAGTATTTTGGATGGAATATGCTAATTCTGTTAGTATTTTGGATGGAATATGCTAATTCTGTTAAAATTTTGGATAGAATGGATATATTCCGTTAATTTTTTGGACGGAATAGGAATATTCCGTTAAAATTTTGGATGGAAAACGTTGAGTGACTTGATTGGGACAAATAACAAAGTTGAGTGACTCAAAAGGGACAAATCAAAGTTGAGTGACCAATTGGTGACAAATAACAAAGTTTAGTGACCTCCAGCGAAATTTACCCTAATTTTAAATTTAATCTTTTAATCTAAACTATTGTAGATCAAGACATTGATGACGCCAAATCATATAGCGAAAATGACTACTTTTTCTTACGGGTATGGCGAAAAGTGAATGCAAAATAACTATTTTTCTAAATTATTTACTGCAAACGTATTTTTAGGCTATTTTGGTAGGTTTTGTAGAAAGTTGCATACTTAGGCAAAAAAACGTAGTTAAAATGTCGTATTTAGGCAATTTATGAAGATAGTGTCAAAATAGGGCATCACATGAAGTGCACAACATGCAAAATGGTGAAAATGTTGAAAATTCGCCATGTCAGGAGCCATATGGCCTAACCCAAGTTTGTATGCGGACTACCCTAGTGGCCGAAAGGATCCACAGGTCCAATCCATGGACTCTCTTATTTGGATTAGATCTCAGTCGTTGATGCTATTTCTGAGCAGAATCCTTCTAGAAGGACGCATTTACTTGACCTCCAAGTTTGCCAAGTTATTTTTGGTTGCATCTACCCATCATGGGTAGACCCCCACCTCATCCACTACTCCCATGATCTTCACTACTCCTCTACCCCTTTAGGAATACTATAAATACCTCTCTTGTAATATGATTTAGGTGTGCATGTTTAATTGTGTTAAGTTCAGAATTTAGACTAGATTATAGAGTTACTTAGAAAGAAAAGGATAAACATGAGAGTCTAGCGGGAAAAGAAGGCGTCATCTAAGAAGGCAAGAGTTCTTCAATTTTCAAGGGTTGTAATTTATGTCTTTTTTATTTTATTTCTTTTATCTTGCCATGGCTATGAAAAGCTAAATTTCTCATCTCTAGGATAAATGTTGTAATCTAATTATTAATTATGTTTTAGTATAATTTATATTTTGTTTATAATGATTTGAGCTTCCTTTATATTTTGAATTGATATTTATTATATCCTTGCATACATAGTTTTGTCTATTATATGCCAATGTTCACCATGTACCAATAGATATAAAGGCAATGCATAGCCATGGCACTTCTCCCGCTAGTGTGAGTAGGATTATGCATGTAAGAACTTTGAACACTTCAGCTAAAAAGGCTTAACAGCGGTTCAAAGACTAGGGTTAGAACCCAGTGGACTCACTTAGAAATAAGTAGAGTCTTTGAGATATCAAATTGTGGGGTAGGATAGGATATGATCAATTGCGCTGGTGTGAGGAAAACAATTGCATACTTATAATATTATGAATTGTTAGCCCAAAAGCCAATTTACAAGGTCGGAAAACCTTTCAAATCGCATAAACAAGTACCCAGTACGCCTGCAAGATAGTGACAGTGCCACATGCAGAGTAGTGACAGTGCCGCATGCGGGGTAGAGAGACGTCAAAATTATACTTTGCATAATTTAGAAGGAGACAACCTGAACCCTAAAGGCTTTCTATTTACTGTTTACACATGTATCTTAATTGCAATTAGCCCCACCATTTCAAACTGTTTACATTATCTATGTGGATTGATACTCCAATTATACTATACGGTAGAATTATGAGCTCGTGATTTGAACGAAAGTAGAGTTAAAATATATATAAAAAGTATATTAATTTATATTGAATATAAAAAAGTATATTAATTTGTACTAAAAGCTAGTCGTTCATTTTGGACTCATGAGACATCCATTTGTATAATATAAAAATGGAGATATACAAACTCCTGATCCCACGATGTTTAAATTAAAGAAAAAAATTAACGTTTTTTTTAAAAACAAGAAAAACTCCCGGGGAAGGAATACTGCACAATGAGCACTCAAAAATATTCAGTTACAAAAATAATTGAGAATTTTATATGTAAGTCTGACGTGATCAACTGTTTTTGGTAGTTGCAGATGGCGTTTCAAAAAAGTAACACGTGGCATTTTCTTCTTTTGGTTCGTTGGCACTTGGCAGGCATTCCTTCTGTGACGTTTTCCGTCCAGTGAACAGCAGGACTGGAGATGATAAATATACCATCGTGCCATGAAATGTTCTTGTAAATAACCCGGCCCATAAAAAAAAAAAAAATCAAATTATCAATAACGAAAATTTTCACGTACGTATGGCCCAGTAATAACGACAAGTATATATATATATAATTGAACTTAGTTCCACAGATGATCTAATACGAAAGAATATAATAATAATTTTGCAAAACAAATGGAATTTACAAGAAATCGGTACGTACGTGCAAAATATGAAAGCACAACAATATATGTACAATTAATATTTGTTTCCCCGAAGAGGGACTCAAATATAGAGAGGGGGAGGAAGGGGATAATGAGAGAAACTTTGCCTTTTATGCCGTCTCTCTTTCTCACTCGGCCAATGAAAGAATCATGGACTTTGTACAATTATCATACTAGAAAATTGGTTAACCCAGCAACCAAACTTGGACCTAAAGATAAAATAATTAACCCATGGATGATTTCAGAACCCAATTTGAACCAATCTGCCCGTTTTAATTGCTACCTCTATTCCGGCAATTAAGTCTCTCCGCTGTAGCTGACCTATTACCTATGATAAATAAAGGTAATATATAATTAATGATCAAAAGAGAGAAGTATTAGCATATGAACTTAATATATATGGTGCATACATAATGAACTGAGTTTAAATAAGCAAACATATAATTACACACAACCTACTATTGCTCCAGCTCCAAGCTTTTGCATCACCTTTTGCTGTGGCCAACCTCGTGGCACATGCTGTAGCGGTAGCTAGGTTCGTCGCCTCTTGCAGTCCATCTGGTTGTTGTCTGCATCAATCACCTGTTACATAACAAAAAGTATCCAACGTATCATTCTCATTATCTGAGGCCTATCAATAGTCATATATGTTGCACTTCAACAATTAAGCAAGATATAATACATATCATACAATCATATGTATCAAAATTAATTAGTAACTACATACAAACATATATGAAGTCGTGAACAATATCTACTATGCCTTTTTAGTCAGAGAAAAATAAAATTTAACAGGCTCCAACCCTCCCAATACAAATCGACAAAAGCAATAAATACATAAGATGCTAAAAAAAATTTAGAAAACGCTAATATAAAGCTCTAATGTTTCAGCTGGCCAACCTCCCTCTTATGTTTCTTACCGTCGGTGACGTAGCCTCTTCGAGGTCTTCATGGTCTTGTCGCAGCAATTCTCCAGAAAGGCCCCAACCCCCTCGCAGTAGTCATAGTCCTAGCCATTTTTTAGTGCGAGGCTCTTCATATATTCTGAGAGAGAAAGTATGAGAGAGAGAGGAGCGTTGGTTGGAAACGGGGAGCTTTATGAAGGGTTGTTGTCAATGGTAACCCTAACTCCAATATAATGTCGATGAAGTTGAATTAAAAATTCGTTACTGTTTTTAATTTGTACATGATGTGTTCGTGCACCAAATGTACGTATATTTAAGTCCAAGATATATGAGACATGCTGGATGGGTCTTCAGCTTGTTGAGACCGGAAAAAAGGGAAAATATTTGCCAACTGACCTGATGCCACACATAACAAGTCCCTGTTTCAGATTAAGTGATTTTCTACCTATTTAAAAAAATAGTAAAAAAAAATTCTAAAAAGTGTAAAATTTGGTTTGCAAATACATATTCATATGGAGATTATGTTGAACGGTTCGAATCGACCGTTAGGATTTTCAAAACTCAAATATTGAGCCATTGCATGGAGGCTCTCTATGCTATACATAGCATATTAACATTTTCATATATATATCGATGTTGTATGTACAACCGGTCGATATACTTTTTATGAGCCATTTCACTACGATCGGGAAAAAATATTTTATAATTTATTTGGAAGTTACTAATTTTTACAAAATTTGAATCTCGAATCATAGAAGAAGAAATTATATGAATAATTAATAAGAAAGAATAATATATCAAATTACCAGCAGCCTCAACCTGACTCAAAAATTAATGTACGTATGACTATAATTTAAGTAATTTTTGGGACATTTACATCAGGAGATATCAATCAAAATAATTTTACGGTTATAATTAAGACAAAAACCAACTCATCTAATCTCATATATTAGCTCTCATGAAACTGAGCTTGGGAAATGATACTGAATTCTGAAATAGCCGGTCAAAATTAGGGGATGGTACACATCAAGAGAAATTAAAAGAAATAATCAAAATACAGTAAATACTCTTAAGTATTTGATCAGCATATTATGAATCAGAACAAACTTAAAAGGGATTACTGTTCCTCACTACTCTATATGAAGCCATGAGGAAGGACTACATAAATTGGAGAGCGCCATAATCGTCTGATCGGTTTTGTCAAACTTCTTCTGGCCATTGTCGCTGGTGGTGCAGTTGATGCACGAGATGGTTGATTTATATTATCTTTACCGCTTCAATCACCTCACGAAATAGGAAATATATTAATTTGAATTTGTCATAATTTGCATCTTTAATTTAATAGCTGCATGCAAGGTCCTTGATTTGGAACTAATCAATTTTTAGTGTAATATGTGTATTTGATATACATTTCTAACTCTTAACCAATAAAGAATCATAGAATTCTTAATTTCTTAGTTCCATAACAAATGGAATTTACAAGCTTGTTTACTAATTAATAACGACATCAAGATAATCAACAATGTATGTCTCATTAATGACCTATGTCATCCAATCTGGAATGTGTTCCATCAGACCAACTATCATATATATTTTACGAACTAAAAAAGAAATCTATGTAGAAAAATAGACAACTCTTTATCAACAGGAAGCTAGGATTTTGAATTGAAAAGATATAAAATATATATATATATATATATACAAATCAATCTAAACTATTTATACCAAAAAAATATCAAACTTAACTATTTATTATTATACCATAACGTTTATTGGGAAAAAAGAATGAGGACAACTTACAAACTGGTTATAATGGCGATCTTTGTAGAGCTTGATTATATCACCAGCTTCCAGTTTGTGCTGGACCACAAAATTCCCTAAATTAAATGTAGAAATTGAGTCCAGTTTAAAAAATAAGAAAAGGTCAGAAAATAATAATCAATAAAAAAAACACGTATTAAAAAGAACACGCCCATAGTATCAACACAGTGTCATGCACACACAATCACAAATATGTTCACAATGCATGCCGACACACACATACAGACCTGTGTGGGCATGCAAGAAGATATGATCCAGAGCTCCTAGGCCAGAATCTAGTAAATTGAAAAAGTATATTTCGTTAGACTACTTGTACGTACTGTGCCTCAAATAGTTGTCCCCCAATTTCATCCACCTACACTGCACAACGGGCCCCACAAAATAGCAACCACAGTTTGATACATGCATTGTGAAACTATACGATACTTTTGATCAATTTATACTGTACATAAACTCTACAATTCATCAATTTGTTAACCAAATAAATGCTTGAATTTTGACCAAGACCAACGGTTAAATCTTTTTATTTTTAGAATCCAATCTAATGTATACTTCTATATTATTTGACTAATCAGTGATCATCCACATATTGTAGCTCTTGGGTTCTTACGTGGTGGTTGGAATACATCTCTGAATAAAAGGGAAAACAGAACATGGGAAAACATAAAAATAAATAAAAAGAGTGTTAATAAATACTAAAATTAAACGATCACCAATATAATAACAGGAATCAATCAAGTGACTTAGGATTTGTTGTTGCATTGATGTCTCACCTCTAGCCATCTGATCAGTGTCTAATAATATCTTTGGAAGTGAGTCTGCAATATTTGTTTCCCCAAAAAGGAAGAGGGACTCAAATAGAGAGAGAGGTGGTGTGTGTGTGTGTGTGTGTGGTGGGCCGTGGAAGAAACTTTTATCCTTTTTGCCGTTTCTTTCTCACTCCAGTGAAAGAATTGTGGAGTTGGAGTACAATTATCACACATAACTGTGAACACTTATGAACTAACACTCAACATTATATAGTAGCATCGTAAGAAGTGAGAACCAAGTTCACCCCATTGATTTGAAGGAATTCTACTATGTCAGTGATATAAGAATAACCGTGACATGCAAGAACATGACAAGGCCGAATTTAATTAGTAGAAATATATAGTAGCACCAAACATGAGGTGAGAAACCAGTGAATCTATATTTTCAACTTGTACTTCATTTTTATAACAGTCGAGATATGCTCTCATGTAAAGATGTGCTTTCATGTAACGTTTCTTGTGTGGCTTCTGGCTTTTATTACCCGGATGAAGTTCTTGTCCAAAGGCTTTGCACAAAGTTTCATCCAAACTCAGTCCTAAACCGTTTGATCTGTTTTAAAATTTGCATGAATGGTCTAGATTTATGGAGTCATTCAAATTTATTAAGTTTTATATACTTGCACGAATCTTAACAAAGATTATATGGCTAGGCCCGTTTTGGGTGAGATTTTGTTCAAAAGTCCTCTAGAAAAAACCAATATTTTTTTTAAAAATTACATGGTAGAAGATCACCGTTTCTCTTTCTCATTCCAAAGAAAGGACTATGGACTTGGAGCACAACTATATCATACTATTATTTTAGGAAAAGTATCATACTGAACTGTGAACTCCTATGAACTAACACTCAGCGTTAGTAGCTTCGTGAGAACCCAAATTCAATGTCTCGAAGACCAAGTTTACCCCCATTGATTTGATGGAATTTTACTATATGTCAGTGACATAATCATAACAATGATATGCAAGAAAATGGTAAGGCAGAATTTAATTAGTAGAAATATATATAGTAGCACCAAACATGAGAAACCAATGAATCTATACTTTTAACTTGTACTTTCTTATTTATAACGCAGTGGAGATATGCTCTCATGTAAAGATGTGCTTTCATGTAACTTTTACTTCTGTGTGGCTTCTGGTTTTTTTAATCTTGCAATGCTACTCATTAATTGGCTTTCGTTATTCTACATAATTGACTTTTTCGTAATCATCCCCTGTTTTCCAAAAGAAAAAACGCAAAAATTTCCATATAGTTATAAAACTTAGTAATCTGCCCCAATAGTGTTTTTCTTTTTCTTTTTCATGCACCATCTTTAATCTTGTTTCCATAAATTGCAGAGCGACTATTTTTGTCAATCACAAGGCTAGTCCGTATACAAGATGATCGAATATTTGCTTTTAGATTATATTTAATAAAAAACATTGTAAGACTTGTTTTAAGTCATCCTTCACAAATTTGGGAAATCTTGGAACATGTAATATAGTTTGATATTGTTTTCATTAAGTGATAGTTAACAAAAATTAATAGAATGTTAACAAGGTTTCACGAAGAGCTCAAGCGAAGTTCTCTCTTCCACCTTTCCCACTCTTACTAGACTTCCACCCTGATAAAGTGATATTCTTTCCTCTCTCTCATCTAGATCTTCTCTAGCGGAGAGGAGAATAAAAGAGAGGGGAGGGTTGTCGTAGCTCAGAGCATAGAGTCTCTAACACAATTTCAATTGGAGCACGACGGTAAGCAAATTCGGTCGTCGGAGTACGACAACGACCGAAAAGAACAAATTCGGTTGTGAAGAGATAGGGATTAAGGTAGTAAGGTCACTATGATTGTATATAAGTCGTATTAGGAGATTATAATAGTTCAAAGGAATTAGTGAGAATAAAAGAACAGATTTAGGACTTGGATCATTTGACTCGTTGTAAATATTTTTTTTTTCCATCAATGGAATCGTTAATAGTTATTTAAAGCCACTGACTTTAAAATAACTAAGAGAGACCAAAAAATTAATTCTAAGAAGCAACGATTAAACTAACAAAATTAACTGATAAATGGGTACAAATTTTCCTTACCTAGAGAGTTAACGAATTGGCCAAAACATCACATAGTAAGTTTTAAGAGAACTTCAAGGAGGTCCCCTCAACCATGCATTCTTCAATATTTGAGGATTCTTCACAATACTATCACTCTTTCTCCCACTTTCCAACGATTATAAGACTCTTTAGAATTCTAAAAAAAAAAACTATAAAATGAGTATGCATCTAGGAGTGTCCTCAGAAGTGTATTTATAGCAAAACGCACAATTTTATCGCTTGATCAAAATGAATAAACACCAGCCGTCAAGAATTCATAAACCGGCTGCGCCTGTTTTAATAAATATACATGGTTTTGCGCGGTTGGTTATACTACAAAAGACAAGTACTTTTCATAAGGATAAAAAGTAACTTTTCGCGATGGAGTACCATTATAAATGTGTTTTTTCTATTTACAACGGTACTTTTCGCGACGGAGTCCTGTCATAAATGTGTTTTTTCTCTCGTAAAAATTGCCTACCTTGTTATATAATAACTCTAAAATCTCAAAGTAGATGATATATATGTTTGTTATCTACTTCCGGTCGATTTACTCTTCATGCATGGGCCATTTCAATACGATAGGAAAAATCAATTAAATTTTTTTACACGTATTAATTATCTTTGAAATAAAAAATTAAAGACGGAATTACAAATTTCGTATCATATAAGAAGATATTATGTAATATTAATAATTAATAAGAAAGTAGATACTCTATAATGCAAATATGTCAAACCGAAAGACTATAACTAATTCAAAAAAGAAATTTAACAAACCCTAACTATTGAATAATAGGAAGATTATTTGATACAAACCATCAATGGCTCCAACCAGCTGGACCTGTCCAACTAGCTAGGTTACCTTTTTTTTTTAAATCTAAATTAACTGATTTAATCCAAAATGTTAAAATAAAAATGGCATTAAGCCTCACCTTTCCAAATTATAATTTATTCAATATATGACAATTAAAGCGAGAAGCTTATATATGTCAAGCTCTTATTGGATATTTTTTATCAGGATTCGACTGATTACGATTTCATAGTTGTTTTTAAGTTCTAGTCCACTATAAAATGAGTATATATATGTATCCAATAGTGCTCTCACGCCAAGCATATTTGTAGCAAAAAAATAAACTACAATTTTATCACTCCATGAAAATGAATGAAGACCAACTGTCAATTAAGGATTCGAAATCATAATTAAATAAATATAAATTGTTTTGTCCCATTGGATTTTGCTGATATTAAAGCCTCAAAGGAGAATAGAGACAATCAATTCCAAAATATATTTTTTTTAATTTTGCTATTTATTTATTTTAACAAAGGGTCAGTGACAGAAAATATTAATTTTGAATCATATAATTAAGAAAATATTATATTTTATCGATAATTAATAAGAAATAAGATATTCTTCAATTCATATATGTAAAGTCAACAGTAAAAAAACTGACTCAAAAATATATAATTAACCAACCCTAACTAGAATAATGATAGGAGGATTTTATAAAACTGTTAGTATTTTATATGAACTTAATATAATATATTTAATAGTTAAAGAGAGAATACTCTATAACAGGATTTTAATTGTCAATATTCTCTTGCTTGCTCTCTTACAAATTACAAATGATAATATCTCAATTTATATACTAGCTACATGATGTCCTTTAGATACCCTAAAACATAAATGTCATTAAATATTACACAATTACCAAGTACATGAATTGTACAACCCAACAAGACTCTAGAAAACCTAAACATTTAATCTATCTAGAAAATTCAAATACATTCACCTTAACTATTTGACTAATTGACTAATTAATTAAGTTTACTATTTTCAACAAAAACAAAAACAAATACATAATTGGCTTCCTTGAAACATGATATATGATTATGGGCGCAGAAATTTCAAAGAAGAAGAAGGCTCAGCATCAATTGTTTCCTAGAAATGGAAACTAGCTAATTGAAGAGCACTTCTCCAACAAATAAGTTGTAATTTTCGAATAATGCAAGAAGAAATTGATGTGCGTGAGACTTCTAGAATTTATTTCTTACGAAGTCAATAAGCACATCATGCATAGTAAGAGATCTCACATAATATATATGTGGTATCCTTTATCCGACAAAATAAACCGAATATTGTAAATGTGTTGATGTACACAGAAAATGCTCTAGGACTTGCATATCCAAATCTGCTTTCCCATTAAGTGCTGAAGCCGAATTTTTTTTATTGATAAAAAATTATAAAAACTAATAATTAAAATAAGATCAGTAGAAATAATTGTTTAAAAATAAGAAAATAAGAGTACAGTCTTAGGCTATGGCGTCTCTTAGGAACACCATAGCAATTACCCATCCACGGAGAAAAAGGAAAAAATTAATTAATTTTCTGTTAATAGTTTTGTAGTAATGATTGATGATTAAATTTAGTGAATTAATCTTCTCAAAAAAAAATAGTGAATCAAGTGATATTTTTTGGTAAATAAATATTTAGTTTTTAATTGGTTAAATTAAATTACTAATAGTTTCTAATTTTAATTACTTGTAAATGTTGCACAGCACATGTTAAAATACGACTTACTAAATTTTCTCGTGTCGTGTCGTTAAATGTATTGTGTCCATCTCCGAACGTGTGACGTGTTTCAATATGTCTAAAACACAACACACGTGTTGTGTCGTGTTTCCGCATGTTCAGAACACAACACGGCATGTTTGAAACACGATACATGTTACGTGTGTCGGAAACAAGTGTCATGTGTATCCATAACAAGAATGAGACAATTTTCGCAAGGATAAAAAAGTGACTTTTTGCAACAGACTACCCTCATTGTTCAGCTTTTTTTTTTTTGCGACAGTACTTTTTGCGACGGACAATCGTCATAAATACGCTTTTTCCCTCGCAAAAGGTGTCTACTTTGTTGTAGTATATATATATAGGCTGTGGCTAAATTGTTGCCGGCAGCATTTCTGCCGACAATGCTGCCGGGCTTTTTTTTTCTGATGTCCAAACAACAAATCTAAACCGTTAAATATTTAATCTATATTATAATCTACTTGAAAACCAAATTTCACATTTTTTGGAATTTTTTATTATATATTAAGCTGGTTTGAAAATCACTGATTTCAATGCTGCAAAAATTTACTGAAATCAGCGGTTTTCAAACCAGCTTAATATATAGTAAAAAAATTCCAAAAAATGTAAAATTTGGTCTCCAAGTAGATTATAATATAGATTAAATATCTAATGGTTTGGATTTATTGTTTGAACATCAGAAAATAATAAAAAGTCCGGCAGCACTGCCGGCAAAAATGCTGCCGGCAGCAATTTAGCCTGGTGTGTGTATATATATATATATATCGTGTTTCCGCATGTTCAGAACATGACACGTCATATTTGAAACATGTGTTGTGCCATGCCAACATGTTAAAATTTCTAAACCTGCCATACCACATATTACCGGAAATAAACACAACACGTTTAACAATATATCACAGTTTAATAAGTCGTGTTTTGACATGTCGTACAAAATTAACAAATAATTAAAACTAAAAAGTATTACTAATTTAATTTAACTAACTAAAAACTAAATATTTAGCAAATCAACATATCATTATAAAAACATTCACTTAATTCACTAAGTTTAATTATGACATCATTACTACAAAATTGTTGACAAAAAGATTTTTTTTTTTTTCTTCATGAACGGGTATTTGCTATGGCGTCCCTTACCACAGACTAGAACTGTTTTCCTAGTTTTAAAAAAATATTTTTACTAATCTTATTTCTAATTATTAGTTTTTTATAATTTCCTATCAATAAAAAGATCGGGTGCTCTACCGAACTTGGCATAAGATCGGGCCGGGTGCTCTACCAATTTGCCTGTTTTTCAACATCTACTTCATCACACAAAAGGCAAATAATATAATATTACAACCCAATAAAGCATAAGTTACATATATATAAATGTTGACCTACACTAGCAAAATAAATAATAGTTTAATTGATCATGAACATTAATTTATGAAATGTTAACATTTTTCATATTATGATTGCCTTTGCCTCCCTCGGCAAGTCTCCAGGCAGCTGTTAGATCTATATATTACCTATGTTAATAAAAAAATAAAAAATAAAATATAATTTTTATAAAAATAGAGAAGTACTGTACTAGCCTACATGCATGGACTTAATATATATAGCGCATGTATAATAATCTAAACTGAAATAAGCTAAAATATAATTTCAGTAAACCTTACTGCTGCTGTTGTTGCAAGATTTTGCATCGCCTTTATTGTCTGCACTAACCACCTGTAACATTACAAAATGTATCCAACATGTCATGCTTTATTATCTGAGACCAATCAATAGTACCCATATTGTAACATACAAATTAACATAATTAATTAATTTCATACATGCAAGGCTATCCAGGCCAATAAATTAATATTATTAAAAATACACTAACACAAAATTAGTATTCGAGGTCTAATTAATTAGTACAAAAATACTAGTTATGAACAATTAATATTGTCGGGTGCTTCTTGAGTAGATGCTAAATTTTGTTTGACTTCCATGTACTTTCTAATAACAACAAATTATTGTTGAAGTGTGAAAATATAGTAGAAGATTGGAGTATCAGAAGACATAGTTATGAAAGTTTCTTATAAATAATTAGCCCTTTGTGAGATGATTTTTGTTTCTGGGGACCGATGGGAATTGTTGATTGATCTTTTTAACAATACTGATTTCGCAAATTGCCTATGGATTTTGTGGCACTGCAAGATTGGTCAAGCTTACCATTGTAGTTACAGTGCTACGAAACCAACGCTCGATTTAACTTTTTAAGTGTAATTTAAATATTATTTGGAGTCACCATCTGTAATGTAACGAAAAATACACAATCTAATTTTTTTTTATGCTTATGGATAATAGCTAGGTTCATGTCTTGATTATGAATATGGAAGGTGTTAGGCACCACATTCATCCGATGATTTGGTCTCTACTAATTATAGTTTTCAAAATTTTATTTCAACAATAATATATGTTACAAAATGGGATAAACAAACATAACAACAATAATCAAAAAGAAGGGAAAAAAAATCAACTAAAAGAAAGTGGAAATTAATCGAAAATTTTTAAGTCACGATGATCTTCATTCTCGTTGTTAGAATGTCATGATGGTTTGTCACTCATAATTTTGACCCAAATCATTTATTCTGATAAGATTCTTGGAGTTCTGATGTGTTTATCTAATTTTGTTATTCAATTTGATAATGTCATGATGGTTTGTCATTCTCGTTGGATTGATGGTTTTAGAATATTGAGAACTCAGTTAATAGAATAGCAAAACAAGTTTGTCACTCATAATTTTTGGAGGCTCATTATATTAGGATTTTGTGGAAATGTTTGTAGAAAACATTTTTTTTCCTTGCTATTTTTTTTTCTGTGAGCTGAATTCTCAATGTTTTTGCTCTTTTTTTGTACTTTGGATGCTCTAACCAACCATGGAGATGAAATGAGAATGTAGTGGACTATTTATAGGTAAAGTTTGAAGCTTCTTAAAGCTCAAAAAGGTGCTCAAACTGCTGCTAAATGTCATGCTCCACAGCTGAACCAGTTTTAAACAAAGTTAAATGTATTTGACTAGTGCTAGACAAAAATCTGTGAAAAGGGCTGAAATATAATGATTATATGACAGGAACAAAATCCAAACCAAGCATGCATGTGCTTAGAAGGTTTTACTTAATTTTAATGACCATTTTAATACATTTTAATCATGTTTATTGTCAAGAAGAAGTGGAAACACAGCAGCTAGATTCTTGCTGTCCTCCTTGTTCATTTCAAATATTTTTATTATTCTTAGGTGAATTTCAATAAGATAAAAAGCTGAAATATTGCAGCAAAGACATGACTAGACTATATATTTTTAATATGCATAAATGTGCTAATTATATTGCTCTTAAACTCATTTTTTGCTGCGGAATTTGCTGTTGGAAAAAACTGTACTGTTGCTGGAATTTTTTTTTTTTTTTGCTTAATTTTTCTTGTTGCTGGAATTTTTTTTGCATATGAATTAAAATCGGAAAAATATTCTTAATATATGTAAATTTAGGTTTTTAAATTTTAGGTGCTAAGTGACGAGTTTTTATATATTTTTAGTGTTTTAGTTTGCAATACGAACTTTGTCTCTACTTCATTTTATAAGGAGAATTTAATTAGAAGTTTTTTTTTTTCTTTTTTAGAAATAATGATTTAAACTTAGAAATTATATATTTCATGCTAATATTTTTGGGAAAAAATAGCCTAATCAATTTTCTGAAAACATACGCGTGTGAAGGATCAAGAAGCATGCTGAAAATTGCAATTAATCCAAGTGGGAAAAAACAAGAATCTTGCTGAAAGGTTTTCAAGAGCAGCTTTTGATGACCCTACAATGTCATATTTTACTCGATCATGTGATTGTACATATATTGTTTGGTTGCCTTCATGACTATTCCAATTCATGTATGATATTTTTATACTCATTAAGGCTTCTAATTTGACTTGATATGCATGAAAGAATAACTCATGATGTTTTAAAATTAAGATGGCTAAAAAAAGTACAGAGAACGTTGGTCATGTTCGGCAACAAGGCTTTAGCCTCCTTAGAGTGACTTTAACTTTCTTAGTTGCTTAAGCTAGCCGAACAACAATTCCTTAGATAAGCTTAGAACACCTTTCTTAAGCTTCTTTAGAGCAAATTCTTAAGCCAAAAAAAACATAGGCTTAAGAAAAAGTGCCTCCTTAGAGCCTTTCTTTAGCATCTTTATACACTTAAGCTTCATTACTCTAAGCCTTTGTTAGCCGAACATCTCCTCCTTAACACAGCTTAAACTCTTAAGCTGCAACACTCTAATCTTCGTTGCCGAACATGACCGTTGTGATTTGCATATTACATGCATCTACTCGAGATTTCAATTTCGAGATGAAAAGAAAATATGCTTGATCTAAATGCTAATTTGTATGAATGCAAAGAGTTGTGTACAAAAATTATTCCAATAAATCACAGCTTTGCTCTAGAAATAACTTTGATATGACTAAATCATGCTCATTTCTCCGAAAACATTTTCGTTTGAACTAAAAAATGAGATGTTTTGTATTAATAAATATAAGTATTTTGATACGTTGACATAATTTTTTTGTAAGATGCAAAAACATGAAAAACTCAGACATAAGTAGACATTGACTTGAATGAGATACAAGAATCCTGCTGACACTTCCCTTTGTGCAGCAGGCTTTTATTAATTAATTATAAAATGATAGAAATGCTAAAATTTTACAAGAAGATGACATCACTGATGTTACAAAAATTAATATTGTATAGTCTTGTTAATTAAGTTGTCTTGATACATGATTTTAATTATGTGGCTGATTATGAGGTGATCAAAATACGTATCATGGATATATAAAACGAGGCTGCACCTTTTGATTATAGATAAACATGAGAATGTTTCCATCCATAAAAATCAGTAAATATATCCCCTTTTAAGATTAGTTTAATTAATATCTAAAGAACTTACAGTCAGAAATTGACTCAAACGATATAATGAATCAACCCTAGCCAGAATCAAAGAATGATTTGACAGTGAAATAAAAAAAAATGATTTGATATAAACCATCAATGGCTCCAACTTGAACCTGCTAGACTAGCTAGGCTAGGTTTGCATCTTTCATTTAAATTAACTAATTTCATCAAAAATGTCAAAAGAAAATTGAGATTAACATTCAGTTTTCCAAATTTTAATATATTTAAGATATGAACATTAAAGAGAAAAAATAATATATGTCAACTTCTTATAGGACCTTTCAAACAAAAGATGATTAATTTGTGACCTGGATTTGTTGATTTCAATTTCATAGTTCTTTGATACTTCCAGTGCACTATAAATTGAGTATGCATCTAAGGGTCCTAACAAGCGTATTTATGGCCCAAAAAAATAAAAAAAAAAAGACATTTTTTAATCACTCGATGAAAATAATGAACAGCATCAAGGTATTAATTCAATCACGCGGAAACCCATCTCTTTTGGGACGGTGTAATTTTCAACTGGGCCGGGCCTTTTTGGGCTGGGTCATAATTAGAATGAAACCCAAAACACCTTACAAAGAAATTTCCTTCCAACTTAGATGTGCCCTCTGTTGAGAAAAGAGGAATGGATGAAAGATATTAGAGGAGGGTTCAAATGCACTCTATTTTTTTTCTCTATTTTCAAAGTCTGAATAGTCAATCCGAACCGTTAAATGCGATATATATATTAAGATGTGCTTGGAGACCAAATTTTACATTTTTTTTTGGAATTTTTTTACTATTTATTAAGCCACTTTGAAAAATCGCTGATCCAATGGTCCAGAAAATGTAAAATTAGCAATTTTCAAAGTGGCTTAATAAATAGTAAACAAAATTTCAAAAAATGTAAAATTTGGTCTTCAAGCACATCTAACAGTTCAGATTGACTATTCAGACTTTGAAAACCGAGAAAAATGATTTGAAAGATATGATGCATTTGAGTGCACAAAAATTTGGGTGCATTTGAACCCTCCTCAAGAAATTAATAATTAACAAATATTGGAAGGAAGAACATTGAGTCAACTTGCATCTCCAGTTGTTCTCCTGGAGAAATATCTCAAGTAAGATTTACACGATCCGAAAGACGTAAGGTGCGGTGTCTTTCATTGTAATAAGAAAGGTTTTTTTTTTTTTTTTTTATTTTTGGCACACAAACACAACCCCGTAGGCAATAAGAAAGAAATATGATGAAGTTATTATAAGAAGATATGGAGGTGCATGAATGATGGGAAAAGATACAGATGCTATCTGTTCACATATAACATAGGACCTATGGAAGCGTCCTTTGCAGTTTGCGCCAAGAAGTAGCAAATCTTTTTTTGTTTGTGATCGATTTTAAAGGTTTTGACACCTTTCGTTTGAATTCCATAAATAATTGAGATTGGAGTTTTTAAGAAAAGCTAAAATTAATTTTAGCTTTGACGAACATTTAGTGTATATATATGTATGTATGTGTATTTGAATACGGAACATTTTTATAATCACACCTAATCTAGTAGTTAAGAATAAGCTATTATTATAAGAATATCATTTAGCATTTAACCATCTATTTTCATGCTTGGTTGTAAATGAGAATAGGTACACTATAATTGAGAGGATCCAGAGGAAAGAGGCATATTAGATATAACAGAGAGAAGTGTAAATCATTGTTTCGTGAAGAATTTATAGCTCCTATGTAGCAGGGAGGTTTGTACGTAGCTGAATGGATTGGATTGGATTTAGTTTAATTTAGCTTTGAATAATTGTTGGGTGTGTTTCAGGTCGTATCGAGTTAAATTGAGTCGGAGTTCGGGTTGTATCAGATTTCAGATCATTTCAAATAGGATCAGGTTCGACTGTTTGAGTCAGTTTGATCAGGGATGGAAGGTAAGTATGTGCAGGGGTGGCTAACGCACCTCCGAGATTTTTAAAAAAAAAATTACCAAGTACATTATGAAAGTCAATTGCGACATGACATGAGAAATCATTCAGTTTGTACTTGACAGCCACTGTTAAGATTTCAAAAGAGAAATCATTCAGTTTGTAAAGACTCCTCGTACTTAGCTGCCTAATTATGTCACAGACTAATGGAAAGTGGAAAATCTGTTGTATATCCTCTGGTTGATAGCTAGGTTGATTTGACTAACTACTACTTTTCTCGTCTCAATTGCTATACAAAACAAGCTTTCTCAGCTATGAAGTTCTTTCAAATTGAGCTTCAAAACAAGACGAGTGTCGAGTTTTTCAAAGACTACATGCTTGTTTATATTGAGAAGAAAATAGCAAATAAAATTAGCTCAGATGAAATTATTACAGAATTTGTTTTTTTAGGATATCATAAATCTAAATTTAAATAAAGAAAATATGTATATGAACATGTTGAGAGCAATTTGGATCCTACATTCATCGAACTCAAATTTAGAGTCCGATGGGTTCCTAGTCCTTCCGATCCGCAAGATTAGACTGATTTCAAAATTATTCTGATTTGAGTCTTGTCAGAACGGTTCATGGCATCTTTCATGAAAATGAAAAAGATCGGTTGTGTTTCCAGGCCTAGGGACCGATAACTGTCCAATACTTCTTCCCCCCTTTGATGATTTGATTAGGTAAATTTAGAGGTAAAACAGGGAAGATATAATGAATGAGGGACTAGTATATTTGTTGTATTCATATAACGTGTAGCATTTTGAATCCATCGTTCGGATAATGAAAAATATGATTTGAAATATTGTTATTTCGACAGAAACAGAGATGTGTGTAGGTACACCCCTGTTTTGTAGATGTGCAGAACTTTTACTTAGTATTATATTTTCGAGTTACCTTCTTTCTGTTAGAACTTAAGAAGTGTTAGTTGGTATATATAGCCGTATAGAAAGAACTGGCGTGATAGAAATAAGTTTTGTCATCACCAAAAATTGGACTCAAATTTAGAGTCCAATAAATCCAATAATTGGACTTGATTTTTACAATGTTAAAATGAGTTTTGTCATCACCAAATGCATGCTAAGGCCCTGTTCGCGCGAGTTGCTATTCACGTGGAAAGACTCAATGAACACCCCTACACACAGCACACAACAAATAGAGAAAATGAAAAAACTGAACAGGGTCGTATCCCAAATCCGTTCATTGGGTCCGGTTTCAACTGAATTTTTTTTTTCCCATGCATATAGTAACAAATAGTTTATTTTGGTCCGTATCCCAAATCCGTTCCCAATTCCATGTGTCTGCCAAACAGGACCTAAAAGAGGCTTAGAAATTCCATTGATGAACACTGTTTAATTCCTTGCTCTTTAATTTGAAAATAGATTTATTAAATAATCTTTTAGAAATTTTACAGTAATTATCACTACTTTTTATTAGTATAGTTGGAGACGCACAATTGTGAAATGAAAAATATAAAAAGTTTCGTAATTTTACCAATAATGGAGAGTATTCGACTTGTCATAACTCAAAAGTGCTACACTCAAACTTTGGTACTCAAATAAAGTACTTTATATTTGTAGAGAAGGGCCGTATTGTCTTTTTGGAAAATACGTTTGGTTCGTGCTTCTTGAAACCAAATTAACGCTGCGAATAAATTCGCCATTTGTCCTAATTTCAATTATATTTTTATTTTTGTACTATTATTTTACTTATTTTGTGGTTTTAAGGATCTATGCAGAGGTAAAGATATTAACAACGCTAGCGTGGCTTCACACAGCGCACAACAAATAGAGAAAATGAAAAAAATATGACTGATGTGCTGCACAAAGTCAAAACAATTGTGTTAATATCTTTACCCCTCAATTAACTTAGGATGAGAAATCAGGGCATGAATGAGCATGCCAAATTTGGGTAAATGTAGATCCGAGGGAGTTCTATTGAGAATAGTTGTACCTTTGCTAATAAAAAATGGTCAAACAACAGCTCTTTTTCGTCAATTGTTAAGCTCCTTGTAACTCTGGTAAATATAGAGCTAAAGATGAGTTTCTGGTTTAACCTGAAACATGCACATATTGAAATAAAATGAAGTTATTTGGGGAAAAAAAATATCAAATTGGAGCAAATGGACACGTAAAAATTCACTTATTTTTTCTTTTTCCATTTGAACTGAGGGTTCCCAAATAGTATCATAGTATCAGACAGTTGTCAAAATTGAGATGTTATAAATGGATGATGTGATTTATGATTATATTACATTATTTGTAATTATCTACTCAACCAATCACTGGGTAGTACTGAATAACTGTTGGGACCTTCAAGACTGCATTATTGCTGTTTCTCTGTTTATTTTCTTTTTAAATTTTATTTGAAGATCTCTAAAGATTGTATGCTAATTAATGTGCTTCTGTGTGTGGGAGCAAGTGTACATATTCTCTCTTAAATGTGTGGTTCAAATTAGGAACTTTAAACAATTATTAATATGTAAACAAAGAACTCAGATCAACATTAATTGACAAATTTTATATGTTAAAACTAATGTTTATTTCAGAATAACAAATTTGTCATTTTCTGAATGAGCATAGGATCAAGTTCGGTTCAATATCCGGTATAAATGGTTTGATAAATATGGTTCATGTTTCGTAGAGAAAGCTTTAAGATTTGGGTAGATCAAGTGTGCACGGATTTTGACACAAATCAAACAGCTTTGATTGGAGATCAGATCGTATTTGGTCCAATCCCGATATTTGATGATCATGATATTGAAATTTGGTGAAAAAGATTGTAATATTGAAGTAGGTATCAGTGCAAAAAAGATTAAAGTTCAAGTTGTTTTTAAAAATGGAAGTAATTAGGAGCATTTAGTTGAATGTTATTTCAAAAATGAAGGCTCAATCCATTTTTTTTTTTTTGTTGTTTAAAAAAAAATTAATGTTGATGCATTTTTTGGTGTCCGGTTTTACTCTTTTTACTGTCCGGTATCGACCTGTTTTTGACACTATCAAAAGCACCAATTGCAATCCACACTAAAAAAAAAAAAAATACATTAAAGAAAGGTGAGTAATTGGTGTAGGAGATGAATCTTCCCCTAGCTTTCTGTCTCAAAATTCCATTAATATGCAAAATTAATAGTACTTCCTACACATACTCCACTTATTATATCAAACTTTCATAAAAGAACTCAATTGAAAAGAGAGGAGCTTTTGTCACTGAGCAATTGTAACATCACTTTTATGCTTTTGAAAGGCAACTCTATATTGGTTGTTTGCCTCTTGTGGTCCTTTATAAGCTATGGTTTTCTTTCTTTTTGGTACCACTATTTATTTCAAGTGGAAACTAATCAGGTAGTGCTAATACCGAAGAGGTCGATTTCAGTTAGTTCAGGATCATAGAATGAAAATTTTACACTAATTTCATGAGCCTTTTCAAGGCAAGACCGTACCAGAGATAATATTTTGGGGGATTTCATTTATCTCAATAAAAACCTTGAAATTAAGTATTTTCTCTCTAAAATTCACAATATTATATTTACTCTAAATATTAAAAACTCACAAATTTACCTAATTTATTTACTTATTATTATAATTTATTTTAAATATATAAAGTATCTATTTTATCCTCTATTAAAAAAAAAAAAAGTATGTAGCATGTGTAACAAATCTAATTGGCTAGTTAATGAGTTATCTACTTCAGATACAAACATAGCGAAATTTATGTATACACTTGTGTGTGTCACAAAAAAATTAATGAACTATTAGTCCTCACAAACAGGCTAATTAAAAGATTAAATATATTTTAACGGGCGATATATGTTTTATTTTTTTAATATAAGGTAAAATGAGAAGTTTACAAATTTAAAATCAGTTTAATAGAAAAGACAATAAATTAGATTAATTTGTGAGTTCCTTAAATTTAAACGGTTAAATATGATATTATGAATTTTAAAAGGAGAAATGACGTAATTTCGAGATTTCTAAGAGATACATGAAATTCCTCTAATATATTTATACTGATATAACAATTAATTTGAAGAGCCCTGTTCCAGTTCGGTATAATTTGCTTTGTTTCAAAAAACAGAAACCAATCAAGTGTACGGTACCAGCAGCATATGTAATGGTGACAATTATTACGACAAACAAAATTATTGCATAAAACAAACGAAATTCAAAGTTTTATAACAAAATATTATCAAGAAAATACAGAGTGAGCAGATAATAACTTATGTCTTTATATTATTGTCAAAAAAAAATTATGTCTGTATATAAAAAGTTTTCATTGTGCTACTAAAAATATATATATTCGACCAACAAATGTGTGTGTATATATTCTTTAGAAAAACAAGTTCTAGTAGGCAATCCCGTGAGCATGTTTGTTCAAAATTAAAAGATTAATCAAAATTTCATTAGACTGGAAAAATTAACACGTGGCATGTCAAAAAACATAGAATAAAAATTATAACGTAGCACCGCTGTACTAGTCTTTGATGGCTCTGAATTTTCTGTTCCTCTGGGTGTATGAATTTTCTGCTTTCTCAGTCACTGTGTATGGAGCTAGTTGCTGTTAATTTTTGAACTGGGAGTCCACTTCGAACTCACATGTAGTGACTCTGAGGATATAAAATTTCTATCTCCAAAGAGGCAGAGGATTCGGTTCTGTCTTTGATACAGTGACAAAAGTTAATTTTTTTATGTGTAAGAAGTCAGCAGTTTGAAAATCAAAATGAAAAAACTTTATGAATATTAAAAGTTACAATTTAGAAGATTATTATATAAAAATGCAATGAGCACCGTATTATACGTCGCATTCGAATGTTCTATAATATACACAGCGGAAACCGAAAAGCAATCAATTCTAGTGTCTCGTTTGAGGGTTGATTTTGCTTTTACTGAGTAAATTATTCAGGTCTTTTTAATGTTCTAATATTAATTTTTACGAACAAAAAACATAAATCATATATACATTTTACGAAAAAGACAATTTTTTATTTAAGTTTCAGACGAGGTCTATGCAAAACAATTCAAACGTGTTTTCTTGAAATATTTTATTTTAAACATATTGAAACATATTTAAGTTGTGCAAAACTCGAGCATTATTACTAAACACTTGCTTACCTACTACTTTAAATTATAATTAAGTACCAACAATTTTCATATAGCTGGCCTACACTCCTAAGTTTGTTGCTTCTTTCTGTCATAATGATTACATAAAATATAATGTTATCAGTTATGAAGGAGGCAAGATGAGCTGTCTGTTCGCCATTGAAAATGCCTAATACAAACAGAGGAGAATCAACACATTGGTATCCAGCTCCTTTTCACCCTGTTATGGGTAAGCAACAACTTTTTTTTTTAATTAATTATTATTTATATAATTAATTTCTTCTGTCGGTAAGAGAAAAATAAAAAAAACATTGTCTTCTAGCATGTATTTAATCATATCTTGTTTTTTTTTAAATGTTGTTAGAGAAATAATATGGTCCGTTTTTAAAAAAAAATTAGCGAAATATATGCATTTAACTGTAGTTAAGATTTTTTTTTAATTAATTATAGTATTCATCATCTTCTAAGTTATATTTTATTTTTAACTAGTTGTTTTTCATCTTCTACTAATGTTTTATTTTTTTCTAGTTGTCTTGCAACTTATATTGATTGTATTTGATATTCTAATGGTTATTTTTTATTTTCTAATGTTTGTATTTTATATTTTTCTTGCAGTGTTTCATCTTGTTGTAATTGTATTTCACATTCTTTTAATTATCTTTTGTCTTTTGTGCTCTACTAGTTGTCTTTCATCTTCTATTGATGTTTTACATGTTCTTACTAGTTGTCTTTCATCTACTATTGGTTGTATTTCATATTCTTCTAGTGAAATTTCATTATCTTCCAGTTGTGTTTCATCTTCAACTTGTTTTTTTTTTTTTTTCTTTTTATAGTTGTTTTTTTTATGTTGTTGTAGTTTGTTTTCATGTTCGTATGGTTGCATTTTATTTTCTTCTAATTGTTTTTTTTATTTTTTTCTAGTTATATTTCATGTTCTACTAATTGTGTTTTCATTTATTTCGATCTGATTTGTTTTCATTTTCTAATAGTTATTTTTCATCTTCTACTAGTTAATTTTTAATATTGTATTAGTTGTCTTTCATGTTCTGCTAGTTGTCTTTTATATTTTATTTATTGTATTTTTATCTACTATTGGTTGTATTTAATCTTTTTATAATTGTATGTCATCGTCTTCTAGGTGTGTTTCATCTTCTTCTTGTCTATCATCTTCTTTTATATCTTTCATCTTATATTGGTTGTATTTCGAAAAACTCTGATTGTTTTTCATCTTCAATTTTGCAACACATACGTGTTTTTTGAATTCTTAAAATACACAATTAATTACTGTTCAATACACACTTAATTATTACACTATTACGTGCTTGCTTATTTAGTATTCATATTGCAACATGATTAAAAATTGTATTTGTTATATGTCGTTCAACAACGCTGTTCTCTTCTAATTAGTGGCCAAAATATTATATTACAAGTTGACGCCTTGGAAGAGGGGGATTTTTCCAGTTAGATATTTAAATGGATGGAATAGTCAAGAGTCTGTCTCATCCAATTTTGGGGGGATTCAAAATTACATATTTTTCCTCCTAAATTTATAATATGAAATTTATCATTCTATTTTTCAAAACTCACAAATTTACTCATTTTATTTTATGTTTTATTAAAACTCATTTTGAAATTATAAAGTACCAATTTTATCATTATTAAAAAAATATATGTAGTGTGTTTTAAAAATATACCAGTTTAATAATTAATTGGTTTCCGAAAACAAATGGATCATTTATCTACTTCTAATACTTACACAAGCATGTACGTACCTTAATGTCACTGTGTATGTGTCAAAAATAGAAATAAAACTCATTTTTTCTCGAAAACTAGAAAACTATCATTTTTTTCGAAAATATTCTGCATACTTTTAATTTTTTTAATAAAGGGTAAAATATTTCTACATTTATCCTCGAGAACTAGCCAATTTACAAGGCATTTTTCTAAAACATTCTATATATTTTTTATTTTTCTAATAAAGAATCAAATGAGTACTTTATAAATTAAAAATGAATTTTTATAGAAAAGTCAAAAAAAATTGGTTAAATTTGTGAACTTTTAAAATTAGAAAGTTAAATATGATATTCTAAATTTTAGATATGAAATAGGTAATTTGAATGTTCTTTTTAAAAATATACATAAAATTCCTCCTTAAATTTAAGTAAATTTTTTCATAAATCAAAGTATAAATAATTTTTCATTATGAAATTTTAAAGGACTCATGATAAATTAATGCATCCTCAAAATAATAACAAAACAAAAACAAAAAACAAAAATGGGTTCACAATCACCTTTAAACGCACTTGGTTGGTGTGTCCTGCCTGTATTTCGATATTTAAAAAAAAAAAAAAAAACCATTAACTTGTGGCAGTTTCGATCCAAACACAAAATTTGTTGTCTTTTTAGATACATGACAAAATTCTCAAAAGCACACGAACTCTCTCTAATGCTAGAACCATTGACAGACTCTTGTAATTATGCATCACGTCTTATGTGTAGGGCTGCAAACGAATACAACTGAATCGAACTTATCTCTGTTTGAATTTGATTTGAATTAATTTTGAATTAAATTTAATTTAAATTAATTTCGAATCGATTTTTTTACAAACTCAATTTCGAATCTTTTACAAACTTCTTTACGACAAAAAAGAGTCATCGTAGTCACCAAAAGCGAGAGGTGAAAATCGTCTAAGATTTTAGAGCCAAGAACGAGGGTTATAACTTACGAGTTATGACATATGACTAGGCAGCTTTATATTTTAAGTTTTAAGTCATCAGCGAACATAAGTCATCAGAGAAAATCAACGGTTCACGTTACTTTGAGATTCGAACTAGAATAGTTTGCGAACATATTTCAAACGAACCAAGTCCAGTTTGAATTTGATTTGAATTAATTTCGAACTATTTCGAATCAAACTTTTTACGGACTTTTTCGAATCAAACTCGAATCGAATTACGAACTACGAATTTTTTGTGCAACCCTAGTCTTATCTATTACAAGTCACGCTAAGCCAATCAATTTTCTCAGAACTGAATTGCAAATAAATCCATCTATGTTTCTATTCTGGCCAAAAGCAACTGTTGATGTCAAAATAATCAATTTTATATTTAAGAAAATAAAATTAGAATACTATAACTAATTAATTTAAAATCAGCTTTTATTTTAGTGACAAAGACAAAGTAGAACACTTTTCGTGCGGGATGTCGTGAGTTACACATTTGAATAAAAGGTCCCTTATAAAAATTAAATGAAAGTTCGGAAACCAGTCCTTTATTTTTTTATCTCAACAAACTAATTAGTTTATTAAAAAAATCAATTTGATATTGTTGTTATTAAAGACAATGTATTTTGCTAAAAATATTGCATGTTCAAAATTTGAAAAAAGTTAATTATAAATGTTTAATGATAATTTTGTCCATATCTTTATCATATAAAAAAATTAGGTGATTATATACGAAATTTTTACCATACAAAAATCAAGGTTCCATTCTCAAATTTTTCTCAACAAAAAGAACTAGTTTAAAGAAAACATGCTATGTTAAAAGTTAAAACCAATAAATATTACAGAAATGTTAAGATTAAAAAAAAAGTGCACCAATAACATAATTTTTTATTTTAGAAATTATATAAAAATAATATAGACTATAGAGTATAAGATGGTATATATGAACAAAAAAATAATGGTTCCTTGGGTGAAATCAAAATATGAATGCAACCATTCTAAAACTTACAGGATTTTTTTTTTAATTTCTATAAATAAAAACTCATGCACCAATTATTGGTTATTAGTTAAGTCTATTTTTCTTTTCTTTTTGCCGAAACCAACTAGTCAAGTTGCCATTGAACTGGCGAACAAAATCAACAATTGGAGTTAGAGAAAGATATCTCCGAAATTTTTATAAATACCCAAAAAAATAATAAAACTATGAAATCTACCCTCTGTTGAAATGTATTTCGATTTGTACCCCTTCCGCTTACTAAGTAAACAAACATGGGTCTTTCTTTCCGGTTATTCCGTAACCAAATATTATGCATACATCTGGTTACCTAGTGACAAGAAATTTGATTTAAATCCGGTTATTTGGTAACCACAAGGGATACAAATTGAAATACATTCAAACAATGGGTAGATATCATAATTTTATTATTTTTTTGGGTATTTATAAAAATTTCGGAAGATAGCTCTTGAGTTGGTGGGGAGCTATACAACTGTTAAAGTAATATACGGTTGGCAAATTGGCTAAGGATGCTTCATAGAAATTCTTCCCTGGAATCTTTAGCGCCATTGGCCAATTGGATAAAGAAAAAAAAATACAACTTAACAAAAATTTAGAGGATAAGGACGATTGTATCTTATAGAATTATTTCATAGAATATTATAGCAATCGTATTATTGTTATATTTTGTTCACAAAAAAAAAGAGATATGTGCTAATGTTAACACTTTTTTTTTTTTCTTAAACGGATTTTGGAGTTAAAACAAAAATAAACGGAATTGGGTGGGGGCCCATTACATTGAAATAAAATAAAATAAAGGTATTGTGAATGAAGTTTCATAAGAAACAAAAAAGGAAGAGGAAGAAATTGCATAAAAGTTGCTCGTAAATGGAGCGTTACTACCTCTGAAATTAACTAAATTGATTAGGTGCTGACTTACAATTTTCAAAATATAAATCAACATGGGAATTGCAGTGAAAAATACTCAAACGTACAAAAATAATTACAGAAATTGTGGTACATAATTGTATTTAACAAGATTAATGATTTTTCATGATTGACATAATTAAATGCCAATTAATGATATGTTATAAACTAAGATTTATTTTGGGTGACTTCCCATTTTATGAATTTTAACCTTCTTTGTTTCTTGTTTATTCATAGAAATTATTATAAAATAAGAGAGGAAAAGATAAAAATTAACTTAGTTTTTTGGACCATAGAAAGACCGGAGAAACTTTTTTTAGTTCAAACTTTGGATCGAAAAAAATTCTATCGGTCCAAACTTTTTTTTGTTCCTTTTTTTCCAATAGGGAATCTTCTGTAATTACCATTATATTGTTGATTTTTGTTTGAGTTAAGAGTTAAAAATCAAATCATATAAGATATTTTCGGTTTTTTCAAGTGCAAGAAAAATAAAATTATTTGAACCGGTAGAATATTCTATAATCCAAAAATTTGAACCGGGAAACTTTTTTCACTTCTTTCTATGATCCAAAAAACGAGGTATTATCTTTTTTCTCTCTTATTTTATAATAACTTATATGAATAAAATATTATAATTTCTATAAACTAATCAACATTTTTGTCTTCTACGGAACAACGTGGTTGGATGAACCAATCTCCAACAAACAACGAACTCTCAAAGAGAAAACTTTTTATTTATATAAATTATTAATTTCATTCGTACAGAATCAGAGTATTTTGTTTCTAACAAATATAAAAAAATCTGACTTAATGAATCCGATTCAAATGTATACATTAGATTCAATGGTTTAGATCAATCGATATATATATTTTGATTGTTAAAAAGGAGAAATGCAAGTGCTACATTTTATCAGATCCTAAGTTGATCGATCTCAATAATAAAGATTCAAATATATAATTTTTTAATTTGGTAGAAAAGAATAATCAGTACCTGTCATATTTAATCAATTCAAAATTGAATTTTCATCATTTAGGCCGATCCATTTCTAACTGATTTTCTATAACATCTATATTCTAGATTTTTTTTATCAACGTCATTTTTTTTTTAAATAAAATATATTGATGGATCTGAATTATTAAGTCCAATCTATATATTTGAATCGAACTCATTAAATTAAATATTTCTATATTTATTAAAAACAACGCACTTTTATGTTTTTGTATCTATAGAAAAAAAAAAATCCTCTCAAAGCGTGAAAATAATTGGAGTAGATCACTAGATGCACCTTTCAAAGATTCTTCCTCTGAATTAACTATTAAGTATACAGTCAATAGAGTTCAATCAGTACAAGGTAGATGCCATCAGTCAGATCTACTCCCATGCTTTTACTGATAGTAAAATGTTATGGGTCCACTTCTTCCCATTTTTTTAATATATAGTATTTGAAAAAGTAATAAATCTGTGGTATCAATTTTTTTTTTTTTAAAAGTTCATGTTTAATATCCAATTGATGTTATGGTCAGTGTTTCAAAGCAGAGTGAAATGCTGAGAATCATAGTGTTTCGGACCTTGTGAAACTAGGTATGAAAATGGAGAGGATTCAGAGCAGATAATACTAATATTATATCTATATCCGTCTTTCAATGAATGGATACGGATATAGATAGTAAACGAATATCAAACTTTAAAACCGAATTCACTTTAAACGGATATGGAACGAATAATCTGCGAATACGGATAGGAAACGAATAATTGTTGGATAATTGAGTTATACACTTTAAGATAAAAAAAAATGATAAATAAAAAATAATATAAAAGACAAAAGAGTGCCTTGTTGTCTTGAAACAAAGACTAAAGCCAATTTAACAAAGGCTAAAAGCAAACTACAGTCACAGGCTTAATTCTTGGATGAAAAAGAATGGAGAGTGAAGAAATGGAGATAAAAAGAAAAGAAAATATAGTTATTGTAGCGCCATCACAAGTGAAAAAAAAGATTAAATTGAAAACCGGATCGTATTATCGTTTATACCACAACCAAAACAAAAATGAATATGGGATAATTATATAACAAATTATATCAGGAGCAGTAAAGTCAGAGCCGGTTGGGAGCAATTCTGAATATATCCGAATATCTGCTCCGTTTACACCTTCATGAAATTATCCGTATCTGTATCCGCTATTATTTCACCATTCACCATAGACAAAAAATATATGTATTTGTATCCGCAATAATTTGTATATGTTTAATCTGAATTCGGATAATCTTCAAATACAGAGCAATAATATGTATCCGCCATTATTTCAATGATTTTCCGTATCCATTTACACCCCCATGTGAAACACTATGTAAAACACCTTTCTTTTTTCTTGGGTCCTTATACGGCCCGTAGCCCCTGTAAAACATTGTCATTGCTAGTGTGATAATTTGTTATGAGCACATAGAGAAAATTATATAGATCACATCTAACGGTTTTATTTTGACTTTTAAGTTTTAAATTTTGAGTTATTAAAGTTTTAAAAAATGGAGGCATGGTGGAAGCATAAAAAATAGAGGCATTTGAACCCTCCTCTATTAAAATAGATATATAAAAGAAAGAGATGAATAAATTTAGAGGTACTTAATTCAGAATATTAATCTTCTAATATATATATATATATATATCTATCAATTGGTTTCTGGATAAGTTAATGGAGTCACCGAGCATTAATATAATGTTGCTTGTATTTAAATTAGTAACAACAAGCAATCTAGACAGCAAGCATATCTGTTAGTATATATCATTAGTGGAACAGATATCTGCTTTATTTCACATTTTTTTAAGTACTCCAATTGCCTAGACTTTATTTTCTACATTAAAGTCTCAAGTCTACACATTTAATCCACGCTGATTGTGTACAAAATGATCTCAAAGTTGTATACTTCTATACGTTTACGCGTCAAGTTTGGTTTCTTGAGTATATATAAATATATCTAAGTATTTATGCGGAAAGATAGATGCGGTACCACATGCCATATATAAAGTACCTGTGGTAGCGTAGACACTTCCCCAATTGACTTGTAAGTCATCTTATATACACAATTTGTCATTTTAAACCATAGATGACAATCACTGGTAAAGATAAAGAGGAGGGTTCAAATGCCTTCAATTTTTGTATCTTTATTATGTCTCTATTTTTAAAAACTTTAATAACTCAAAATTTATAACTTAAAATCAAAATAAAACCGTTAGATGTGATCTATATTATTTTCGCTATATGCTCATAAAAAATTATCACATTTCAATTTTATTTTTTATGTGAATCAATAAGTTGAAAATTCAACGTCTAGATATTAACCACATTAGTATGTTTTTTTGCAAGCTCTTGATGACAACCAAAACAAAATTGAAATGCCATAATTTTTTACACGTGCATAGATAAAATTGGTGTTCTAAATAGCGCGCTATAGCGGTGCTGTAGCGTTTTTGGACTCTAAACGCTAAGCTACACAATTAAAACACGTTATTTGAGCTACAGGCGCTATAGTGGTAATAGCGGTCCGCTATAGCACATAGCGTGTAGCGCAAATAACGCCCGCTATGCAACATGTTATTTTTTTTTCCCAATTTATATGGGCTTTAAATAAAAGCTCATATTGGATTTTAACCGTGATTTTTTTTATAATTGACGTACTGAGCTTTATATTAAATTATTAATTACTATTTTGATAAAAAAATTATTAATTATTAAATGAGATCAAATAAGGAAGCTACGGCGCACTATACAACATGAGCTTTTTTTTTTTTTGAATTTATATGGGCTTTAAATAAAGGCTCAAATTAAATATATTAAGATATTCTTGAAGTAACAAAATGATACTTACTATATGGTAGTTTGAATATTTTGAATAGATTAAGATAATTAATTATGCCATGATGTCTAGGTTATTTTGAAATTTAAATAGAAAAAAGATAGATTATGTCATGATGCTTAATATATTTTGAATAGAAAAAGATCGATAGTTTATGATATTAGTAATACTATGGATATTTTGAGTCGCAATTTAGACTTTGTATTGGTTCAATATGAATACTATATTTTTTTAATCAATTTGATGTTATTTATTATTCTATGAGACTTAGATAATTAATGTTGATATTTAGTACAAATATATGATATAATTTTTATAAAAATAAAAAAAACGCTATGTGACATAGCTTTCGCTATAGCGACGCTATTCGCTGTAGCTTTTTTTTCCGGCTTCCCGCTATGACGCGATAAACGCTATTTAGAACCTTGGATAAAATGATGTAGATCATATCCACGGTTTTATTTTAACTTCTAAGTTTTAAATTTTGAGTTATTAAAGTTTTAAAAAATGGAGGCATTTCAACCCTCCTCAAAGATAAATGTAGATATCTAACTTTCATCCACTCTTTTATCCAGGAGCAGTGGTAAATTTTTAGAGGTCAAACACACAGTAAAGAAAACCATATAATTTTTTTTTTAAATATGGAGATCAATTTTACAATACTTATAACATTTTATTATAAATTATATAAAAAATTATGTTTTAATATGACATTTTGAAAATAAATGAGTGTGAATTGATATTCACTATATCTTACTAGATATGCTCCTGTATTTATTTTTATTTTATTTTTTAAATTGACAATGGTCATAAATCGCTAATACAATTAAGCAATTAAAGAACAAATTGCGCTTAAGCCCATACATCTCTATACATTAACAACAATAATAAATCTATATTTCGGTGTGTTCATTACTCGATTACAAAGATAATTTTAAGCATGAGAGACGAGAGAAAAAAAAAATTCAATTTATCTCCAATAGCTTGCACTAAATTTAAAATTATCTCGATTATGTATATATTTTAAATGCAAAATCAATTCTCATAATTTTAATAGATTTGATAATATCAGATTGACCTATTATACCTCAAGCCGTGAGTATTACAAATCATAGGACTAAATATAAACATTTTCCAGATAATTTTAAAAGATATCTCACTTATCTGGAAATTTTTCAAAAGTTTTACTATAAAAAAAAATGAGAGTAAATCCATTTTTGTTTTGTATCATCTTTTTTCTATTCAAATTCTATATGTTGCTATCACAACAGCTTTCTCTCGATTGACTAAAATTCATGTAACAGTTATATATGTTGATATTATAGAATCAAGAGAAGACACTTTTGTCTTTTATTATGAGCATTTTTTAGATGGAACTGAATAAAAATTAATAGACACTTTCCTATTCCTTTTTTTTTTTATTTCTTTCGAGAATATATAGGCAAACTAAAGTTATAATTCGGTTCTAAAAATAGAATTGAATTGAACCGAATTAGCATTGTAACTGAACTAAACTGAACCAATGTTTTATTTCAGTTTGTTCGGTTTAAACCAAAATATATTAATTTGTTTATTTAAAACAATTGATTTATAATAAACCGAAGTATATTAAGAAACAAACCGGAGTATTAAGAAATAAGAAGAAGTATTTAAAGTAATTGATTAAGAAATAAACCCAAGCGGTCCGGATTAAATTTATAAACCGAACCGAAGTTATAATACTGTTTTAGAAAGAAAACCGAACTGAACCATTAAACCAAAAAAACCGAACTATTTGCACTGAATTAATTCGGTTCAGTTCAAAAACGAATAAACCGGACCCAATGAACACCCTTAGGTAACTATAATATTCAAGAGAATTCCATGTCAATAAAATGAGAAAATAAAAGAAATAAACAATTAAGTTAGCCTCAATTTTTTATTTATTTAAACTTATGTTGGTCTTCAAGTTTTAAAGAAAACTATATTCACATTTGAACTTTGATAACAAAATTAAATTGGTTCTTGAACTTTAATTAGTACTAATTCAGTTCTCAACTTTGGACAATGTTTTAAGTTTTCTCAAATATAGGTCAATTATAATGATGAAGAAAAAAAAAAAATCAAAGTGCACTACTAATTAGCATAGTTCGACATTATTTCGAACAAATAGATGAAGAAAACGTTTTTACAAATATTATGAAAATGTCATGAATTATTGGCGGAATTTATGAATAATACACAAAATTTTCATGTGTTAATCCAAAAGTTTACTAATTCTTTTTAGAGTAGGATTAAAATGACTCATTGGTTTTGTGTTTTAATCATGCCCTGCATTCTTATCTTTGTTTTCAAAATTTAAACAGTGAATCCGAATTGTCATTGATCTACATATTAATATGTGCTTAGAGATCAAATTTCATATTTCTTTTAAAAAAAATTTAAATAAGTGTTTAAATAGGTATAAAAATATTATTTTTGAATGGTCCAAAATCTTTTAAAAACGGCAACTTGTACCTATCTAAAAAATTAGTAAAAACAATTTAAAAAAAATATGTAATTTGATTTTCAAAGACAAATTAATATGAAGATCGTTTTAAATAATTTGAATTAAATATTTAGACTTGATAAAAATATAAAGTATAATTAGAGCAAAAACCAATGAAGCATTTTTAACCCTCTACTCTTGTTTTTATTTGCTTTTATTAATCAGCAGCATTCTTGGTATATGACAAGTATGATAAGAAATGAAGTCTTTCTAGATTAGACGTGTATCATTATTTAAGATCTGATTGAATTATTTTTCCATCTATATTGTAATAACGTTTTCAGACAAAATATAGTGAACTACAAAGAAACTTACCCCATCTCAATTAGTTGAAGCCAGAGGCAGATCAAGTCTCAAGTTCTATTTAAAATGGAGAGGTCCCTCTTTAATTTTTTTTTTTTTTTTCCTCTACGTCCCTTAAAAGCTAAAATATATTCGCAAGAGTTAACTACGAAGACACTTCAGCAATAGGAATCGAATCGTCTGTCTTTTTGAGATAGGAAATTTCTGTCTTCAGAATCACTGCAGAGTGAACCCTCATTTTAAAAAGTAACAGTAATCAGACTCTTTAACAGTAATTGGTCTTATTCTACAGTGACTGTAGAGACAGAAATTTTCAAAAAGTAACAGTAATTGGTCTTATTCTGCTCCAATTCGATTCTCCAGCAATAATGCACAAATCACATCCAAGATCCAACACGTGATCCGAGGACCGAGATGCTTATTCATGATTTTGAGTTATTTATAAATGATCGATGCACGAGTTACTTGTTCCAATTCAAGAAGTTGTTGCTAGCAACTACAAAAGTATTTTAAATATTGTAAGCTTAATTTAAGCTATTTATAGCTGTCACCGTAGCCTTTTATATTCTGTTATTTTGTTATTGATAATTACTATTAAAAAAATAAAAGGGGGAATTCAGGTTACGACCCTTTAAAAACCTCCAAATTACATCTTCATTCATAATATTATATTTACATTTAAATTTTAAAGACTCACAAATTTACTCAATTTATTATATTTTCTTAAATTATAAAGTTCCAATGTTATCCTTTATTAAAATAATATATATGTATCTTATTCAAGTAAAATGTTCAATCTTCTAGTGAGTCTAACTAGTATAACATTGGTGTCATTTCAGTCTATATAACACCAACTCCAAAACCTATCGAATCAACTTCAAATGGTGAATCCAAACCATTCAAACCGATCTATTTCATTAGTTGTGCGTTTAAATGCAAAATTTACAACTTTTTGAATTTATTTGGTATAAGTCAAGCAGTCAAATATGTGAGTTTTTAAGTTAATTTTAATACATTCAGTTTTCAACATTTTTACCATTTCATTTGATACTAAAATAACTCGAAAATATAAAAAATTTGCATGTAAACACATCACTCATAAAATAAATTGGTTTGAACGGTTTAGATTAGTCGTTTGAAATCTATCAATCAATTTTGAAGTTAATATCATGTGACACCGATGTCATACTAGCTCGACTCTCTTCTAATTGGTTAGTTATGAGAGGAAATGGTTTATTTTTATTTTTTTGTATGTGACGCACACACAAGTTTATGTCTAAGTTTCACTTTGTATGTGTCACTAGTAGATAAATAAATAATTTAACCTATTAAAAAGGCCAATTAGAAGACTTAGTATTTCTCATATTAATTTCCCTTCTAAAATGTAAACTTTATAAATTTAAAATAAGTTTCAATAAAAAAAAAGTAATAAATTGGGTAATTTTTTTAATTTTAGAATGGTAAATAGATCATATGAATTTTAGATGGAAAAATATGTAATTTTGAATTTTGAATTTTGTTTGAAGGATATACATAAAATTTTCAAAGTGCAACGCTTAGGTTAAAGCTATTTGTCGTCAGGCATTGTTTTACTTATACTAATTCAACTTAGTTATTAATATCTACGTTAACAACTACGCAGCAACTACGCAGGAATTTCCAAAACATGCCAACTTCTTGACAAAGCTATCTATATCAATATTGATGACAACTATTCATGTTAATAATCAAAGCGAATTAAATCAGACTTTCAAGTTTTGAAGTCAAATAAAAATAGAGGTTAATCATATAAAATTTTTATATTACGAATAAAAATCAATTTACAATACTTATAGTATTTTACTCTAAAGTGTGTATAAAATTATATATAAAAACATTTTTTTTTTAAATTAATGGGAGCCAACTAATCTCATATTTGTATAAAATGAGGCAACTGTTTTACGCAGTCAATTAATATTAAAGTTGATTATATTTGTTGTAACTTATATTTGTAACAAAGTATTATAGGAATCATTAGTACGCTAAAAGTTGTACGCATCAAAACTCTGAAAACTGACAAGCTACCATTTAATAAAATCAATAATTTAAAAAATGCCTAACAGCAATAAAATTGAGATATCTTTACTTTATAATTTCGTTGTTAAACTCATGTAAAGTTTTCGTCCACAAATTAAATTTTCTAGAGAAAAAGGAATCTGAAATATATAAAATAAAGGAAATGAGATAATCAAAATAGGTTCATGAATTAGTTTATTAATCACGTCCCTAATAAAAGATAATATGATCAGATTTAGAAAAAGAAAGACACAAGAACTAATCATATTCCTTAAAATATATTATTAAATTAACTATCACTTACAAGAGAACCTTAAATCTGTTTGAATTCTCAAAAAAGAAAGTAAGAAATTATAGAAATCATTTATTTAAATCAAAGCAAAAAAAAAAATATATATATATATATGGACTTGGCTACGGTGCTATGGGTAGCTAAGAGGTATCCCGTGCTACGGCTCAATATTTGACTTTTCAAAATTCTAACGGTCGATCCGAACCGTTCACCTTGTTCTCCATATTAATATGTGCTTGGAGACCAAATTTTACATTTTTTGGAAATTTTTTACTATTTTTTTAGATTTATTGAAAATCGCTGTTTTTCAGACAAATCTGGACCATAAAAACAGCGATATTCAATAAATCTAAAAAAATAGTAAAAATTTTCCAAAAAATGTAAAATTTGGTCTCCAAGTACATATTAATATGGAGAACAAGATGAACGGTTCGGATCGACCGTTAGAATTTTGAAAAGTCGAATATTGAGCCGTAGCATTGGAGGCCTCTTAGCTACCCATAGCATATTAGCCAAATCCATATATATATATATATATATATAGACAGGCTAATATGCTTTCAGCAGCACTTCGCCCGAAGTGCTGCCACCCCATTTTCAATTTTTCAAAATCCAAACAGTCGATCCGAACCGTTCATCTTGTTCTCCATATTAATATCTGTTTGGAGACCAAATTTTACATTTTTTGGAATTTTTTTGCTATTTATTAAGCCACTTTGAAAATCGCTGATCCAACAGTGAATCCCTGATTTTACTGTTTGGAAAGCCACCATTGGATCAGCGATTTTCAAAGTGGCTTAATAAATAGCAAAAAAATTCCAAAAAATATAAAATTTGGTCTCCAAGCAGATATTAATATAGAGAACAAGATGAACGGTTTGGATCAACTGTTTGGATTTTGAAAAACCGAAAATGGGGTGGCAACACTTCGGCAGAAGTGCTGCCGAAAACATATTAGCCTGTCTATATATATATATATATATATATATAGAGTTAGGCTGGGGTGCTATGGATAGCATAGTGGTCTTCCGTGCTACGGCTCAATGTTTAAGTTTTCAAAATTCAAACGGTCGATCCGAACCGTTAGATGTTTAATCCATATTGAAATGTGCTTGGAGACCAAATTTTACATTTTTTGGAAATTTTTTGCTATTTATTAAGATGGTTTAAAAATCGCTGTTTTTATTAAAATTCTGCACCACTGGAAAACAGCGATTTCAAACCATCTTAATAAATAGCAAAAAAATTCTAAAAAATATAAAATTTGGTCTCCAAGCACATTTCAATATGGATTAAACATCTAACGGTTCGGATCGACTGTTTGGATTTTGAAAACTTGAATATTGAGCCGTAGCACGGGAGGCCACTATGCTATCCATAGCACCCCAGCCTAACTTTATATATATATATAGAGAGAGAGAGTTAGGCTAGGGTGCTATGGATAACATAGTGACCTCTCGTGCTACGGCTTCATATTCAAGTTTTCAAAATTCAAATGGTCGATCCGAACCGTTAGATGTTTAATCCATATTGAAATGTACTTGGAGACCAAATTTTACATTTTTTGGAAATTTTTTGCTATTTATTAAGATGGTTTAAAAATCGCTGTTTTTATTAAAATTCTGCACCACTGAAAAACAGCGGTTTCAAAAATGCTTAATAAATAGTAAAAAAATTCAAAAAAATGTAAAATTTGGTCTCCAAGCACATTTCAATATGGATTAAACAATGAATGGTTCGAATCGACCGTTTGAATTTTGAAAACTTGAATATGGAGCCGTAGCACGGGAGGTCACTATGCTATCCATAGCACCCCAGCCTAACTCTCTCTCTATATATATATATATATATATATATATATATATATATATATGTCGATGAAAATACTATACCTCATGCAAGTGCAAGGCGTCTATTATTGTTAGAGGTGTCTAGTAATCTATCAACACGTGAGCGGTGAGCCACATGAAAATTTAATTATCTAATCGTGTCATTATTATTACAGTAGTAAATTCGTAATCTTTTCTCTCGCAACCTTTAAATACCACTTATCTTCCCCTACTCAAGCGCCCTTCTCTCTCTCTCTCTCTCTCTCTCTCTCTCCACGCATTGAGGAAATACAAACAGACATCGCATCTTTTCATTCCAGGACAAAAAGCCTTTCCTAGATAAGATACAAAAAACTTAAACAAATGGGAGAGGAGAAGATACCCGAATCAACGGCCGAGATTTCGCTCCCAGGCTTCGTGATCGACGTGGCCGAATCAGAGCGCCTCGCTCGAAGCCTGGGTTATGGGATGGTTGAGGACCTACTCCCATCTCTCGTCCCCGCAGCCATGCGTCACGCTCAAATTCCGATCTCGCGGTTCCCAGTCGGAGCCGTTGGATTGGGATCGAGCGGTAGGATCTACATCGGCGTGAATCTCGAGTACCCTGGCCTTCCCCTACACCACTCGGTTCATGCAGAGCAGTTCCTCCTCTGTAACGCTGCGGCTCATGGAGAGACCTGGATCCGGTCCATTGCCGTATCGCATATGCCATGTGGCCATTGTAGACAGTTTTTCCAAGAGGTGCGTGATTCTTCTGACATCCGCGTTCTTGTCACCTCCGATGGACCGGACGCGGTGTATAGACCTCTGTCCGTACTCCTCCCGCGTCCCTTTGGACCCCCCGATTTGCTACATAAGGATGTGCCTCTCTTGCTCGACTCGCACAACAATGATCTGGGGGAGGTTGAGAAGGCACTGGAGGGATCAGTTGCTTACCGCAATGGAGAGGTGGAGGATTCTCAACTGGAGAAGAAGCTAAGGGAGGAAGCCGAGCGGGCAGCGAGAGGATCGCACGCTCCGTATAGTGGATGCCCTGCGGGATTTGCTGTGGCTGATTCGGAGGGTGGGGTGTATGCCGGGTCTTATTTTGAGAGCGCGGCGTATAACCCAAGTCTGGGCCCGATCCAGGCTGCGATGATAGCAAAGGTGATCGGATCTTCTGTGTCTGATATTGTGGCTGCTGCGCTGGTGGAGAGAGAGAAAGGTTTGGTATCGTATGAGGGGACGGCGCGTGCGTTTCTAGCTGCCGTGGTTCCTAGTGCAAAGCTACACGTATATCGTTACAAAAGATCTGACGAGAGCTAGGAGTGGTTTGTATGGAAAGTTCTATTTTGAGCTTACTGATTTCTGAAGCTGTCCTTCTGTCTTTTCTTTTTTGTTTGTAAAATTTAGCGAAGAATGAAGCGAGAAGCCGTAAGATATTGTAATCGGAGAAACGACGGTTGCGATGAAGACTGCGAGAAATAAACGGCTCAGATTCTGTGATTGGTTTGGACTCGCGCTGGGTCATAACTCATACAAGGAATGAATGATCTCGGTAATATATGCGCAAGGCTGTGTGGTAATTACAAATAAAATGATTTAGAATGTGAAATAAAATAAAAAAATGTTACCTCGGAAATGCTTCTGACTGTTCTCTAATTCAATCCTCTGGTTTTTAAATAAAAAATATCAGAAACGAGAATTACAGCATCCAAATTTTTTTTTCAGTAGAATTTTTTTTTTTTTTTTTGTCTAGCTTGTCACAAAAATAACATTTAAATTTGAACAATTTATAGACAAATTTAAACAAAAATCTGAGTATCATTTAGAATGAAATTTGAGAAATAGTTCGATCCATCGAAAATATTCTTGTTAAGGATGACTTATTCATTCTTAATTAATATATCTGCGGCACAAGTTATGTGAGAAAAATGCGCAATATAGGGTGACTAGTGAGTTGTTAAAAGGCTTATTATATGTTGTGAAAAAGAAACCCATTATCCGAAAAGTGTAAATTATTGTTCACTACTTCACTCATTCAATTATTGTTTCATTGTTTGTCTACTATATATGGATTATTAAAGCTGATAGCAAGCAAAGATCGATAAGTAGATAACATATGTGCAATCGTATTGATTTGAATTCAAGTTTGTAGTTACGTTGTCAAAGATGAACAAAATTAATTAATAATAATATATTTACTCCCACTTTTGTTCTCCTATTTTGGGTCTAACAATATCTAAGGTTGAAGAACAAGTATATCTGAAAAGTACAATGTAAAGTAAAAAAAAAAAAACACGAGCTACTCTCCTTAAATGTTCTTCATTTTCGAACAAATCAAAAAACATTAATATGAAAGAGGAGATAATGCACGACCAGGTATGAATTTGTACAATCCAATCTAAAATCAATGATTAAAATCTATCTGAAACTCTTCAATGAAATCCTTACAATTGAAGAGCAGATGGAGACTGATTGGTCCTGCTTCAACTGCTCTTAAATTGTCCATAATTATTTTGTTACCTTTTTTTGCATAATAATATACAGTGACAGAATCAGACTTTTAAATAATAAAAGTCAAACACATATAGAATCAATTATATTAAGATTTTCAAACTATATAAAGATCAATTATATACAAACTTTATGCAAAGAACGAGGATCAATTTTATCCTACCATAATATTTTACGCTAAGTTATGTAGAAAATTAAACAGGAGTCAACTGATTTTATTAGATCTTCTTAAATCCGTCTCTAACAATATATTATATAAATATATCACTTACATAATACAATTTATATTCTTTCGATAATTAGATAACACATACTTCATAATCTAAGTTCTCTCAAAATTATTAATAAACTTTACAAATTAAATGGAATAAATTACACAGATGAAAAAGATTTAAAATAATATAAGAGAATTATTAAAGTTATTCATGAAACAGAAAAAAAAAAAATTTTTACAATTTAAGGATGAAGGTGTTCTTATAAACCGAGCCTAGTTCATTTGCAGATTTTATTTTTTATTAAAGTAAAGCCATTTTCTTTCTGTTCGATTGTGATATTTATGGTTTGGGTGCTAACGAAATATAATGGAGGCGTAGAAAGATGCATTCAGCCTAACTTTATAAAATCAAGGCCTTATAAGGCCCATAAATGGTTTGTCCGGCTGCTATCCACTGAGGCATTTTTTTAAAGTGCTTGTTTCCACTTAATTTTCGTAGAGGATTTTGTTGATTTTCCAAAATCTAATAAAAACAAATTAACCACTAGATTTAATAAGAAAAAGGAAGCGTCTAATTGCTCACAGTCTTTTGTCCACCATTTGTCCACAGTTTTGATTTGCGGGAATACTATAAAATTACTTCTACGTGCTGTATAATTATACAATATATCACATAAAATATATCAGTTAATCACAAAACATCCAGAAACTATTTAAAGTGGTCTCATGATAGAGAAAAAGATTGCGACTTGTACAACAGGACAAAATAAATGTACTTTCAAACTGTACTTTCGAAAATTACAGCTATAGGAAGTTATTGACAATTAGAGTTAGTTATTAGCGGTTATTAGTGGTTATTGGCAATTAGAGTTAATTATTTGTGTCCACATTGGGTTGAATTTTGTATACTGTAAAATTAAATCTTGTATACTGTAAAATTGAATCTTCTACACAGTAAAATTTACAATTGAATCTTGTATACTGTAAAATTGAATCTTGTATACAATACAATTTTCAATTGAATCTTATATACTGTAAAAATTAAATCCTGTATACAGTATAATTTTTAATTGAATCTTGCATACTGTAAAATTGAATCTTGTATACTGTAAAATTGAATCTTGTATACTGTAAATTTGAATCTTTCACAAGATGAATACTGTAAAATGACAAGATAAATACTATAAAATTAACAAGGCAATACTATAAAATTAACAGATTAATACTCCATATCGCCTCTCTATTATCTATTTTCTCCATATTTTCACAAGATGAATACTGTAAAATTAACGGAGCAATACAGTAAAATTAAAGATCAATACTCCATATCGCCTTTCTATCATCTCTTTCCTCCATATTTCATTTGAAATGCTAGATTTGTTACAGCATACAACGAAAACAACAAATTCAACAGAAATAATTTATTAGATTTGAAATTTTCCGTGCTCTTCAACAAAAACAATTTCTATTCGATCGCGCTCCACGATTGAAGGTTTCATTGCGATCATGTATAAAAAACGAGATCGAGTCAGTAATGTCAATTAAAATCGAATTGTAAAAAAAAAAAAATGAATCAGAGAAGGTAAATACAAAAAAAAAAAAATAATTACGATTTTGTTGCTTAATAGTTTGACTGGTGTACCTCTTTTGTGTCGTGCCACAGCAGCAGCTAATCCACGATGATCTTTTGTTTCACTGTTCTAATTCAGATCTTTTGTAACGAAACAATGATGGACTGCTGTTGAAGTTAACTGGGGATATCGGTGCATCATCGGCAATTTTTGCAATTGAATCATCGATCCATTGTTTTCAAACTTTAGACAACCATTATTTTTTTTAGGAAACTCCGATTTGAGTGTTTGACTATAATTAGGAAAGCTCGCAAAGAGACAGAGGTCATTGTGTCCAAGACATAGCCTATTAAGGATGTCAAAAATATAAGAACACCGAAAAATCAAAATTACAAAAAAATATGGTTTATGATCTCAAAATTTTAGTTGAAGTCAGCAATTATGTATTTTTTATTTTAATTAGAAACAATCTGTTAATTATTTATCAGGATATTTAATTTGACATAACCAACATTTTAATATTAAGTACTCATATATGGATATTTTTTTTCAATTTATTTATGTTATTTTATATCCTATCCCGTGAATTAATTATTTTCCAAAAAAAAAAAATCTACGCAGATCCAGACTGGCGTAGAATCCATTTTTCAAAAAATTAAAAAAATTAACTCCCACACAAATTTAATCTGCGTAGAATATATTTTCCAAAAATAAAAATAAGTTCCACGCAGAGTCTCGTGGATGTAAGGTTGAAATTTAAAAAGGAAATGAATGTAATGTCAGAATTTTGAAATATTAAGATGGTAACTAAAAAAATTCAACTTAATTGATAAGGTGCGGATCTGTGTAGATGGTAAGGTCAGAATTTTGAAATATTAAGATGATATTATGGTAACTAAAAAGATTTCGGCTTAGACGATAAGGTGAGATTACGGAATGATTTAAAGTTAAACCGATTGGAACCGTTCCATCAAAATCGGACAGGATCCGGCTATCCTGCATCTTGCGAGAGAATTTGCATTTTGAGAGCAATGCAACTTCCATTGAATTCATATCATCTTTGGTAACAGAATATTTTTGTTTAGACCCAATCGTTTGATCAGAATCAAGTATCAACTTGAATATTAAAGAGGTCCGAGCATTGGATTGGCCCGCATTCTGATCGGTCGGTCGAGATCTAAAGAGAAATATTCTGTTACTCCAGAAGATATGGACTCGCTTCCATTACGCTGGTTACTAGGTGTCCGTATCCCTCCAGGTACCTGAGTTGCAATTAATAAAATGGACGGTCCAGATTAATTCCATCCAGGCTAAACTCAATCTGGTAGCTGTTGAGGCTGGGAGATGCTTTAAGATTCGTGCCAAGTGTTTGCACCTCAAGTGCCTGGGGTGATGCAGATTCGATCAGTAGAGACTAGAGAGGAAACGGATACGATTCAGTTCGTTCGTCTCTTTGTGGCGCGCGAAACGCCACGATGCGCCTCCAACCCCTCCCAAAATGTCACCCGATGAAATTTTAAACCAAGAGGCTACTCCTACTATAACAAATAAAAACCAAAAATATAGAAAGAAAAAATATATTAGAATGGCATCCCTTGCATCTCCATCTTTTCTTCGTTCTTTAACTAAGAGCCGCACAGGAAGAGTCTCTCTCGTTGTTCTCTCTTACTCTTGCTGCGCTTCTAGAAGCTTCAGACGGGCAGCTCAGTGTAACACGGGATCGACGAGTGTGGCCAATCGCCGTGTATTTCTCGGAATCGGTGCTTCGTTCGTCGATCAGCTCGTGAGAATGGCGTCTGGAAGTGGTGGAGTACGCCGATATCTTGTAGCATCAGCTCGACCCAGGCAGGATGCGTCTCCTGTTGAACAGGTTTTACTTAATAGAATTTTCAAGATTTTCTCCATGAATTTTAGAGGTTTACTCTGATAAAATTGTTCACATTTACCAAGTAGGAGCAAAGAAATCGGTCGGGTATGATTCAGGTTGAGTCCAATTGGGTTTAGGTCCTTTCATTTTAAGACTGAATTTTGTTTTGGACCATTTGTGCTCCATCAAATCAGGTTCTGGTGGTTTCATCTCATAGTGTTACCTTACACAGGTTAGGCAGTCAAGTCCAGGTTTTGGCAAGTTGTAAAGAAATTTTATTAAAAAAATTACCAAGGGGCTTAATAAGCTTAAGTACCCTGATTTCTACTCAATCATTTTGCCTTTTTGAAGTTCTTTCAAGTATGAAAAGGGTTTTGAAAGACTAAGACTTCATGTATTAATTCAACAACTAAACATGTCTTGTAAAGGCTATCTAATTCCAATTTAACATAGCAAACATTTTGTTTTGGTAATTTGTTAAATATAGATACTAAAGAATGTGGACTGGCCCGAGAAATTTCCGTTCAAGGATGAAGATTTCAGCCGCTTCGATGAGTACTCTCCCTCCTTACCTTTCCTGGTTTGCATTTATTTTATTGCACTTTTCCCCTGTGTTTTTTATTACTTCAGAATAATAAAATACAATTAGAGGCGGCAAACTGGCTTGTCATCTTGGATTCTAGCAAGGGCAAAATAGGAATAGCTAGCTTACTTTTTCTGCTGTGAATCCTCAAGGCTCTATTACTTTGGGTCATTTCTGCTTCATGTTATTTCCATATTCGGGTCAACTAGGGTCAGTTGCGCAAAGTATTTAATCAGATTAAATATCAGTTCTGGTGAATCCTTTTGGTTGGTTTTGCAAATCACTGAATCATATTTTTGGCCCAGCTAATATAACTTGTGGTATTTTTTATTCCAAGTTCATGGATTGTGCCATTTTGTTTCTCAAAATTCTGGGGCAGTATTATGTTTGGGTTCAATTCATTTTTTTTTTCAATTTGTTGGGCTGGATAGGGTTTGGGTTTTTAAATCCCCAGATAAGATTCTGGTATTTTGACTCTTCAAAATATTTGTGTCATTGATATTTGCTTATTTATATGTAACATTGAATTTCGTTATTTGTAGTTTGTTTTTGAAACTCAACCATAGAAATATTTTTGTGACCTTAGCCATTTCTTTTATTTTTAGATCTTCCGACTTGATCTTTTATAATGAGCCTCGATTTGTTACACACATTGACGACCCGGCAATAAGAGCTCTTACTGACTACTATTCGAAGGTTTTTCCTCCTAGCAACACTCCTGGAGTTGCCATGTTGGATTTGTGCAGCAGCTGGGTATGCTAATTTTCTTTTGTACGCTCAGAACCTTTATTATTTCTTTTTGGTAATTTTCATGGACATCCAACTTTTGTGGTACATCCAACCCTTAATGGTGCATAGGGGTGAGTAATGAGCGAGCATGAGCGAGTTAGGGTATGCTCGTGCTCGCTCGTTTAATAAATGAGCGAGTTGTTAAATGAGCGAGTTTAAGCGAGCGGATAAATGAGCAAGTTTTAAATGAGCGAGTTATGAGCGGCTCACGAGTTATGAGTACTAAAATTTAATAAATTGTCATAATTCAATTAAATAAAATAATAACAAAAAAATTAACGGTATTACAAAAATATAATAATAACAACATAAACTAACAATAGCATCAACAAACAACAATCAACAAAAACTAAAGCAGCACTAATAAAAATCCAACATAAATCCAAAAACATAAACTAACAACAACACACTGTTTTGAGGCGTCTGTTTAAAAAAATAAATAAATGTATAACCTATGAATATTTGGGATTGAATGTGGCGGTGGGATTAGATGTGACAAATTTTAAATGAGCGAGTTATGAGCGAGTTGGGGCATGCTCATGCTCGCTCATTTAATAAATGAGCGAGTTGTTAATGAGCGAGTTTAAGTGAGCGGATAAATGAGCGAGTTCAAGTGAGCATTTAGTGAGCGAGTTATGAGCGGCTCACGAGTTATGAGCAATTTACTCACCCCTAATGGTGCATATTTAAATATTATTTAATTATAGAAAAATAAAATTGTTGATGAGATATGACGTCAAATTTGGGTCGATTTGTAAGACGTTTAATCTTCCATCAAAAAGTTTATTTTTTTTACGGTGGAGTTTTAATGACTTTACGATGAATTGAGTCGAAATTTGATAATGCACCGCACGTCTACAATTTTAAATATTTAAATTTTAAATAATTTTTTTGAAATTATATACTATTAGAGTTGGAAGTACCAACTGAAAAGTTGAATGTATGTTAGAATTACCCTTTTTTTTTCTCTCCTTTTATTTTCCTCTAATTTTCTCATTCTATGTAATCAATGAAGGTGAGCCATTTTCCTGCGGGTTACAAGCAAGAGAAAGTTGTAGGAATGGGTATGAATGAAGAGGAACTCAAGAGAAACCCAGTACTCTTTCTGTAGCTCTCTTTTTCTTGAGACATGATTTTACATAAAAGCAAAATAAAAGGGAGTATAATTACTTTTTCTTTATAATTGTAGGTTTTGACAGAGTATATAGTGCAAGACCTAAATGTGAATCCAAAACTGCCATTTGAAGACAACACTTTCGATGTTATTACCAATGTGGTATGTTCTATTTTTACTGAACTTTTTTTATATATTTGGTTTTAGCGTAACATTTTATTCAAGCCCAGAAACTGTTGAAAGCAGCATTGCATATTTGAAACTTGCCTCTTTTATAAATAAATATTGAACAAAGATATGTGATTGCCTTGTTTATTGCTGTTCAGGAATATTTTGTAGCTTCAATCAAAATTAACACTTTCTTTTCGGTCTCCTTTTCTTATTTTATTTTTTTAAGAAAAGCAGCACTTGTAGTCTTGTATCCCTTGTTATTGTAATTACACAAAAGGATAAGCAACTCCTTTTTTTTCCTCCTTTTTTATAGGTTAGTGTAGACTATTTAACAAAACCACTCGAAGTTTTCAAGGAAATGCAAAGAATACTCAAACCATCAGGTCTTGCAATAATGAGGTAATTAATTTGTACTATATTCTCTACATGTGATAAATACATGAAAACATTTCCTCACCCCAACCTTGAGAACATTTTTACATTTGAGTAATGCAAAACCCTACTAGATCCTTAACCCGGGTGAGCCTTAAGCCAAACTAATTGAAGTACATCTATTAAAATCAACCGAAACATAGAGATGATGGGTCAGAGTTACAAAATTGAGTCAAATTTGAGTGATCCAGATGAAAATTTCAGGTTTCAGGTCATATAAGGTAGGCCATTTACAAGTTTTGATTATCCGGTAGTGGGCTGTTTGCAGGTAATTTTCTGGCCATCAGGATTTCAAGTTTGGGTCGGTTTCTTTCTATTGACCTGACCAGAATCCAACCTGGCAATGGTCTGTTGCCACCCTTATTACATTTTAATTGTAGATGCTTGATTCTAGCTTGTATGATGATAAAATAGTTTCTCGAATCGGCTATTTTTCACAAAAGCTGTATCTATATGGACCTCCACTGGTGATGTTGATCATGCATGGATTGTTGGCTCCTACTTTCACTATGCTGGAGGTTTTGAACCACCTGTGGTATGTACTTTATATTAAAATAGATGTAGAAGAAAAAAATGCATTGCAAAACAAGAAGTATATGTTAAAATGGAAGTAGAAGGATGAAATAATGTTTTGCAAAACAAGAGGTGTCACTTTTACTGTTGTAATAGGAGAAAAATATCATGTGAACCCTCCGGAACATAACAATATTGCATAAACTTCATAACTGTCATTATAGCATCAAGTTACCCTCAGTTTTTCACTGTTACTGTAGAAGAAAATGTTAAAGAACCATAGTTCGCAATTTTTATGAGTAAACAGGGACAAGAGGGGTTTACAAGATATGTTTCATGTTTTGTGGGGGCATGTTAATTTTTATTTTATTTTGTAAGATTTCTTTGATTGTGCTGTGATATTTTGAATGTTGCAGTGCTACGAGTACAACTAGAGTGCTCTTAAGCTTACCAACTTCAAAACCTATCAGATTGACTTCAAATGATGAATTAAAACCGTTAAAGCCGATCTATTTCACGAGTATTGTGTTTACATGTTAAATTTATAAATTTTTGAATTAATTTAGTATAAAGTCTGTCAAAAAACGATAAAAAAATAACACAAAAATTAACTTTTTTAATTTTTTTTTTTTTACCGTTTGATTTTATATTAATTCGATTAAAAAGTTTATAAATTTGACATGCAAATACATAACTCGTGAAGTAAATGGATTCTTAACAGTTGAATTTGTCATTTAAAGTCATTCTTATTAGTTTTGGAGTTAAAGCTTATCAAAGAATCGGTGGCTTACGAACATTCTAGTTCTACTCGCAGTGCTATATATGAAATTGCCCCATGACTTTTGGAGTTTTGGTTAGCTAATATTGCTATCAGGATATATGCAGTGTGGATAATTTTGTTCTTTGTTTATTTTTTTTGTAGGCAGTAGACATCTCACCAAACCCAGGACGTTCAGATCCAATGTACATTGTTTATTCCAGAAAGCAAATGTCGGCATAACTACATTAAATACCAAAAAATGGAAAATCAAATAAGAGGACTTTCAATCTTATATATGATGTATTGCTTTGTTCTCTATTATACTATTATATATATTATTTTTGGACTCATATAATTGTTCTCTCATTCTCATTCCTCTATTATTCTCTTAATTTTATTTGTTCAATCTCATATATATTTTTTACGATCTATAAGTAATTTTGTGAATCTAAAACCACAAACGTCTTCTACGCAATTTTATCTTTCAAATGAGATTCATGATGAAATACTTTCGAGCTCGTTGTCACACAAGTATTTGTATCTCGTTATTTAAGTATTTATACCTAGTATTTTTCACATATGATACTGCTGACATTTAAAAGTATTAATATCAAGTATAACAAGTATTTATATCTACGCACTGAAGTATTTATATTTATGTGGTCAATTATTTTTGTTAGAGAAATGTTAACGCAGGGACAATTAGAGATAAATACTTACAAGTATATGTATAAATACTTGCACGATGAGGTATAAATACTTGTGTGACGATGAACCCGAAAGTATGTCATCATAGATTTCATTTGAAAGATAAAATTGCGTAGAATACGTTCGTGGTTTTAGATTTGCAAAACTTCTCATATATCGTGAGAAATGTGAACCATATTGAAAAAAAAAAAGCACATCTAAAAACGTATTTGATTCTTCTCCCTATGTAGTTTGAGTGGTTTTCCCATATGGATACAAATTTGCTGCTATTCTTTTAAGAATAGCAGCTTGGTGCTTTTTTATGTGTCTATCTCTCTCTTTAAAAGAGGAGAAGAGAGAAAGTGGAGAGAAAAGGTAGAGAGATAGAGAAAAGAGTATGGGAATAATAGCAGCGGATCTCGTTTCTCTTCATATAGTCATATCAAGTTAGATATGCAAGTATTAATTTATTATCTTCTAAATATATATATTTATGAATTTAATTAAACTTGAAATACCACAGTGTTTTGAATAAATTTAATTAAACTAGTTAGTTTATGGAAGTAAAAATTTATTTAAGAGCTAGAAGATGGAAGTGGAGGTTTGATATAATTATTCATTATTTTTAGATCACATAAGCATCGCTGTTTTGTTGTGCGAAGTTCAATTTCCTAACTCAGTTCTTTACGCTCATGCCTCATCACAAATCACTTGATCTGATATCATCGTCTCTGTATCAATTTTGTTTGAATGGTATATATATTTCAAATTTTAGTTGTTTAAGATTTATTCATTAGAATCGCTCGCAAGGTCCATTTTGGATTGCCTAACCAGTAAAAACCACGCCTATATTCTAGCAGAAAAAACCACTTTAAATCGACGCCCTAATAAGGGGGTGTAAATGGATCCGATATTATCCGTTTACTTAAATTATATTATTTGTATCCGTATTTGTATCTGAAAAATCATATGCAATTATAACATGTAAAGATTCGGTAAGATTTGTAACTATTCTTAAACAACATCTCTAAACAACAACAAATGTACTATTCTTAAATTGATTTATTAAATTGTATATACATACCAATAATTTATTAAACTGCATATACTTATATATTCCCATAAACAATATAACACTATGATATAATTAGTGACTAATGTTTTGATAATACCAATGATTTATTAAATTGCATATACTCATGTATTCCAATGAACAATATAACACTATGATATAATTAGTGACTTAGTTTTAATAATATGATATATGTTTTGTAACCAATTAAATCTAATTTGTGAATAAAAAAACTATACTTATATATTATTTTTTTACTAGCATGTACATTAGCAATTTATTTTTAATTATACAAATTATATTCATATCTGTATTCGTATCCGTCTAATATTCAATCTGTATCTATATCTGAGACTATCTGTGTCCAAAAAATTATAACATATAAAGATACAATTTGACCATTATCTGATCCGTATCCGACCATATACACCCTTACCCCTTGTACACCTATAATAGAAATATAGAATGACTACGACTTATTCTTGACCGTTTGAACTCCCTCTTGCAATTCTAACGCCGCACATTAATAGTTTTCAGACCTTATTCTCTACCATCATTTGTATAAATTAGACCATATCCAGAAGTGTAACCTTTCAGTCTGTCGCTTGAGTTAGCCATTTCAGAAATCTCAGAACAATCTTAAAATTTCAGAAACAACAAGACAAATTGTAGATTCACGATAGAGCTCAGGTATGAACTATGAAGTTATAAACCTTTGAGTCTGTCGGTTGATCGCAACCATCCCTCTACCCTTGCATTCCTTTCCAAGAGATGTACAAATGTTTTCAATTATCTGAAAAATGTACTGTCACAAAAGCATCTCCAAAACTATGCAAAATTACAACAAAACAATATTTACCATTCTTTCACACAGATTCCATGACTCTTGGTGTCACCGAATATCTTAATTTATAACGTAAAAAATAAACAAGTCAGGCCACAAATCCAAAACGATGATATCTAATTTACGTCATTTTCCCTATATATATTTAATTAATTATCACATTTGATGCAACTATTAGAAGTCTTGGAAGAATCAAAATCAATGCACCATAGTCTACATCGGCTGACTTATAAGAATGAATTCCGATTTATTAAATAGTATACTCTGTGTTGGTCATTTGACTTGTAAATTTTATTTTTACAAGTTAGTTGTATACTTTGCCACCAAGAGGCAGTATACTGATCCCTCATTTTAAATTGAATAGGAATGAAGTGCAAAAATGTAGCCTCATTTTTCATGGAACTTATTCAAACCACAACTAAAATCTGGGTCAGAAACAAACTCAATTGTGAGATCCGAGTTTGCAGAGTCGAGCTCAAATATGACCTACAAAAGCCAAATTACATGATGACAGATCCAATCCCAAATAAACTTGGCAAAACTAAACAAATTTAAAAGAAGGTGATTCACAGGCATACCACAGTGTTTTCTCCTTGCTTGAGTATTGGTGCTGGCACATATAGAGTGCATTGTGGGCCCACTTTCTGCAAATTAATCAAAATATTTGTAGTAAATTTATCCAAGAGAAATTAAGCACAGGGAAAACAATCACTCTTGCATAATAAAAGGAAATTCTCCAGGAGTCCGTAGAATCTCAATATAGTGTTAACTACTATCATCTCCTAAATAGTGAATGCAAGTGAAAACCCAGGAAAAACAAACAAATCATTGAGAAAGTTCTTTAAAAATATCAGTTTGAGAATTTTACTGGCCAGAATCTCCCAATATTGAAGTTGTTTACAAATGCAACCCCTTTATTCCAGCCACGAAAAGAGAGAAATGTATCCTTCCTCGTGCTTGTTGAATTTAAGTTCAAACGCCCTTCATAAAATGCCGGGCTCCTTGAATTAGAGTCTATAAAATATCATATTGGCAACTGGTAAGACAAAATTATAGATTTTCATTGTAATAATTTTAAGCAGAAGAATAAAGTTGAAAAGTTATCATCTAATTATAGAAAACCTTCATGACGATTTCTGAAATTGCCAAGGTAATTTTTCATATCTCTCAGGAGGAAAATTTTATCATCTGTTGCATATGCAATTTTTTTTGTGAGACCACCTTTGATGAGTTTGCTTAAGTGGTCCAATTGTATAGGATACATTTTCCACCTAGGTAATGTAAGGTTGTTTATTTGCACAGTAGATAAAATTCCCTGAAAAAGAGAACAAAAAATAGTAAAATTTGAAGTTAAATCTTTCTGGAAACTTCAGGAATCTTTGCAAGGAGAAAAGAAACACCATAGTTTATCAGCATTTGCAGAAAATAGCCGCGATTGGTGAAAACCGCTCGTACTCTAATTACCCCCCCCCCCCCCCCCCTTCGCCTCTTCCAGTTATCCAATATCTCAACAAACTTGTTCCTTTTTCTCATGTATATAAAACACTAGCAGTATATACTTGTTTAATGAGAAGAAACAGAAACAAATAATGGCTCTTGTACAAAGAACATGGAAAGGGTGAATTGTACAAGAATTCTAGATTAATTAATTATTTTCTGATATGTTTTGCATTTAAAAAAAAGCTAGCTCTTTGACAAATACCAAAAGTTAGGGTATCTCTGCAAAAGAGTATAGCAAATGGACATTTACCACAGAACATCTGTAATCTCCAATTTTGAAACAAATTACCTTCCTATCATAGATATAACTCCCATAGTTAACACGACCCATATTCTCCACCTACAAATTAAGAGAAGTAAAAGGGCAAGGTACTATCAGTTTTCCTTTTCCCATTAAACTGTAAACTAATTGAAAAGAGTAACCTTGCATGGCCATTTCTGTAAAAGGAGAAATACTTACCAAGATAAACAAGGTGATTTTAGATGAACAACCTAGGTAAGGTATAGATAATGGCTTTCTCTTATTCCATCTCTCAATTACACCAACAAAATTTGAATTTGATTTATCACCTTCTGAACAAGACACAAACACCTGAGCTCTATCACGAATCTACAATTCATGACAAAATTGATTATAAAACTTCATAGTTCATACTTACTTGAAGAAAGAAATTCTAAATTTGAATGAAAATGTCAACCTTGGAAATGGAGAGAGTGCTATTGCCTTTCTTTTGTGTGTACTCCGATACATATAACATAAATCCATACATCTGGTACATATAACAAAACTCACAACCAAGGATTAATATTGCTTACCGGTTACCATATGGTATGGTCAGCCATCTTTTAAGGTAGGGAAATATTATATGATATAACTAATGTACCTGGCCAACTAATTCCATGGGTAAAGGTTTTTCGCTTTTGAATGTCTTTGTTGGATTAGAAAGCAAATGAAGTGCCTCAAATAGAGAAAAAATCTTGTTTAATTTTACAATCCCGTAAGCTTCTCTTAAAATGTTAGAAGGAAATGAGGGAAGAGGAGCCGCAGCATATTTACGAATTACTTTCCTCAAATCTGCTTTTCAACCAAAAGATGAATTCAGTACATATTCATTAGTGTGCTTCTAGAAATGGAATGGTGCTCCTTTGAGGCCAGTTAGTTAAATAAAGGAAAAAAAATGTTAGAACTAAACTAACCCATTTTTTTTCTCAGCCAACATGAGAAGATTAACATTATATTTCCACATACCTTTGTATTTTGCATTGTTCACATCACCGTACTCCTTAATTGGTGCATCCTAAATAAACCAAATAAAAAGACCTTTTCAACAACAATGTTATCATAACTATTAATATCAGAAAACATTTGGAATAAAATAATTGCAACCAAGACATTTGAAACTAGATTCAATATTCTTAAGATACTTTGAAACTAGAACCTCGAAATTAGCTTAGGATGATCAACAAAAAATTTGTATGGACCATTTTTACCCCCATATATATAAAGCTTCAGTTTTTTCTTAAGATTAAACAAAGCAAATTTAAATGCTAGATTCTATGTCGACATGGAATTGTACAAACAGATCTCCGAATTTTAAATGTAGTATTTTTTTTTTATTTTAACCATGAATTAAATGATTAAGTATCAATGTATCATTGTAGATAATCCAAAAGAGCAGTGGATTTGAATTGAGACAATGAAATGAAAGATCTTATCTGCAACTCTGAAAGCAACATCTTAATTGGGTCTAAGGTCTAATCAGCAATAAAGAAACTCTGGATAAATACTCACATAATCATAAGATGTAAGGTCAGGCTTGTAAGCAGATTCGTCATTTGAGTCAGTATTTGCTCCACTAAAAAATCCGAAATTTGTGCCACCATGGGCCATCTGTCAGTAAATTCAACAATATATACAAGTCAGAATTGATTGGCATTATATAATCACCTCAATTAAACCACAAGTACCAGATTTATCCACTAAAAAGAAGTGTTATATACATAGAGGACGGCAGAACCATTTTTGGACAAGATCTTGTCCAGTGCAACAGATGTACTGGAGGCATCAGTAGTTGCAAGTTTCTCTCCCCAATGTGTTAGCCATCCAGTATAGAATTCCCTATCCAAGGAAAGAGAAAAAAAATCTAAATTGTACTTCATTTTTTTTTTTTAAAAGTCAAAAATCAGTGAGAACTATTTACTTACGAGGAGAGAGGAGGTGATTTCCCCGGCAAATTATACTTCTTTTGAATCTCAAAATCAATTGATGAATTTGACCATGTATCAAAATCAACCGCTAGTAGAAGCAACAAGAGATACACAAACGTTTATATGACACCATATACAAAATTAAATCCATCTAAAATTTCTTCCAGAGCATGCAAAATCAGCTGGAGTGAATCAAATTCAATAGCACAAGCATCAACTAGTACTCAATTTAGCCTCTATTTCACCATATTCCCTCTTTGTACATTCAATTGTGAAATAAGATAAGAACAAAAAGAATGCATTGATATCAAAAACATAATACCAGAATACACATCATCAAGACATCACAAAAGTAATACCAGCATAAACACCGTCCCCAGGAATAGCACCATTGCTTAATGTGGCATCTCCTGCCCCATCTGTGGTATACCTAGATCCAAAATATAACAAATAATCAATAATTACTGTAAGATTTGTTTCTGTGTGTTTGTCTTTGAGAGAAGGAGAGACTGTATACAATATAACTTCACTTCCAAGGTGGTTTCTGGCCAGTTTCGTGAGGTGTCGAAGATAATTCTTGTCAGATCCGAAGGATCCATATTCATTCTCAACCTATAAAAATTTGATAAATATATTGATTAATAACCGGTATTGACGAAGGTGAAATTTAATTCGCTCCAAAGATAAATTAGTATCAACTTGCCTGGACCATTATTATCGGTCCGCCGTTTTGGTATAATAGAGGCGCCATTTTTGGAAGTAAAATTCCCCACCATCTCTCAACCTATTAAATCAGTACACAATAAAAAAAAGTTAAAATGATATTAGTTCCATTTTTCATAAAACCTATCAAATCATGACTAACTAATAACTACATCTGTAAAGCATAGTCAAAACTGAGGTGTCCACTGAAATCTTAGCAATTAGCATTTTACGCAACATCAACAATAAAGATCAAAGATCCGGAGAAAATACCAACGAAAGGTATGTAGAGTCTGACGATCTCAGCTCAAGTGCTGGTTCAATAGAAAGCAGCCATGCAGGAAAACCACCCAAGTCCCATTCTGTAGTTTACAAGAAATATCAAATTAGATATTACAAGGATTAGTAATATATGAAGTTGTAATAATTATCAATAATAATTGTGGAAATCTATACTCCATAAAGAGGGTTAATTCATCGATGCCAAGTCATCAACACCCTCATCGGTCCGGTTCTATTATATATCCTTATTGTAGAAGAACCAAGGTAAAATTAATAGTGAGATCACAAACCTCCACAAATGTACGGTCCAGCTCGGAGCATGATGAGAAACCCTAATTCATGTGCAAGTTGAATATATGCCTCAAGATTTGCAAAGCCATCGAATGTATATTTTTGGGGTTGTGGCTCGTGTATGTTCCAAGGTACATATGTCTGAATTGTGTTCAAGCCCAATGCCTTTGCTCTTAATAGCCTATCTTTCCAGTACTTAATTAACAAAGAATAAATTAAACAACAAGAAGTTAACTTTTGCCAAGTATTACCTTAGTTTCCTATACTAGCACAAAACCAAAACCACTCTGCTTATGTAGTAAGTCAATACCAATATTATCGGTGACAATACCAGATGGCATAATTTTGTAATGTCAAATAAGCCAAAAAAAAAAAAGTAAAACTTTGTCCATTTTCACAAAATTTATGCAAATTGGGTCTGATTTAGTTAGATAAAAGGGGCATAATTGAAAAGAAAAGAAACAAAGAAGTTTCTGATAAATTATACAGTACCTCAGGCACTATACGAAAATAGTGTATGTCACCGCCAATAATTTGAAAGGGCACGCCATCTTTGCAAAATCTATCATTTTCAATCCAGAACTGCTGAGAATTTCCCTACAGTCACATTGAATATTATATTGGATGTTTAGTTGCACATCAGGAAATACTAAACTAAGGCCAGTTCAGGCTCTCTTGATGCTTTGTAGTGTCATCACATGTTCACCTCCACATAAGATCTTACATTTATATACAAGCAAATTTACCAGGGATATGTTTGATGATTTGAGCTTGAAAATGGGAAAATTCTACAACAAAAGTTTGCTTGAAAGAAGAGAATTCTCAGGAAAGGTATGTCAATTCTAAGGACATGGAAGCAGGAGCACCATCAAAATTTCTACATTCTAGGTCTCAATTTAGTTCTTGAATAACCTCATGTAAATGATTAATCAATTAAACAACTACACATTTGAGGAAAAATCCGCGAAAAGTACATTGAATGAGATTTGAGCTAAGATTTTATAAACGAGTTCCAAAGTACCTGATAAGTTGTTGAGCATGGAGAAGACCCGCTGGAGTAGGATAAGAAAGTGAGAAATGCGACGAGGGAGAGCAAAATGGCATCAAAAATGCTTCCAGAGACCATTGGTAAGCTGCTCCGACGGAGGATCCTGAGATTTTTGTCAGACAGAGGCGGGAGCAGGAAGCAGACAGAACAAAGACTCTGAGCCCGCAGGAAAAAGCAGTGGCGATAGGTGTGCAAACGGATCGGATATTATCCGTTCCGATCTGGATCCGTATCCGATTTTTTGCGGATACGGATATGGTTTCAATTTTTAAAAGCGGATATGGATATGGATAATATCCGTATCCGTAATTTTTAATTAAACGGATATCCGTTTGTAATAGACCCGGTAAAAGAATTTCTAAAATAAAACCTTCGACTTATCTTTTCTGCACGATGGTTCGATTTCCTCTTTCATTGGACTTGGAGCGGAGGCTCTATTGGTTATTATCGTTGCAGAAACAGCCAGAAATTTACTAATCTTTAGTCATGTATATAGTTTGAAATAAAGTTAACTAACTCATCTTTTTCAGATTAATAGAAAAGTCAGAATATAAATTTTAACAAGTTATATATCTCGTTCAAACTATATTTTCTTAAATGATATATTTCTAATTCGATTTTTTTGAAAATCAAATGTTAATTTCAATTATTATTTTAATTTCTAATTGTGCAGCATTAATTTTTTATTCTATGGAGTAAACAGAAGAAAAAAATGGAGATGATAATAGCGATTGTTGTGTTAATAAAATATTATTAAACTATCTCTTTTTATTTTAAAATTATATATGTTTAGAGAGAATATCTTTTGTGTTAATATATTTTGATTCAAATTATAGTTGTATTAGTGAATTTTAGTTAATTGGATATGGTCGTGAATTGATGAATTTTAATTATGACTATATATTTTGTAATAGCATAACATATGTATTTTGAATTAAGAATTCAAATCATATCCGTATTCGTATTCGAAAAATAATCAATATGTATCCGTATTCGTTTAATATTCAATTCGTATATGTATCCTATTAATATCCGATTCGTATCTGTATTCAAAAAAAAAAATACAGATACAGATATGATTTCAGCACTATCCGATTCATATCCAATCTGTGCACCCCTAAGTGGCGATAAGTGTACGTGCCTCTTCTACTACTTTCTACTTCGAACGAGTCTCTCTGCTACTCTAAGATTTGCTCAGTGAATTTTTCTCGGTTTGTTTCTGAAAGTGGGAATTTCACATATATCCTTTCAAAATCTTAAAATTACGCATGTCCTCCTCTCTTCTAAATTTTAAAAACTTACAAATGTATCTAATATTCCAATTAATTGTATTTTTTTTAATAAGACTCATTTTAAATTTATAAAACTCACATATTACATTTTATTTAAAAATAAAAAATTGTATTTGTGTAAGAAAAATGATTAGCCTTTTAATTAATTAGTCCGAGCATAAATGATTCATTTCTCTACTTTTGATCAATGTTTTAAATAGCGATTATCGTGTCATAGCGGAAGACTAAAAAAAAAAAAAACTATTGCGAATAGTGTAGCTATAGCGAAAGCTATTCCACATAGCATTTTTTGTTTAAAATATTATTTTTACATTTCTACTAATTATCAACATTATCTAAAATCTCATAGAGCAATAAGTAACACAAAATTGATTAAGGAATTAAAATATACATATTAAACCAATATAAAGCCCAAAATACTATTCAAAATATCTCTAATAATATTATAAACTATCTATCTTTTTTTCATTTAAAATAACCTAAGCATCATCGCATAAACTATATTTTTTTTCTATTAAAAAAAACATAGACATCATGGAATAAACTATCTATCTTTTTTCTATTTAAAAATAAAATTAATCTAGACCTAGAAAAACTTGATATTTAAAATTAATTTTCAGTTTGGGCCTTTATATAAAAGTCTATGTAGCATAGCGTGTAGTGCAGATAGCAAACTGCTATAGTGGTCGTAACTGAAATAGCGCACTTTTATCCCATAGCGTAGCGTTTAAGGTCCAAAAACACTATAGCGCCACAATATTTATCCCATAATGTAGCGTTTAAGATCCAAAAACACTATAGCGCCGCTATAGTGTGCTATTTAAAATACTGCTTTTGATGCATACACGGTGGCATTTAGACATACGCTTGTGTGGATGTCATAAGTAAGAAAATGATATGGCAAACCAGTTCATATGTTCTGCTAATATCATAATTAAAGTAAATTTATATATAAATTTTCCCGTTTCATGAATTGCATCTACATTTTTTAACATATTGGTATATTATGGAATATTTTAAGAGGAAATGCAGAGCTTCTCTATGCTTCAAAGTACCACAATATTCCTTTAATCGTCACAACAAGAATGTAACACTTTTCGCGAGGATAAAAAAGTTACTTTTTGCGACGGACTATCCTTATTGTTTAGTTTTTTCTTTTTGTGACGATACTTTTTGCAATGGACTACTGTTATAAATGCGTTTTTCTCTCACAAAAAGTGTCTACTTTGTTATAGTGCGCGAATATGTGTGGACGATTTGGATTAAATCATGGAATTCAAGGCCGTCTTGGTAAAGGGTTTATGCAAAGAATTAGAAAACATGGTTTTATTGACGTCAAGGATAAATTCGGTATATCCTCTCCTCCAACTGACTCAGGTTTTATATTTCTGTTTTAATAAATCATCTGAAAATTGTTCAATTTGGTCCTGTGCAGGGAATTTGGAATACCAAGTGACACTTGATAGTTTAATGGATCGTCTCAACACCGACATGCATGTAGCTAGCTGTTCAATTCCCAAAGAAATCAGGTTAAAAATAAAATGCATTTACTAATGTTGACAGACATGTGCGTGTAAAATTAATTTTCTGGTTGACAATGCTATTTTCATTATTCCTAATATTTTACATGTTTTTTATATTTGTCCATAGGGTATTAACAATCCATGGCTCTAAAGATCAAACTGTCCCGGTACAAGATGCTTATGAGTTTGCAAAATTCATACCGAATCACAAATTGCATGTAATTGAAGGTGCAAACCATCGTTACACAGAATATATAGAAAACTTGATAGTCCTTGTATTGCAATTTATAAAAAGAAGTCAGATTCCTTCACCTAAAGGGGAAAAATAAAAGTTAATGTCAAGACTGTGATCCTTGAGAAGACTGTTGTAGTTTAATAAATTAATTTCACTGTCAGTTTGGATAAATTTATCTTTTAAGAAATTAGTCCTGTGTAATTTCAATGATAAATTTATTTTCTGCTTAGCCCTTAAATGGCAACTTTTTTTTGAAAAAAATTATATGAGAAAAGGCATTTAAGAATTTAAATTGAAAATTACTAAAGTGAGAAAGACCAGACTTTAAAAGTGTGGCAAGGTATAACTCTGGCCGGAATTTTAAAGTCCGGCCAGTCTGATCTCCGGTACAAGTTTAAAGTGAGTACACGGTCGAAAAATCAAGTTTGAAGATGGAGACCGCAGTTTAAGAGTTTTGTCCTTCTTTGTTTTTAATTATCAATTTTTCTTTTTCTCAAACACCAAATTTCACCTTCATATGAACTGAATTATGTCAGAATATGGAGTTTTAAATTTTCTACCTGTTTTCTAATTAAGCCTTCCCTATTAACCTTATGTATTGTAGATGTTGGATAGGAAAAAAGAAATGTTTTTTTTTCTTCAAATTTCTTAGGAAAAAGGGACAAAAATTAATAGCAAGATTGCATTTTGTTTTTTGGGGAAAAAAAAGATAGGGGTCAAGAGAATATTGTATAAATTTCTGAAATCCTGTTCTTAAAAAACACACGAACACTAAGGAAGTGTAAATTTCAGCCTTTGAAGACATGTCTCCTGTCAAGAATGCATATGCAGGAACGAGATGATATATTTCACTGTGGGCAACTATCTAAATTTGATCTGTCTCGATATAACCATTTAATTTTGCTATTTGTCTATATTTTAGCTTTCATAATTCTCGTTTTTTGCAAGTAAGTTTCTATATTTCTCGCCGAATTTTAAAACAGGAACTATTTTGTCTAGCAATCAAATCTCTCCGTGACATACAGATCAAAATTTCATGGGGGGGTTCCATCTGATAGGATGGACTAAACTCTAGCTTACTTATTTTTTGCTCAAACAAGAAATAAAAATGAATTTCTCTCTCAGCAACCTGATTGGAACACGGAGAGAAACGATTCGACGGAATTTTAGAGGCGTCAAATCCTGCAGAGAAATCATGAGAAAAATGATGGTATTTGGCGAAAATTTGATTTGCTACAATGAAAAGTCCTTGGTACCCTTATCTTCTTCAATAGATCCGAAATGCCTTAGGATGGAAGTGCAATGGAGAGAGAAATTTGAACAGAGAATCAGTGAGGAGGAGAGAAAGGTGTGACTAGATATTGAGGCAAGAAAGAAAAGAAGAGAGGGACTAAGTTTAATGGAGAGAAAGAGAGGCAAAGGAACAGTGGAGAGAAATAGAGGAAGAGAAAAAGATGCCAACAGGAAGTGAAAAACCCAAATTTTAATGGCATTCATCGTAAATAAGTTAAAGATTATGACATTTTTAATTTGTCTTCAAATCAATTTTTCTTTTCAAATCAACCATTTCAATAATCAAAATTCAATTCCAAATTATCTCTTTCCAACTCTATTATATTGAAATTAATTAAAATTTTGTTATACTCTTATTCCGATCACAATGAGTATTTTAATCTAAAAAATATAGGTAAAAATTACATTTGGACATCTAATAAGTTAATATTTTAATTTTCTTAAGAATATCTTGCAAAATTAGGTTGCAAAGTCCAAACTAGGGTCCAAAGTCCAAATTACAATGCAACTTAACATGTCAAAATTTATACATGTATTGTTGAACATGTTTGGTCCATTTTTATTAGAATAAAGATTTCTTTCTCCTAGTTTATTTCTCCCATTCATCCCCTCATCATTAATTATACGAGGAGACCGCAACTTTCGGTACAAAAAGACAAAATAAAATGTGTATTAGTCATTAATAATGTGGGGGACCGCTAATTAACTGAGGGACCACTTGTATTTGAAAAATTTTACAATTGATGTGCATAAATATGTATACTTATACACGCAAGTATTAACATCTAATATAGTAAGTATTAATATGTAAGATATTAAGTATTTCTTTAAACAATCTTTCTTATCACATATTCATTTTTTATACATTTTATGGTTTTTTTTTTTACTTTAATGTCACCCATATATCTTGCAAAATTTGTGAATTTTTTTGCGAATCTAAAGTTACATACGTTTTCTACATAATTTTATATTTCAAATGAGATCTATAATGAAGTACTTTTGAGTTGTCCGCCACACAAATATTCATACTTGATATATTATATATTAACACATGCGCGCATATGCATCCATATTTACACGTGATAGTTGTAAAATCTATCAAATATTAGGTGGTTACCTAAGTAGTTAGTGATCCCCCACTTAATTAGTGACCCCCACAGGTAATGTATTACGAGGTATGAATACTTGCTCAACAAAATATGAATACTTACACGACAACGATAAATATTTGCATGACGAGGTATGAATACTTGCACGACGGACAACCCGAAAGTATATCATCTTGGATCTCATTTGAAAGAGAAAATTACGTAGAAGACGTCCATGGTTTTAAATTTATAAATTTTCTCACAGATCGTCATAAATATTGATAAAATTGAACGGAGAAAAAAAAATCTAACTCTAAAAATATGTAAAAGATGTGTATGTGATGTGTCCAGTTTTTTTTTTTTTCGAAATACTTGGTATCTTAGGTATGAATACTTGATATATTATATATTAACACTTGTGTGTATAGGTATCTATATTTACACGCGTCAGTTATAAAATCTATTAAATATTAGGTGGTCGCCAAGTAATTAATAAAATTTAGTTAGTTAATGGTTCCCACAAGTAGTTATTGACTGAGGGATTAATGTGAAAAATTGACTGGGAGATAGTTAGTTGATCCCTTTTTATTATTCATTGAATAATTTTAGACTTTCTAAAATCGGAGTTCAAAATCTTTACGTATATTGATGCATAAGTATAATCAAATGATGACCGAATTGATGCATCTAATGAATAAATATGTACATGTTCAACAAAGTACTGGTATATTTTCATATTTTGTGATCATCTAAAAACATTGTCAAAATTTTCAAATATTTATTATTGATTGATTCCATCCTTACTTCTATACATCATATAATCAAATCCATAAAACGTCGTATTTAAAATATTTAGGCAACCTACTTATATGAGATGGCTCAGCAATGAGCATTCAGATTAAAAAATGAGAATAAAGCAAAGTTGGCATTATGATCTTCTCTCTTTCTTCTCATGTTTAGTTTCCACCAAAGAATAAAAAAATACTACACAACAACAATAAAAGTTTCGGGCAATCAACTGAATTGGAAATTAATTTATCTTAATAAATAAATAAAATAATAATTTTTTTATTGTTTTAAACTTTTACTGCGGTTATGTATCAAGAGTTCAAGACCTAACTAGTTACCTTGTTTGCGGCTCCGCCGCAAATGTGTAACTGTTCTTTTATTGTTGGGAAGATTTTCCTTGTTGTTTTATTTGAAAAGTTCTAGGTATGTAAGAGCATAAATACATGACTTGCACCACAGAAGGTGACCAACAATGCATTCAAAGTTTAACATATTAAGATGTACATTACTTACAAATTGTATGTAATTAAAATTTCATTGGATTGGAGATATAAGAACTCATGTGAGTTATTCGATGATATTACTTGTTGTAATACCGTAGTGCCATATATATTTGCATCTAGTTTTTATTCATAAACTACTATGAAGGGCATGATGTAGCAGTATACCTGAAATTAACATAAGGAATACATTAGAGGAAGAGAAAGAACTTATTATTGAACTTTGAGCTCGGTCTTATTAAGGTTGTAAAAAAATTCACAAAAGCAAAGAGTTCTATCCACTATTGGATTTTTATGACCACAGTTAGCATTGGCTGCAAAATACAACAGTAATAAAGCAATATTTACATTTGGTAGCATAGTTTGATATATGGAAACAGATTATAACAGAACCATTGGAAGCACATCAAATCTAACCTCGATTTACTAATAGCGGTTCGCAAAACATGAAGAGAAAAAAAGGGAGAAAATCGAGAAAAGTATGAATTAAATGTTTTGAACTGTGCCAGGTTGATTAACAGGGAAATAAAAGAACCAAAGTAAAATGTGTATAAGTGTAGCGTACCGAACAATCGATGGCCTCATGAGCGTCAAGTATGCGTACCACCGGACACATTTTTGGTCTTTTGTCGGCATATGCATCAACACGTTCCATAGCAATCAGAAGTTCCCTTTTGAGTGCCCTAGTAGATGGTTTCATCCCTATGCTGGTGTCGATCACCTCATCAGACTGCCAACAGCTCGCGACTATCACCGCTAACCAATCCATCAAATTTACCTGTATGCTCCGTCAGAGAAGAGATACACACATGACTGGAAAACATCAATGGAAGAAGAAAACAATGAAGAAAACATTTAGTTAATTTCACCAGCAGTACCACATGGTCAAGCAGAGACTGATTTGATTCATAGTAGTTAGTATGGAAAAATACATGGCAGTAGAATTAAGTAATACTTCGAAGTCATGTAGGTCGAGCTGTGGAAAGGTGTGACAGTTTTGATGTCAATACTTTTTGTTTCTCACTTTCAGGCTTGTTTTTTTTTTTTCCATCATTTAAGTTATCATGCTTTTTGGTAGGAAACAGTCTAAAACTGTCGCACTGTCAACGCATATAATATGTGATAGATAAGGCTCAAGTTGCAGGACAGCTCAGTTCAGATTATGGAACATTGACCCGACCCAACATATATAGACCTGTTAATTTATCAAGTAATGTACCTGGATGTGTTAACTGATATATATTTGTAGGTGTGATATGGAAGAATAAGTGAACAACATTATTAATATGGAAAATAATTGACTAAAATATTTTTGTTGAGATGTTGAACATAAATTTATCCATCAATTTGATTGATAGTAGGAAGGGAAAATAGTATGAAGATAACTTGTAAGGACTAAGGAAGCATGATTGCTGAAATAACAAAATATACGCTATACATAACCTAGCTTGTACATAATTTACTATGAAAATAAATTCATTAGATTTAATAGGAAAAGCCCGAGGCATATCTATGTTGGCACGTCTTTATATTTTTCAAGGGAAAAATAGCAGTACACAAATTTAATTCTATGGTTCAGTTTGGCAATATACGCTATATATTACAATATTTGTATATATTTCAGAAAAATAATTAAGAGTTCGAATGTTAGCCTACTGGAAGGCAAGGAGCCATCACAATTACACACTGATGTCAACATACGCTATACATTTTAATAAGACAAATAAGTCATTTTAATATACGCTATACGATTTTGAAACTATAGAGTACTTGTCAGTATTTTGATGAATCATAGTTTATAAGCTGAAAATTATGATTTCATTAATTCTTACATGTTTCTCTATATGGTGCATAAATTCAAACTTGAAACCTTATAAAACTTTGTTAGAGGGACAAACAGATCAAATTTCATGCCTAATCATCAAGGGGAAGACCTAGTTTCAGTCCATAGCATGCAGAACTACTATATGGGTTCTGTACCAATCACCTTGAATATCCCTTTTAGGATTTTGAATATAGGAGATATGATTTTAATGTAAAAAAGTCTTCTAAACCCTATCAAGTAGTCACCATGTAGATTTTAAAATTTTATTTATAATTTTGCACTGTGATTTTGTAGCAGAAGGACTATCAGTCCAAATTTTGTAGTCAACCATCTTGTCATTTTCATTCAGGACAATTAGCTACATGGAAAGTTAATTTCTTTATATAGAATGTTTATTTGAGCCTATACTACATGCATGATTTATCTCATGATTTTAGAAATTTTCTACAGAGGTCTGGTAGAGGGATTAAAATAATACGATATGTGCCAGCAGCAGTAATAAAAGAAGAAAAAAGAATAATATCAAGCAAATTGAAAAGCTGAGATTCAAAAATTCATAGAAAATATCAAAATAGTATAAAAACCCAAATAATACAAAATTTCGGTCTATACTGCTTGGAAAAGAGTCTTCTTTCTATTTGTGAACTTGGATTTGACAAAACATGGCCTATGCCCTCTGATTTGTCTGTTTTCTCAGAGAGGACATTTCTGACATTTTTTAGAATAACAGAGGTATCAATTGAGTTTTGCACTGGTCACCAGCAGTTGCCTTGTTTATTTCATGTCTAGACACTGTCTGAATAGTGTCTAGGTTATATGCAAGCACTGAAACTGATGCAAACCCCAATGAATCCTTGGTTACCCTTACCAGTAAAGGATTAAGCATGAACAGTGGCCTTACTTGCATTCCTTGGTTGTGTATTTATGCAGTAAGGTCCATGATTCCTATTCATTCCTTTACTTAGCAGGCAGACCCCTTCCCTTTTAAGTTTTTGTATAGAAAGCATTTGTTTTATAGGCTTCTTAGGCTTCTTAGGTTGTTCATTCTAACTTCTATATGTGCACTGTTGGTACCAATACCAAATAATTTTTCCAATATTAACACCATTGCATCAAGGAGTATACTATCGAGGTGGAAGCCTATAATTTCCAAATTGTGAAGAAATTCAAATTGAAATTAAGATTTGAGCTTGTGACCTGTAATTGTAATTTTAATTTTCTTAAATGTCAAACGTGGATTGCTAATTTATACGGCTTAATACATGGTGCAACTGAAATGAAGTACCTCAGTAAGAGTGACCAGTAATGCCTTCTTCAGTGGGAAGCTGGAAGAAAGAGGAGGGAGTAGTCATACAATCTGGCTTGCCAAAACTTCTTTCTCTTTTGTTCTTCTGACCTGGTAAGGAATAAAAATTCAAAACTTTGTTGGTAAAAATTGAGAACTTCACTCATTATTTGTGCTAAGTGGAAGTCGTCGCCTACCTCTAGAGCAGCGTGAGGACTAAATGAGCAACAGCCAGCAGCAGCAGACAGTTGAGCATCTCTATATTTTCTAAGGGAAAAATAGCAGTACACAAAAATAGTTAAAATTTTACTAATAAACTTTTCCACATTTGAGGGGTATAGACCCACGAAAGTTCAATGTATTAAAGGAAGATGTTGCAATTTTTTTTCCCTTAAAATATTCAAATAGTCCAAAATTTCCAAATTGAAACTTCCAGTAAGAGATGTATGGAAATAACATAGTAAATGCTCCTGATGGCCTACTCTAGTAGGTGTACAATTTAGGTAAAATTCAACTGATACCTAACCAGTAATGTACTGAATCTATAGATATTCCCTTGATTGTGTGTGAGTTGAAACATAAATTATTCATTTCAATTACACCATGAGGCAATGAGACATTGCATTATGGAGAATTAATTGAAAGGCATTTGATTTTTGCTAACCATGTTGGCTGAAATAAGAGTAGCAAGAAATTGTGATATATTTAGATTGGAGAAAATTAGAATCATACCTAAGATTTTGCAGTTTTTTTAGGGTGTAATACTCTTGTTTAGTCCTTCATTCACAGCCTAATTAGCACTTATTGGGGGTTTACTCATTGTTAGATGAGTTAGTGAATATCCATAGAGAGCCTCACTCAAAAATAGTAATATGAGGCTTTGCTCTTTGTTGAGGTAGCCTAGTTGCAACCTGAATTCCAAATTGCATGACATTTTGCTAATTTAAAAAAAATATATAGTTTCTACTACTCAAAGTTGAACGGAATGCAGAATGGATCAAATCAGGAAATTTCATTCATTCTATCTTTTGATTTCCATTCAATAATACAGTACCTGAATCCCAAATTGCATGAAATTTTGCTAAGTTTAACAATATAGTTTCTTCTTTTACTCAAAGTTGATCCGAATGCAGCAAGTCAGGGAATTTTTTGCAGTATGGAAAAATGTGATGATGAAACCCAAATAAATTGTGGGAATAATTGATTCCGGTACAGGGGCATAGTGAATGGAGACTTACCGAGTGAAGGAGAGGAAGCCCAAGGAGACGAAGTGAAGGAAGGCGATGGGAGCAGTTAGTTCGGAGATCAGCGCCGGGAAGAGGCCGAGGTCAAAGATTGAGCGGCATTCGACGGGAACAGTGTAGGAGCGTGGATAATTAGGTGGAAAGTCGAAGTCGGAGTGAAGGAGAGGAAGCCCGGGGAGACGGAATGAAGGAAGGTGATGGAGACAGTAACCGGATGGCAGCAGGATACGGAAAAAAAAAAAAAAAAGAGCAGGGCGTCGTGGTGGATGGCGGAAATGGAAGCGTAGCAGAGGAGTGCGGTGACGGGGTCTGCAAACTCTTTCATTGAGAGCTAAGGCGGCGCCACTAGCAGGGACACGCGGCGTGAAGATGAGGAAAGGCGCGGGGAGCTAAATCGACGGTCGGGCAGAAGCTGAGATACGATCAGCAGGTGAAAATTAGTAGAAATGAGTGTACAACGTCATCTGACATCAGCTTGAGAAACAGGAGCTTTGGATGAAGCATCGTAGGTTAATGAGATGAAGTGTCACTGTTCATTGCTGATGTCACACCTCATTCTTCTTAAAATATTATAATGAGTTAGACTAATATAATATTAATGTTATTTAAAACTAAATAACATCACATCTTAAATCTTTAAATCTGCTTTAAGATTCGTATAAAATAAAGTACTTAAATAATAAAAACGGATATTACGAATTTTAAAGTAGATCTAAAAATTTAAGATGTGGTGTTATTTAGTTTCAAATAACAATGTCAGCCTAACTCTGTTATAATTTCCGCGCCTGGTCTCATCTTTTTGGTTTTGATCCGAGTCCGAGTTTCCAACCCGACCCAGCCCGACTAGATTGGTTTATTTCCAGAGGGATTTCATTTCTATGTGTCTGTTTTTCTATAATAGTCCGTGCAACATGTTCATTTAGAATGATTTGCTGATATGTACCACGGAAGTTGTATACTCTACCACAGAGAGATGGAGACAGAAAGTATAGAGCCGGGGACTTGAATAATTAAATCATATGTTATAACAAAAATTGGACTTTAGATCTGGATCGTTCGATCTGCTTTGGCACGATTATTAAAGATATAATTACATTCCATCTCAGACCGGATTGCCCCAAAAATCTGATCGGACGGTGAGAATCTAAAGTTAAAATTTAAGTTACTTCAGAGGATCCGGACTAGAACAAAATCCTCGCCATTTCTAGAATCTAGGGTACCTCTTTTTAGCTCGATATTTTTGTGGCGACCAATCCAATATCTCTCTGTTGCTCCTAAAACCCTAATCGCGATTCTTATCTTCTCTCAGGTTTGTTTCTCCTTCAATCCCCGTTTGTTTTTGAAACGTCAAAATCCGTTGCAAATGTATAAGGTTGCATCATCTGTGTTGCAAGTTTAATTTTGTTAAATTGAGAGAAAATAACTATAATAAATTAATTCTCACCTTAGATTTGTTTCTTCTCTGTTTGTTCCTTCTCTTCTCCCGATTCAGAAATCGGTGATATGAAATTGTAAACCAATATTCGTAGCCGGTCCTTTGTTTAATTTGTCGTGGTTCATTTCAATATTTTTGCAAATTGGCGTTTTCATCGTGGGGAATTTTGGTGCCATCTTTCCTCTGCCTTTCAGATCTGAAAAAACCCCTCTTTGCTAATGGCTTGGCTTGTTGTTAACAAAATTCTTACATTGCTGTTCTCCTTTGGACCAATTTACGAGTATTTCCCTCCTTTTTTTGAATTTCTCCCCCTTTTCAAACCCTTCTTGGCTCCTGTGCATTCAGTTGCCTTAGGTACAATTTAAAAGATGCCACCACGCAAGAGAGGAAGGAAGACAGCAGTGTCTAAACCAGAATCTGCTGAACAGGTTAAGACTGAACTCGAGCCTGAGCCAGTTGTTCAGGTAAAACATGAACCCGAACCAATAGAAGAAGAACCAAAAGTTGATTTAAACACTACTGAAAATAATGAGATGGAGGAGGAGGAGGAGGAGGTGGTGGAGGAAGAAGAGGTAGAGTATGAAGAGGTAGAAGAAGAGGTAGAATATGAAGAGGTGGAAGAAGAAGAAGAGGAGGAGGAGGAAGAGGACGAGGACGAGGAGGAGATAGAGGAAGAACAGGAAGAGGAGAAAGAAATGAAGGAGGGGAAAGACACAAATGAGGAGAAAGAAGCTAAGGGGGGGAATGACAATGAGGAGAAAATTCAAGCTGAGCTTCTATCGAAACCTCCTCAGGGATCAGAGATTTACATTGGTGGGATACCTACTAATGCAACGGAAGAAGAACTCAAGGGGTTTTGTGAAGCTTCTGGAGAAGTTGTAGAGGTTAGTTCCCAATTTGTTTTTTTATAGCTTTACTTTGGTTGTTTAAAAATTTTAGATATTATTAGTTATAAAACTGCATTATTCTGGTGATGATAATAATGGTGGATATTTGTTAGCTTTGGCCAAATTCTTTTGTAAAGGATGCTGAGAATGCACTAGATTGGTCCTGGTTTTTATTTGAACTCTTTATTCCTTTTTAGTGGTTTCTGTGAATTAATTTTACAGAAACCAAGCTTGTGGCAGTACTTCTGGTGGAATTTAATTTTTGTATGTGCTCATTACTATTTATGGTGTGGAGGCTGATTTTGAGAACCTACTGTTTCAGGTCAGGATGGTGAGAGAGAACAACTCAACAGAGAATAAAGGATATGCATTTGTCTCCTTTAGAACAATGGAAATAGCATCTAAGGCTATTAAAGAGTTGCATAATTCTGAATTTAAGGTATGCATATATGCCCTTTTTTCAAGTATGTTTATTACCGACAACATTTCTCCAACATCTTTTCCTCGGTAAATTCCTTGTTGATTCATTCTTTATATTAATTGTGATAAGCTGCAATTGAATTCTATAGCTTTGTCAATAAGTACATTTATAATTTAACTGACAACTAAAAAAACAAAAGTATATCGTTTGACCATGCAAAGTGGGTCCTCAAAGCATATTCTTTTTAAAACAGAGTTTGAGGAGAAATTTATGCATACTTTTTTCAATTTCTTTTAACAGGGAAAAAAGGTGAGGTGTTCAGTGTCCCAATCAAAAAATAGAATTTTCATAGGGAATATACCAAGAAAATGGGAGGAGTCTGACTTGAAGAATGCCGTCACCCAAGTGGGTCCTGGTGTACTTCGTGTTGACTTAATGAAGGTACAATTCTATTCCAATGCCCCTATGAAGGAAACATTACCTTTATCCTTAGAACACATAAAGCTATCAGTTCTATCCTTATGTCTCCTACATTTTTCCAAAATAACTCCAAATTGCCTCTTCTAATTTGCGTCTGAAACTTGGAGGGGAAGTTTGCATTTGAAATGCCTTCAATTATGGTTTTATATTTTTTTGTGATTTGATGTATTTCTACTTCTTTGCATTGAACAGGATTCAGCAACGGGACGTAGCAGGGGATTTGGATTTGTGGAGTATTACAATCATGCATGTGCTGATTATGCACTAAAGAAGCTGTCAAAACCTGATTTCAAGCTTGATACAAATTCACCAACCATCAGCTGGGCGGACCCCAGGGGCTCCACCGAACCTGGCACTAAATCTCAGGTGGGTTGGTGTGTTTCTTAGTGTCCCTTGGTGATTATATTCATTGAAATTGGATTTGGAGGATTTACTACATGGGTTAAAGCGTGCAATAGTGGGCCTCTATGAATTATTTCTTCTTCATGCACATCTTACTTTTTCAATGCCTCTGATATATAGAAACTAAAACCCTTGCCGTTTGAGTTTTGTTACATCAGGTGAAGGCAGTGTATGTGAAAAATTTACCGAAAGATGTGACAGATAAGCAGATAAGGGAACTATTTGAGAGGCATGGGGAGATAGAAAAGGTGGTGCTTCCTCCGCCTAAAGCAGGGCATGAGAAGAGATATGCCTTTGTTCACTTTAGGGAGCGTGCCAGTGCTATGAAAGCTCTCCAAAACACTGAGCGCTATGAACTTGATGGTATTGTCTAATTTATTATAACGCTAGTTATGTTCAAGGATAATATCATTCACAACTGTACAAAAAACATAGGAATAACATATTTTATAGGGCAAATCTTTTTAAAAAGCTTAAAGGTTTGTTGCTTGTGACATTCTCATGTTTTACAGGGAATGTGCCATATTACTGTCCCTCCTTGTTTTCTTGGGGTCTACATGAAGTTATCTTAGTTCTAGAATATTGATACTTAATTGCTTTCAGGTCCTGTACCAGTGCATGTTCATGAAATGTTGTTCTCAAAATTCAATTACCAGATTAACTGATGCATGCTATACTGGAGAATTGCAAACTGCCGAAGATAATGTTTCCAAATGATGGCCTTAAATGTTGTAAAGAACAGCCCATGCCTTTGATAAATACAGGAAGATGCATCTTATTATGAGTTATGTAATCTGGGCTGTTCTATAAAAGAACACTGTGATTTGAATGCATGGTCCTTCATATTTTTGCCGTTTCTCCAATAGAGTTTAGCATTTTCAATTTGGTAAATCTTGGATTTACAGGCATATTTTTTTCTGTGCTAATTAGTAAATAACCGAAGACTCTGTTTTGGAATAATTATTTTTCCTCGATTTTCAACATGTTTATATATTTATTAAGTTTCATAACCTCTTGTGCTGATATTTGTTATCTCCAACTTTATCCAAAACAGGAGAAGTGCTGGAATGTTCCTTGGCAAAGCCACAGACAGATAAGAAGCCTGAAGTCGGTCACACTACACACCGGGGCCCACCCATTGCGATGCCCAATTATTCATCCCGGTCTGGCTATGGCATGGCGTATGGTTCTGTACCTCCTGCTTATTTGCCTCCGGTACTCTTCTCTCATGTTTTTGGGAAATCATAGGGGATAATATTGACAACAAAATTATTTTGATAACCAACATCCAAATTTCAAGTTTGGAAATTTAAAAGCTAAAATGACAGATTTCTTTTTTATCATTCAGATATACCTTGTATCAAATTTGTTTGTGTTATTTGGGAATTGTTTGGTCACTGATCAAAAGATGATAGAACTAAACTATCAACTATTCAAATCACTCAATTTGTTGTTGAGATAAACTATTCCAGTTGTTCGTTGTTATTGCCAATTTTTTTAATTCTAGAGGTGGACTACAACTCCCATCATTCCCATCATTCCATAGGCAAAGACAGTTAATTGTTGGGTCTATTTGTAGGTAAGGTAAAATATGAGGAACACATTGTTCTTAAATATATTGGATTTGTTTGATATAATACAGCAAATGATGGCTCCTCCTGGCATGGCAATGGTGCCTATGGTATTACCTGATGGCCGTCTTGGCTATGTCATGTGAGTTATCTTTTTCTCTTCTTTTTTAAAAAAAAAAAAAAAAGTACATTAAAATCTAATTACTTTTCTTCATATGCAATGGTTCCTGTGGTAGGATTTGTCTGCAATGCTTTCTAAAATTAGCCCAGATTTTCATAAATAAAGCAACAAATTAGATCCGAATCTCGCATGAAATGGGCAATTGAATCTCATTTTTAAGTATGACTTGAAAATTATCCCAAAACTGTCAATAAGTCAATAAAAAAAGATAAGAAACAGAAAATGCTCAATAACTTCAGTGGTCTAAGCTGATCGACTATTCAGCACAAACATAAGAATGGCAGCATGATATTCCTGTTCAGATCAGAAGGTATCAATAAATGGTCTGTTGGTGCAGGCAGCAGCCCGCAATGGGCTCAACCCACAACAGAGGCAATAACAGAGGTGGGTCCCGAGGATCAGGTGGGGTCAGGAGAGGTAGCGACAATAACCGTGGAGGCAAGAGATTTCGGCATTTTTAATTTTTCTTTTCTTTTCTTTCGGAATGTATTTGTCATTGCTGTTGTAGAACTTGAGCTAGAATGTCATTTTATGTTTAACCATAATCTAAAATATATGTTGCGGGTACTTGGTGTAATTTAGTTGTAGGATCGTGGATATTTGTTTGTGGCTTTTCTAAGTTCAACCCTTTAATTATTTGTTATAAAATTGCGCTCATGAAAAATAATATAATTGACGGCATCTAAACTTGATTTTGTAAATTTCATGCTTTCTAACGAATAGATATGAACCCTTGATGTACCAATAAAACATGCTATAGGTCGTGATGCAGACTTGTAAATTTGAATCATCCGCAACTTCGATCTCTAACTACAGTGTGCATAGTAAAGGCAGTAAGATTCTAAGGTACATTTATCGCTAAATTAGGAATTCATATCCTCAGACAAATTTTCAGGTTTCTGCATAGTTGACTGCATAACGCATTGTATAATCAAGAGAATTAAAATACATGCATTGGATATGCCACTGTTAGAATATTACCTTTGATTTTGTCGAGGGAAATGATTTTACAAATTGATGCACAACTCAGCAGTCGGCACAGTTCAGTGAGTCCGTGTCCCCCCCGTACCTGAGTACAATTTTTAAAAAATGGACGACCCCGATCAATCCAGCTAGGCCAAACTCAATCCGGAGCCAGTTGAGACTTTAGGGGGTTTGCTTTGAGATTCGTGCCATATAAAAAGAAAGGTTCAGATTTATAACTTGCACTTCAGGTACCTGGGTTGATACGGATTCCAGTTCAGTTGACTCTTATCATTTTCGGAGCAGTAACATTTTTTTTTTTATTTAATCCAAATTAAGTACATTTCGAGCAGAGTTTACCTTGCATGAGTTGCTCAAAATTATAAAATACATAGTTCACTGATAACTTTGATATTTTATTTATGCTTGTTATAAAAATTAATATATGTTTTTCGGTAGAGAGGTAATGTCCTTTATCATCTATGTCAAATCTCAGATTCTAATGGGTACGTTTGGATGAAACAAGTAATAGAGCTAATTTTAAGTTTGAAAATAGTAGTTAATCTAACTTTTAGTCGGGTTAGTAGAATAGTGAGCTAATCCGTACAAGACAAAAAAAAATAGTGAATTATTGCTATTTTTATTCCATCCAGATATCAAATAGCTCAAAAAAATAGTGTTATTCTCGGATTACTGCTATTCTTGCTCCATGCAAAAGTAATATATTCGTTGGCAACTCCACACCTGTTGAAGTATTGTTTTAGCTTTTTTAATGTTTTATTCCTTTTACCGTCTTATTTAAGGTTACCAAATTCAACGGCGAATCTAACACATCTCCGTTCTTTTTAGCTTGTGAAGACTTTTGTGCTGTAAAACTATGACGGTTCATATTTCGTTTTGGTTAATATCTCTATTTAGTGTAAAGCTAATATACACTTAAGTGTACCAATGAACTCATACACTTAACTCTAGAACCGTATGATTAGCTTTGAAATTTGTGTAGATTCTTTAAAAGTCGTGTAGCTTCTTTAAAAGTCGTGATACACGAATCTCAAAGCTAATCGTACGGTCCTAGAGTTAAGTGTATGGGTTCATTGGTACACTTAAGTGTATATTAGCTTTACTCCTCTATTTATATGAACAATAGTCAATTTTCCGAGTAGAGATCTTAACAGAGAAGTTTTAGCTACATGCAGCGTATGAAACATATGCAAGCATTATAGTATGTACACTGCATGAAGTTAAAAGTGCTCTGTTAAAATCTTTATCCCATCATGCATTCACATCTGCTTTAGTCAATCAAAAACAAATATCTTGTCACGGTCGACTTTTTCTTTTCTATAATTTGACAAACAAATTGGAGGCGTACCATATCCATATATATAGGAAAGGAAAATGACGGTTCCATTTGTTTCGTACTTTATCTACTTGCAGATCAAATTATTCGTTCATTTAAGAGTCCGAGCATGTTAGATCAAAACTCAAATGTAATCAGCATGACTCACTGCATTGTGGGTCCCATTTGTTATGAAGTCGATACAATTTAAGACTTCTTTTGCATACCGACCCCCGCCATTGATGATAGATAGTTTCTATTTTAACCCACCAAATTATCGTATCTTTAAAATAAAACCTTGCGCTGGTGGAAGTTTATATGAGCTAAACAATTTTTATGATTGTGAAAAATATTTTTTAATTTGTAGTTGATATATGAGAATCAGTCTCTGGTTTAGTAGTAAATGCAATATTTTATGTGAAAAATTGTATGTTCAAAATCTAAAAGAGACAATCTTTTATGAATATTATATAATTTGATGACTTGACTTTCACTCTTTACTAAAAAAATTAAAAATTTAACATGTGAAATATAACATGTATCAAATTTACATCATGCATGATGCATATAAAAATGATAAAGACTAATTATGCTTTTAGTGTTCATTAAACAACTTAAATTTTACAACTATATATATTTTACAAATGTTTAAATAGTGTTTTATCACATCATAGCGGTGGCTAAAAAAATAGTGCTATATTCATATTATGCTGATAATGCCATAGTTTTTATAGTCCAAAAACATTATATTACTACAGTTATAACGCGTTATTTAGAACATTAACATTGTGGTGTTTGATAGAAACATAAAATGATATTTAAATTGCATTGAAGTTAATCATACATGACCAATTAAAAAATTCAATAATGTTTGAAAAATACTGTCAATTGTCAACTCAATCAAACATTAATTGATCCCATCACTTCAAATATTATCATTAATAGTTTTGCTCTAAATTCTCACCCACCAAATATTTACTACGTGCGTGATTTGCTGCCACCAGGAGTTCGTAATTCAACACTATCAATTTCAGTTCAAAATAATTATTGAAAACTATCTCAATTCATAGATATATATTTGCATATGTTTTTGTTTTTATCAATGTCCATGGTACACTACTAAACAAAAAACAATGGAACAGTTTGATTAGTGCTTTGACATATAAGACGCAGGTTTTATGTATACCTTCAACTTTCCAATTTATATTTTTGTATTTGTAATAAATTGAAGTGGGTTGAGACTTTATAATTTATATCCTACATGCTTAAAAAGGTAAAAATGTTACGTCTAGAACAGAACTGAAAACTAGAAGCCTATATTTGGTGCTCCGTCAGACCGTCACAGAACAGTATGATTACGATACGAAACGGCACGGCACGTGTCAGTCTCATGCTATGATTATTCGTGTGCCGTGATTATTTTTTGAAATTTTGGCACGGCAAGACACATCACATAGAAAATTCTAATCATAACACGGCACGTAGTCATGCGAATCACGTGTAATTATAATCATTAGATACTTTATTAAATGATAAATTTTAAATAAACTAATTTAAATTATGAATAAATAATCACGCAAGATACGTTTAGCCACAGCGTGACTTTTGTAACATAACTATTTATATGTCATGATCAATCCTTAATATTTTAATTATGGTACGATACAATACGTGAAAAATTAATTTAATTATGCCACAGCAAGATCAAAAACAAGAAATTCACACACAGCACGGCGTGTTTTTCCGCACTATATTCTTATTTCTTCCCCTAGAAAAGAAAAGAATAAATGTGCCACGTGTCCTTTGATTCCCCTATGAACAGCAAGGAAAGTCATGTGAGAGGCACCATCCCCCCCTCGAATGAATCCCTTTCTTTCTAGTTAAATTAGAAATAAAAGAAAAGAAAAGAAATAGAGAGAGAAGGCCAGAAGAGGGAGGGAAAGAGAGAGAGATTACTCCGTTACTAACTAACCTGCTCTCGCCGCACGCCATCTTCCCTAACTCCCTCCTAGAATCGCGTGCTATACGAAACATCGAAATTCTCTTTCAGTTCGAAAATTTGTTTTCCAAAAATATTTTATCAGAAAGATACAAGTTTGATCTTTCATTTCCATAGAACCCCCCAAAATAGAAGTGGATAGAGCACAAACAACCAATTTTCACTTGAAGCCCAAGCAAGAGATCGAATGAGCAAACCTGAAGTGGAAGAAAGAGAGAGGATCCGGGAGAGAGATGGCGCAAATTGTGCTGATGCGACGAGGTCCAATTGGAAAGGTGGTAAGTTGCACAAGTTCGAGAGAGATATGGTGGCCGGAGCTGTCATGGGAGGTGCGGTGCACACAGTGGTGGCGCCTATTGAAAGGGTAAAGCTCTTGCTTCAGACCCAAGAGGGGAACCCGGCGCTTCTCTCAGCCTCTGGCAATGGGGTCCACAGGAAGAGATTCAAGGGCTTCGTCGATTGTGTTGGGAGAACTGTCAGAGAAGAAGGGTTTATCTCTCTCTGGCGGGGCAATGGAACTGGGGTTTTGAGGTACTACCCCTCCGTCGCGCTCAATTTCTCGTTAAAGGTACAAGCATTCTTTGCTTTCTTGTGTCATTTCTTCATTTTTCTTTTTTTGGTAGTTATATTATTTGGAAAGAGTTCTGTAAAGGCAATGCCAGCATTGCTGCTGGACTCCTTTAAGGAGATTTTGCTTATGAAGATGAGAAATCTTGTTTATATGTACTTCGAATTTTGAAAGACTTCTTTTTAATCAAAAATTTTCTTCAAAGACTTCTTGATTCCAAATCTCAAATAATTAGTCTAGGTTATTGAATTTCTTAGCTAATGTAGGAAATGGAACCCATATAAGATATGGAATTTTCAGGTAAATTTGAGGGAATTAAATTTCAACTTTTGTTTATTCTCTATAATTGTATTTTGTAATTGGAGTTTCATACTATGAATCATGGATATTAACAATTGTATATTCTAAATAAATGAAAAGGATAAGTAATAGATGCTCCATCAACAATAGATAGAACTGGTTGACTTATATTGATTGAAAAAACAAATCTAGAGATGATGTATGTCAATTGGCCTTAAAAAGAAAAGAAAAAAAGTAGAAATGGAGTAAGCAAATCAAACTTTGACACGGCATTTGCCCAAATATAATCATTGGTCTGTACTTCCGGCCTTTTATTGGAATAAATTAATGCACTAATTTATGTAAATTGGATAGAAAAATTGTCATATTCGCCTATTCAAAGGAAAATATTGTCGTTTGTGCCAATTGTTCCACGTGATTGGTACTGGTAATGTTACTCTACTGTTATGCTTACAAGTGCAAACCAACATGGCACACAATGTAGTTTTTGTACTTTTTCTTCGACCATTAAATACAAATTCCAAGAATGTTGCTACAAGAATATGATGTGCATCCACTAATCCAGGAAATTTCATAATATTGTGTGCCATGTGGTTTGGATTTTCTTATTGAAGAAATTTGGGGAAGTTCATGCTAGATATTTACCATGCTTCAGAAGAGAAATGTAAGATATTTCTAATTCTGCATTCGGTTCAACTCAAAATCTAAGTGGTAACTGAGTCATTATTGATCATTTTATCTATTTCAGCATGTGCTGATAACATAATTATTTTTTACCAGGATTTGTATCGGTCGATTCTAAGAGGTAGTGAAAAATCAGAAGGATACGGCCAATGGACATCAATCGCAGCAACAAACTTCATAGCAGGTGCAGGTGCCGGCTGCACAACCCTCATCATAATATACCCATTAGATATAGCCCATACCCGTTTAGCTGCTGACGTAGGTAATACTGGATCCCGCCAGTTCAAAGGCATAACTCACTTTCTCCAAACCATCTACCGAAAGGACGGCATCCGAGGCGTGTATCAGGGCCTACCAGCCTCTCTACACGGTATGGTGGTGCATCGTGGTTTATATTTCGGTGGCTTTGACACTGTTAAAGATACAGTTATGCGTGAGGAGTCGCCTCTTTGGCAGAGGTGGGCTGCAGCTCAAGTGGTCACTTCTACTGCCGGCTTGGTATCTTATCCTCTTGATACAGTACGAAGGAGGATGATGATGCAGTCTGGATTGGAGACTCCATTTTATACTGGTACACTGGATTGCTGGAGAAAGATCTATAAATTGGAAGGCATTGGTTCATTTTACCGTGGCGCAATGTCAAACATGTTTAGGAGCACTGGTGCTGCTGCTATTTTGGTGTTATATGATGAGGTGAAGAAGTTTATGAATTGGGGCGGGTTGTGATAGAAAAAAAACACCGGGGTTAAGTCACAAAAGAACCTCAGACTTGGATCCTCTAATGATCAATTGTAAAAATAAAAGTTTCGCAACGGTTTTATTGTGGTTAACCAAACAGGAGAAGGGGCTTAAATTCTCTGACTTGCAGCAACAGTTGATTAGAGTGTCAAAAGAGTTGTAGCTTTTAGAGAGGCAATAGAAAAGGTATAGAAACTTGATCATTTTGTGACCGGGAAATTTAAACAATTTTTGTATTTGAAAAGGCCTTCAGAATACAGAAGCAAAATGTGATTTTTGTGATTTTGAATTTCGTTTCAATCAAAGTTGGAGTCTGTATCCCCGGTGCCTGAGGTGCAGTTTATAGAAACGGAAGATCCAAACTAATCACGGCCGGGGCCTAACTCAATCCGGTGTCTATAGAAACTAGAGAGGGTCTGCTTTGAGATTTGTGCCAAGCTAAAAGAACCTCGATTTAACACCTCAGGTACCTTGTGGGGGGGGGGCCGAAATCTTAAAGCTGTGCCCTCTTTATCAGCAGCATTTAGAATTGTCAAACACGGCTATTTGATTTCATCAGAACTTCATTTTGTTTCTGTATAATCGCGCAAGTTTTCTAAACCTTAGAAAAACTTGATGTTGCCACGTGAGGCCCAATAATATGAAAACATGGCCTTAGTGCTTAAGGGTTCAAAGAAAGAAATTTCGCACCATTATTAAAAAATTAGGTTCTGAACAGATGCTTGGAATTTCAAGCAAAGCGCAAATCTACGAACATTGTAAGGTAAATCCGAATACCATTTAACCGCAGTTCAACGCATCATGCGGATCCAATTGTAATGGCTTTACTTTTACAACGCGCCGTCCTGAATATTTAACTATGAGTACTGAACTGGAGCTCCTCAATTTAAAACTTAACTGGGATTCTTTCCTGACGATCAATATATAAAACATGTCCAAATAACGTCCTTGGACCCCAAAATAACATTCCCATCAAAAGTGTACAACTTTTAAACCGGAAACAAAACTTTTTTGAACAAAATAGTTCATAGCAGAACATATAGCAAGAGCCAAGAACAAAAAAAAACTCAAGGGCACACGAAAAGTGCTTTCCATACCCCCTCATCCCCACAAACCAATCATGACCCGGAAAGATATAAAAAAGAGGAAAAATAATCTAACCAACTGACAAATACTATAGCAGTACTATTAACTAGACAAACAGCACAGATAATAAATCCAACACAGCCACACGCCAACAAATACATGCACTCTTTGATCCCAGTGCTGTTAAAGCCTTTTTTTGAATACTTTAATAAAGAATCTCTCCCCTTCCCATCTCTTACTGTTGCTTGCATTCAGCTGGTCGCTCCACCTGACCATCAGGACCCACAACACCTGGACCAGCCTTCTGTTTAATTTCCAAAAAGACAATATATCTTAGTCAATATAACCAGAAGGACAACAAACACTACACTAAGATTGACATGATTATTATACCAGACCTTCTTGCGGGATGATTTGGGCTTTTCATCTTCATCCTCTTCATCATCATCCTCGTCATCCTCCTCATCATCCTCATCGTCATCGTCGTCATCATCGTCATCATCATCTTCATCATCCTCATCAACAAGGGCCTCAAACTCATCATCCTGCACCGCCTCTCCAGTGTACCAGGATACTGCATGTGGAATAATCTTGTCTCTTATTGTTGACCTGTCATTAGGGGGAAAATGCCACCTTACAAAACCCAACTATGAGAATAAAGGATGCTATGAGATGGGGCAGTAGCACAGTTGGCTAGGAGAAAAATTCCTAGGACTGGTTACCCAATAGTAGATAGTTCAAGCTCCTCTCACAACTACACAGCTTCTGCGGAACTTTTCAAAAAAAAAAGAGAGAGAATAAATGATGCTACAATTTTTTTAATATACAAGTTACAACGCAATTTACCCAATGTCATAATCCTGCTCCATCTGGTTCTGCAACTGCTCAGCCTATTATAAACAAGCAAAACAAGAGGGGAAAATGAGAATAAATACCATACAACAAATGAAAGTAAAAGGATAACAAAATTAGTCAAAAATAACACACAGTGTCCTCATCAATTTCTTCTTCGTCTTCCGGGACCTGAGGAGGGTTAAAGAAGTTGAAGAAACTCTCACAATCTTCAGTTTTTGTAATCGGCTTGGCATTCTTAGAACCCTTCTTTGGCTTCTTCTTCATAATTTTTTGGGTCAGGCATTTTCCCGGACACCACTCTATCTCAGTCCTACAATCCAAAAAATATTAAAAAAAACAACAGAACTATCATTTAAGTACACTGCATCACAAAAACTAAGTACTGAGAGCAGAATGGCAAAACAGTGAAAAATGTAACCAACTGCTGGTCTCAATGTAATCTTCTCTTTTATTTTTTCCATTTGTTAACTATTTGAAAACTTAATGCAGTGAGAAATTACACAAAAGAAGTCACCAATTGCAACTAATTAATTCATTCATAAATATTGCATGGAACACGTGTGTGTTTCAAGAGAGGGACTAACCCAATGGCTTTCTCAAGGATGGGTTCATCTTCATCGATCATGTGATAGGTTTTGGTGAGAACTGTGTTCTTGAAGAAAGGATTGGCATCGAAATAGAATTCAAGTTTGAATCCCTTGGGATTGTCAATTCTGAACCATTTTATATCCTTCAAAAACTTCAAGGCCGCCTCATCCCTCTCTTGAATCTGACCAACAAAAGTCAAGCATTTAAGTGGAAATAGCAGAGAAATTACTCTTAAAATCAACATTACAAGCTAAATTTTCAACCTGCAATTAATATTATGATATGTTAATCATATCAAAAGAGGTGGATCGAACTAAACAACTCCCATCGAATGCATTTATCCTAAAAAAATGGAACAAGAAAAAATAATGACTACCCATACCTCTTCAACAAGTACTTCATTATTCTTCATAGCGGTAAGCCAGAAATTAGGCACTCCATTCTCAGTAGTTGGTACTGCAGCTGCTTTCTCATCAGCCGGAGTTTCCTCTGTGCTTTCCTTGGGAGCACCTTCAACTTCAATCTCCCCATTCACAATTTGATATCTCTGCTCATTGAGGAGAAACAAATTAATTAGCTCATGTTCTATGTACTCAATACTCCTGTGCTATACATCTGATAGTAGCAATGAAAGACAAACAGCCCTTATTATAAACAAATTTTGAATAAATCATGACAAAAAAAGATACACCGCATGAGACCTAAGAATTGTGAGCCAAAATATAATTGTTGATACACATGAAAAAGATTATACATCACATGCATATGTTTATACTGAAACTCATTCATGCAACAAATAACACCAACTTGTTCAAAAATAAACCAACAATAGAAAAGAAATTTGGAAATGGCCAAAAAGCACAAACATTATATATAGTCACAATACAGTTACGACATCTGTGTTCATCGTTTTAATTAGCTCCTAAAGATGGTAGTGATATTATAAACAGATTACAGGAGGGATTTCTAAATAAAATTGATGATCTCCTAAAGATGATGATAATTATAAAGTATAAACAGAGAGGAGGTATTTCTAAAAAATATTTTGCGATAAGAAAAGATGTACAACATGCAGCATAAGAGAAAACATTTGCATTCATCATTGTAATCATCTCCTAAACAGGTCCAGGAGGAATTTCTAATAAAAGAATTTGTGATAATAAATGAAGTAAGACATTCACCTTAGAGTAAAGGGGTTCATAAAACTTCTGGTACTTGGCCTCAAGAGCTGCCCTCTCTTCAAAAAATTTGGCCTCTAACTCATCGTGTTCGCTCTGTACAAGAGGGAAAAAAATTTGCTCAAGTGAGAACTTAACAAATCAACATTTATAGAAATCCTTTTCACTTTCCCCCTTAACACAAATATATAGTTAAAAGAATGTTGGTCAGAAACCTAGCCAGAAAGAAATGCTTGGCATCTTATGATCTTAACCATAGAAAATTACATCTTAACAAACCTTATGGAGAGAGATTAACACCCGGATATTTTAAAACTAACATGCAGTACTAGCCCCTACAAGGGAGAATACTAGTACCTGAATCTCTCTCAAAGCCTCAACGCGCTTCCTTACAGGAGGGGAGAGTGTTTCTAGCATATTGGCGTGTTGCCCCGCTAATCCTTGCAACTTATTCTGCAATAATACACCACAAATCAATATAAAATAGCCCAAAATTGCCAACGTTCAACAAAACAACACAAGGAATGCTACTCCTGTCAAAAAGATTAGAGATTTTAAAGTACAGACTATGCCCAATGATAGAAATTTACCTTGAGAGCATCAACCAAACCCGCTCTGTCGTGTGCGCTCAACGCTGTATGATTAAAAATATAAAAAAGTCAGAGAGAAAAGAAAAAAATGACAGCATAAAATCACTAATCCTTGTTAGGAGACTACTGATTCGAAAAACGAAAAAACCATTTAGGAACTCGGAGAGAAAGAGAGAGGAAGGAGAGATACCGGCGCTGAGATCGGAGAGGCTAAGGGTTTCCTTGTTCTCGCTCATGGTGGTTCTAGGGTTTCTCTAGGGTTTTGCAGGAGAACAAATAGGGAGAGAGGTAGCGGCGAGATAAGAGAAACCCTAGCTCTTAGCGGGATTGGGTAGAGAGAGAGGAATTGTATAGAGAGAGGACGATAGAAAAATAGGACAGCGCGTATTATTTATTTATATAAACTAATAAACTAAAACCTAAAAGGAGCCGGAGAGACGCGGCATTCTTAGTGGACCGAGTGTATTCAGTTACTGGGTGTTAACTGATTTTGTGTCTTGTCGTGTTTAACGTCAACAAAGTGTAGCGGGTTATAAAACGTGTAAAATACCCGCTACATAAACTTATATTGCACGGGACTGGGAGCACGACAGTTTGTGTGGAAATCCGGAACGGCGGGGTACGGTCAGATTTGGAAAATTTGGATTTGCATTGTGCTTTAGCGGTATAATCACTTCGAAATATTATATAATGGACATGGAGTCATGGACCACATTAATAAGAACCTGAGATATGGCATGAGTTCGCATTTTGTTTAACGGGACGGCGGGACCCGCTTTCATAGGAAAAAACATTCAAAGTGATGATCCGAGTGTAGGTGATATATTTCCCTAGACCGAGTTCTTGGCCGGAAGGAGATTTTTGGACGAACCTCGATTTTTAACCTTGCAAAGTTCGGAAATAAATTCGAAAGCAACATTTACGTTGAGGAAATATACATATTAAATTCGAAACCCACACTATTAATGCTATAAAACTACTGTTGCCTTCTACCAAACTTCTCAATTTATTCTGTTATTTCTACTAGCCTAAACCTTTCTAAATCCCAACGTCTCTTTTCCCCCCTCTACTCTCTTTACATTACTACAACTCTTTTAACTCTCATACAGTAAAAGAAAACTATCACTCTAACCCAAACCAAAAACAAAATGGCAACTAGATATCTGCTATGTACTGAACAGATACAAGCTGGGTGTGTCAAGAAAATGACATATACCATGAAGGAATATGCTAGCATGCTATGCATAGCATAGAACCTCTCCATGCAACGGCTTGGATTTCGAGTTTTCAAAATCCTAATGGTCGATCCGAACCGTTCATCTTGTTCTCCATATTAATATGTGTTTGGAGACCAAATTTTATATTTTTTGGAATTTTTTTACTATTTCTTTAGATTTATTGAAAATCGCTGTTTTCAGCAAATCTGTACCATAAAAAAACAGCGATTTTCAATAAATCTAAAGAAATATTAAAAAAATTTCAAAAAATGTAAAATTTGGTCTCCAAACACATATTAATATGGAGAACAAGATGAACAGATCGGATCGACCATTAGGATTTTGAAAACTCAAAATCCAAGCCGTTACATGGAGGGGTTCTATGCTATGCATAGCATGCTAGCATGTTCCATACCATGAAATGCTCGAAGCACTAGAAGGCTCTATCAGGGTAATAGCTCAAGAACGAGTGCTCATTCATGGAGGATCGATCCAAGATGTCATAGGTTTTCTCATAAACACGTTTGGAGGTACCACAGCGAATTATAAGCACTGGAGATGTGGCCCAGGCACTTTCCACATACAGCTACCCCATGCACTAAACATGGCACTGGTGCTAGAAAATGGAAACATATGGGGTGACCGGGTTGGATGGAGATTGATGGAATGGGATACAATGTGGGATGCGAGAATGCAGATCAAGCCTTTCAAAGTCCGTATCAAAGTAACGCAGTTACCAGAAGAATTCTGGCACCCTTTCTTCATAAACCAATTAACATCACAATTTGGGAACATAATAAGCATTGATGAGGTAAACATTCAAGGGCACAACCATATGAATCTCTGTATGTGGGTTAGATGCAATGACCCCAGAAGGATTCCATATAGCTCGGTACTGCCTTATGGTAGCTGGTGGAAGGAATGCACAATCCAAGTAATCGCATGGGAATATACAGCAGAGTTGCCGAACGAACCAGGTTTTCCTCCCTCAGATGATAGCATTGAAAGACATGGGTCAGACATAGAACATAATGAGTTCTTTGTAAGAAGGTCAATGTTGAATCTGCATGATAGAATGGTAGCCAGACAACAAAACCAACCCTCTTCACCAGAGCCGTCGTCAGCCTCAAACCCAACAGACGGCCATGAAACGAGTGCACCATCCCTCATGCACCATGACATGGACATAAGGGCCCCTGTGAGTATATCAACAAATGGTTCAAAAGTACCTGGTGTAGGTGTACAGAAGGCAAAAAAGAAAACGGGGCCCGCCTGCACAGCAAACCAACAGACAAAGAAGAATGATAAGAATGGAAAGATGGAAGCTTTCCTCAGTCTCGCAAAAAAAGCTACTCTGCGCATAGGAGATTTCTTGGTTCCAGTTGGTGCCTACCAACTTGAAGAGAAAGAAGGCATAAGAAGGACAGAGAGTAAATGGCAAGAAGACAAGAGGCTGGTCACTATCAAAGTGGGACAAGTGGTAATAATGCAAAGACTCTCGGTACAGACAAAAGGTCCCAAGCCAATGGTTAAAGAACTAGAAGAAACAAACAAAAAAGAGGGAGAAAAGAGAAAGGGACTTGCATCTAAAGCAAAAATATATGATTGCTTTCAAAGTGGGTGATTTTCTCCTGTTAGCACATGAGGTGACAGCTGTAAACACGGCAAGAAAAGAGATAATATCAACAACAATGTCAAATTGCCAGCAAGATGTGAAAATAAATTCAGTTGACACTACAGCCCAAAAAGCTAACCAGATTACTCAGCCCAACAATTCAATAAATAGATCAGAGTTTGTTTTTGGAAAAATCATAAAGCCCAGGCTAGGCGCCCAACCAATATACTGCCACCCAAATCAGTTTAAATCAAGCCTCTCAACAACGACAAAGGCCTCAGTCTTAGCCGAAATAAATCCCAAGCAACTATGCTCCCAAACCAAACCTCCAACGAAAATGCAATCTGACGAAGAATTTCTCGCTCGATTTGCGGCTCTTTCTCATAATGCTGAAACCTCAACACCACTCCGACTGCCAACAGACACAATTGATCAATAAGATTGGAGCCTATGTGTGCTCGCAAGGGTCATTTCAGACAGACCAATCATCGAATCGCAATTTGCCACCATGATGACGCGTATCTGGGTAGCAAATCCTCAGACAACAGTATCCTTGTTGCGAAAGAACATATTCCTAGTGCACTTTGCGAATGAAGGTGAACTAAGCAGAATATTAGACAAGGGAATCTGGACATACAAGGGGGTGTGGTGGTGCTTAAGAGAGTAAATGAGCATGTAGAAATAAGAAACCCGGAAGTGTCAGAGATGGAAATATGGGTACAACTGCATTGGATACCACATCAAACAATTTCAAAGGAAGGCATTGCTCTGATCGCAGCCAAGATAGGTACACCAATCTCAAATGTTGCTGATGCTTATGGGGGGGAGGGGGATATAGATTCTATAAAGTGAAAATGCAAATAGAGATTGGGAAAAAAATTAAATCCCAAATGGAAGTACACCACCCGACTCTAGGAGATCTCATCATTTACTTTGTGTATGAATGGCTCAGTTGAGTATGTTTGTACTGCGCAAATATCGGACATGAACATGAGATATGTTCAGATAAGATACGCATGGAAAGGTTAAGTCTGGATCCCAAATATCAGGATAGAACAGATATCAAAGAGATGACCAAACTTACGCTTGGACCATGGATAACAAACTCAACTCGCATACCTACCCAATCCAAACAACCACAGACCCAAAACCCGAACCATACCCCAAACTAACACACCCCCCGTCCAACACACCAAATGCCACATAACCAACCACCAACTGGGGCCACTCATACAAATCACCAACAGGGGGCGAACCAACCAAGTTATCAGCAAGACAGGAATCAAAGTGAGGCATCTAATCAGAGACGCCACGTACCAAAGAGAGCATACGCAACACCACAGAACCCCAAAATGCTAGTCAACCACACTACTGACCAAGGGAGTCATAGTGCACATAAGACTTTGGGGCCCCAAGAGCAATAAAGGGGAGGCAAAAGGAGTGTGGAGGTGACAAGGAGTTCACCTCCACCGCCAATATAAATCTACTTTCATGGAATTATCGAGGTGCCGGAGGGCCCCGAAAAAGAGAATTCATGTCACGTCTCTTCCGGTCCACGAGAGCTAGAACAGCCTTCATACAAGAAACCAAATGTTCACTCCGAAAATCCAAAAGAGTTACTCAAAATTTTTTGTTACCAAACCTTGAGTGTGTCCCATCGAGAGGAAGAGTAGGAGGGCTCTGGCTCATGTGGGATGAACACATAAACCTCACAGTAGTTAGGAAGAATAAATTTCATCCATGCCCGAATTACACCAGTAGGCAAACCCCAATGGTCTCTAATATGCACCTATGGAGACCTAAACCATACAAATAATGAGTACAAGAGGAAGGTGCAGTATGTGTAATAGGGGATTTCAACGCAATACCACATGAAGGAGACAAGTATGGGGGCAACCCGGTACGAAACACCAACAACAGAGGTTTTCGACAATTTCTCTTTAACTCGGGTCTCCTTGACCTAGGTTATAAGGGGCCGGCTTTCACGTGGACTAATAAGCAAAACACATCAAGAGAGATACATGAACGGCTAGATCGAGCGGTAGCCACAGTTCAATGGACACTACAGTACCCGGCAGCACATGTTAACCACTTGCCGCGTATTCATAGTAACCATGCTCCATTACTATTGCGGATTCAGCATCGCATAAGCGGGGCATCAAAGTTCCGTATTGAAAATTGGTGGTTTACTGCCAATGGTTTCAAAGAAGTTTGTGAAGAAGGATGGAATCGATCTAGAGGGTTGCCATGGGAGAAGCAACTAAGCAACATGAGATAAGATATACTGAGATAGGCGGCTCAGCAAGAGACTCCGCAAAACCAAATGAAAAGTCTGCAAAATTAGATTCTACAAGTACATAGTGTTCACCCAAGTCACCAAGATCACGAGTTGGAAAATCATTTGCTCAAAGAATTTGAAAAGGCAGAGGAGGACTTAGCTCTCTATTGGCAACAGAGATCAAAGGTCCAATGGCATAGCGAAGGGGACATGAATACGGCTTTCTACCACACCATGGCTACACAACGAAGAAAAAGGAATCTCATCACGCATCTGGTTGAAGAAGATGGCTCAATCCTAGCAAGCCAGAGGCAAGTGCGTACAAGGTTTGTACAATATCTCAAAAATATTTACAGCCCAGTACAAACCGGCCCACAAAGGGAACATGAGATATTTTTTCAGCAATTCGAAGACCTTCACTTCAATAAAATCCCAACAGAGGCCCATGACCATCTACACTCAAGCCCGACAATAGAAGAGATTGGATCGTCCCTGGCAGGTATGGGGCCCGACAAGTCACCAGGGCCGGATGGGATGACAGCTCGAATTCTTCAACAGTTCTGGCCTTTGTTCAAAACAGAAATTACCCAACAGTTTCAGATTGTTTATGCACAAGGCCGGCCGCCAAGACAGTGGTTAGAAAGCTTTATCACACTCATTCCAAAAACACAAGAAGCCCGAATGCCAAGAGATTTCCGACCCATCACGGTAGGGAATATTATTTACAGGCTGTTTATGAGAGTAATAGCACTGAGACTACAACCCCACATGAAAAGAATTATTTCCTCCAGTCAGACAACATTTTTAAAGGGAAGAAGTATTGTTGATAACATTGTTCTGATAAAGGAAGTACTTCATTCTTTTGGAGGGCACAAGTACTCAGCAAATTCCTTCATGATGAAAGCCGACATCAATAAAGCGTTCGACACAATCCGATGGCCGTTCCTCATTGCGGCAATGTCAGCGGCAAACTTCCCGCCAAAGCTGATAAATATTATAATTAACTGTTTAAAGGTGAGAAAAGTCACATTACTCATAAATGGAGAAGGGGACGGATTCATCACACCGAATAAGGGGCTAAGACAGGGATGCCTCTTGTCACCCTATCTATTTATACTTGTGATGGAGTTTTTCTCAAAAAGGATATAGTTAGCCCAACAGGCGGGATACATTAGGGGGATTAGACTGGCAAGGCAAGTGCCGGTACTAACACATGCCCTATATGCAGACGATGTAATGTTAATGGGGGAAGCTACGGTACAGGAAGTGAAACACTTAAAGAACATTCTACAGGAATTTGAAGACTACTCAGGGCTGTTTGTCAACCCAGAAAAATCAGTGCTTTGGTTTAGCTTAAACTGCACTGAGACATACCAAGCCGAGATCACTGGAATTTTGCAAGCAAGGCCAGCTACAGATCATGAAATGTATTTGGGAGTATGCAATGAACAATGTTGTCACATTATCAGACCTATCATTTCGACTTGTTTCCATACAAAAATCTATGTTTTGAACCAACAAATAGTGCCTTTTACATTGAATATCCATAGAATGTGGTACTGCTAAGTTTTGGTTCTTACTTTGCAGGAATCAGGCGAAATTGGGCAAAATCAGGCAATTGGCAGACTTCAGGAACCTATGATGCGACCCTTACTCATGCCTTGCGACCCAGGTGATGCGACCCTCATTACAGCCTTGAAGACCAGGTGATGCGACCCTCATCCCAGCCTTTGCGACCCATATGATGCGAGTCGCATCCACCTGATGCGAGTCGCATCAACTGTTGCCGCCCAGTTCAAATTAAACCTGACAAGTCCAAAGTCAGCTCTATTGCCTATATAAGGAGGTCCTATGCCAGAATTTGGGGAGCTTTTCCCTCTACATTCCAGATCACTTAGAGAGCAGAGATCAAGAGAGAAGAGAGAGATTGGAGATTACTTGGAAGAGGATCACTTGGAGAAGAAGAAAAGATTGCAAGATCATCTCCAATCCACCTTGGATCTTCGAGCTTCATCATGATTTGCTTATTCTCTCTCTCTTTTATGCTTTCTTTTACCATGTTTGAGTAGATCATTAGTTCCTAGGGTTAGGATGTAGTCTCTAAACTTTGTCTTTGAATTGCATGTTGTTTTGATCTAAGTTTGAGCTTGTGTGATTCTTTGTTTGAGTATTCATTTGATTGCTTGATTGATTCTTGATTGTCTACTGTTAGATGTCTATAACATCTCTTCTAGTAATTTGACCTTGATGTATCTTGAAATTGTGATTGAGTATTTGAGGTAGATTTAAGATCAATAGTAGTCGAGAGATGAACTTTCCATTATCGAAAGGTTATGGATACATCTAGTAAACCAGACAATCAATTTAGGTTAGACACCAGTAGGTGAGAGCTACAGGTTGAAGCCTCGCACAAGAAATCAACTTAGATACGAACACATGTCAGCTCAGCTCGAGGGCAATGCGACCCGCATCAGAGATGATGCGAGTCGCATCATAAGGGTCGCATCAGAGATGATGCGAGTCGTATGATAGGTCCAGAGAAGGCAAATTTTGAGATGAAACCCGAAACCCTGGGAACGCCTTTTATCATTGTTCAAAACCAAAACCTTTAATTGCTTTCATTCACTATTAATTGAATTGTCACTTGAAATTAGGAAATATAAACAAACCAAACTCAACTTTTCACATTTCTAGTACCTAACTCGGATCAGTAAGAATTTAGAATCGAATTGGACCGTCCCTGAGGATCGATACCTGATATACTATACGATTAGGACTGTGCACTTGCAGTTTTAGTCGAGAGTAGACTCAAGGTTTAAACTGGTACAGCTCGCTGTACCTGAAACTTTGTAGCGTACTTTCACGCGAACAAACAACACAGAACAATCTTGCTCAGAATCTATTGATTGACAAGTTCTACAAAAAACTTGCGGGATGGAAGATGAACACTTTATCGCTAGCCGGTAGAGTCACATTGATCAAATTGGTACTCATATCGATACCGGTATATTATATGACTGTAGAAAGCATGACCACAAGAACCATCAACACCATCAATGCCCTAATTATAAAATTTCTTTGGGGCAAATTGGGAAAGATAGATACCTTTCATTTATTTCATGGGAGAAGGTATGCAGAAAGCCTGAAGACGGTGGATTGGATATAAGGGATATCAAATTGTTTAACAAAGCACTACTAATAAAGATGACGTGGCAAGTGGCAGCAAAACAAGATCGGTTATGGGTACAGGTCATTGGTGCCAAGTATTTTCCAAGAGAGAGCTTTTGGGATATTAGAAACACGACAAATGCAAGTGGGTTATGGAAGGCAATTCATGGAATTAAAGGAGAACTGTTACTTGAGGTAAAGTGGCAAGTAGGGGATCGACAAACCATAAATGCAGTAAACCAACTATAGTTCCAAGGGTGGGAGTTATAGTGCATTCTAACATCTGAGCAAGCCAATACCACAGTAGCAGAACACTTTAATTTTCAGTTGCAACAATAGGACTTACAGAAAATAGCAAGAATCATGGGGTCAAACATGGGAGGATTAATACGGCAAGCCCAGACCAAGCCGGTGGAGTAGGGGTATGTTAAAGATAGACTGATATGGTTACTTAGCAAATCAGGAAACTATATAGTGAAGGAGGGTTACAACCACTTGAGGAATAGAAGCTACATACCGCAACAACACCAACCACACATGGAAGAAGCTTGAAAAAAAATTTGGACATGGAAGGATATTATACCACGAGTAAGAACCTTCCTATGGAGGGCATTGGATGATGGACTCCCAACGGCAATGGCTTTAAATAGAAGGATCCACGCGATCAATCCAGGATGCTAAAGATGTGGGCAAGAAAACACCAACATGATGCACTTACTCTTCTATTGCCCAATTTCTAGAGTAACATGGTATGGATCGCATTTTTCCTTACAGATAGAAGGCCTTTCACTAAACTTTGCACAAACACTGATGGAGATCACAAGAGATCTACCGGAAGAACAAATAGCAGAGGTATGTAACATGATGTGGTGTTTATGGAAAGCAAGAAACGAGGATATTTTCTCGGGCAAAAAACCAACATGCAGGGCATATTGGCACAAATCAGGAGAATGGAGAAGCCAAGCATGCAGCCAACAAACACCAACAATCAAGTATACATACCACCGGCAACTATACCCAGGGGCAGAAAGGTAATCTTAGTTGATGCATCATGGGATCCATCGCATACAACAGGAACAGCTATGATAATGTATGATGAGAGAGGAGAAAGAAAGAGAGCACAATGCACGATAAAAACAACACATGATCCGTTTCATGCAAAGGCAACGGCAACACTACATACACTTGTATTCTTACATAATAGGGCCTTAAACGAGGAGCAAGCAAGGTACATGCTTTACACGAATTGTAAAGTACTGGTAAATGTACTTGCAAGCAAGCAGTTAGAAGATATGCCATCATGGAGAGCAACAGAAACTATGGTAAGTTGCCTCCACTTAATCAATGAATTGCAACAAAAGGTCACAATATCTCACATGCGAAGAGAAGCCTTGCATCAACCACATTCACTAGCAAACTGGGCGTGAAGGAACAAAAAAGGATTCTACCAGTACGATAGGCAGGAATTACAGGGAGTGCAAATGCAGCCACAGATTGATCCCACCAGATTCACATATCAAGCAACTGAAAGCAGGGAAGAACAGCAGTAGAAGTATTTTAGGATGAATTTAGTTTTAGTACTTGTTTAAATTTGAGAAGTAATTGAGCTTAAAATGGCTAGTAAGAAGCTGTGTAGAAACTGTCTGTAAAACATTTTTATCACTAATGCATTAAACCTACGGGTCATTTAAAAAAAAAAAACATTTACATTGAGAAAACTTTTGCAATGTTTTTATCATAATTCCTAGTAAAAACAGCGTTTCGCAGATAGAGTAAAGATTGATTGATGTCTTCACTTTTCTCCAGCCAAAAAGGAGTACAAGAAGGTACATCAAGATAAGTACAAATGTTATTTAGTTCAGAAAATTTACTTCACTTATTTAGTTCAGAAAACGTGTAATAGAGTGAGACAAAAAATTTAGGATGAAATGTAATTTTACAAAATGATGTATACATTGCTATCTATTTCAAACACAGATGTGTTTTGTTTTATTTATACCTGGCGTCATTGGTATTATTCTATTTTAGATCATGGTCTATTTGAGACGTTATTTTTATTTATTTTGTTATTTTTATGATTTAACGTGTTTAATATTCTAGTTACGTTGAGATCAAATCGTTATATCTAGATAAAGATAAGAAGTTCTCATTTAACTTACGATCAACTTATGCTAAAATAAATTATAATTTTTATGAACCACGCTCAACACGAAAGATAATGAATTGAAGGACGCTATTGCTATTAAATTCTTCCTTAATTTCAACATGGGCATGGGGTATGTGGACCAAGAATCTAAACTGATGGCAATTTTCTGGTCTAAGATTACAGAGGATATAAAGTGTTGGTTTTAAGTAATTTTCTTTTGCTATTTCTTCTCCATTTTCAAAGTTGCTGGATAATGATTGTTTCCATTTCCTTTAATCTACTAAGTTAGCTAATTGTTTTAAAAAAACAATCCATTTTTTTTTCATTTATTATATATATATATAGAGAGAGAGAGAATATGGCTAAATTGCTACCTGTAGTACTTCAACCTAAGTACTTACGAGATCAAATTTTAGTATTTGATGTTCAAACAATAAATTCAAACCGTTAGATGTTCAATCTATATTAAAATGTGCTTGGAGACCAAATTTTACATTTTTTGAATTTACTATTTATTAAGCTGATTTGAAAACCGTTGTTTTTCTTTCTTTTTTTAAATCTTGTCAGCAGCTAACAAGTGTTTGTATTAATACGGAGGAAGACATTACAACCATCCTGATCTCTATAATTGTTTCGATCTACCAGCAACAGAACCATATAAAGAAACATAATGTAACAGTAAGATAAAAAAAACCTAAGTAAAATAACAAAAAACAATAGATCCAGCCATCAACAATATATTGTCCATGCTGCATAAATTTAATAAAAATAACGGTTTTCAAATCAGCTTAATAAATAGTAAAAAAAATTCAGAAAATGTAAAATTTGGTCTCCAAGAACATTTTAATATAAATTGAACATCTAAATATTTGGATTTGTTGTTTGAACATAAAATACTAAAATTTGACCCCGTAAGCACTTAGGTCGAAGTGCTACCGGTAGCAATTTAGCCATACTATATATAGAGAGAGAGAGAGTGACTGATATGTTTTCGATGGCATATGGGCCGAAGTGCTACCGATCCAAATTTAAAATTTAAAAATGTCAAGTTTGGTCTCCAAGCACATATTAACATGGAGAACAAGATGAATGGTTTAGATTGACTTTTTGAATTTTGAAATTTCAAATTTGAACTGGTAGCACTTCGGCCCATATGCTACCGAAATCATATTAGTCACTCTCTGTCTCTCTCTCTTTTGAAAACCTTCGCAGAGGCTACGAAATCGTGAGGGGGAATTGAACTCTCGACCTTTGGGTACAAATTGCATGAACTATACTGATATAGTTTTAGATTTAATGAAAATATTAGATGAAATAATATTATAGTACAATGTTTTAGAATGTTTAAAGAGCGCCTTTTAGAATTTGATATGCCAAACTTCAGCTTGAGACTAACAAGCAGCCGATCAAATAAATTTTCTCAGTATTGTATGCCAAAAGCAAGTGAAGTTGTCGGGTTAGTAGTCGGAGACATTAATGGAAAAGAGAGTTATTGTGATATCATTGTTGAACATCGAACAAATGGATTACAACGTATTCATCCTAATCATCCAAGTTACATGGCATTACAATATCCTCTTATTTTCTCATATGGTGAATATGGCACCCAAATATAAAATATGTTAAAAAATCTAATGAATAACCAAATATAAATCGCAAATACGTCACAATGGCTGAATTTTATGCATATCAATTTCATCCACATGTAGGAAGTGCCATGACAATTTTCAGATCAGGTCGACTATTTCAACTAATCATTGTCTATGCATATCTATCTGTTAAATTAGAAATATTATCACTTATACAAAAAAAATCAAGAACATCTCAGATCCGAAAATTACAACAATATTCAAAATGCTATTAGACAAGGAAATGCAATAGGTAAACAAGTGAGCAAAAAAATAGTATTATCAACTTCTCATGGTGGAAGTCCACAATGCTTCAAAACTACCATGATGCAATGGCAATATGTTGACAACTAGAAATGCCTGATCTCTTTATCACGTTTACATGTAATCCACAATGGCAAGAAATCTACAAAATGTTGCTTCCACAACAAAAACCTGAAGATAGATCCAATGTTCTTGCACGTGTTTTCAAAATGAAACTAGACAGACTATTACAAGATATTAAAGATAATAATTTCTTCAGCAACACCACTGTCTGTAAGTGAAATTTCTATACTCATATATTTTTGTTATCTACTAATAATTGCAAGAATTTAATTTAACATGTCTCTCATAACAAAAACTAATTAATTAACGGATGTATATACAATTGAATTTCAAAAAAAGGGTCTTCCACACGTTCACTTAATACTGTGGTTAGCAGATCACAGCAAATTAAAAAGCCCATAGGATAGATCGGTGTATATCAACTGAAATACCAAATCCAACAAGAGACTCAAGTGGATATGACGCCATAACCAAATTCATGATACATGGTCCATGCACAGGAGGCATATCAGAAACATGATGTATGAAAAATGGATCATTTTAAAAAAAAATTTCAAAAAATTATAGGGATAGAACAATAATAAATGAGGATGGTATGGGAACTTACAAAAGAAGGAAAACAAATTTCTCTATCGAAAAGAAAGGACTAAAATTAGATGACCGTTTTGTTGTTTCTCATAACATTGACTTAATTGTCAAATATCAGGCGCATATAAATGTTGAAAAATGTCATACATCAAAACTTATTAAATATTTGTTCAAATATATATGCAAAAGAAATGACAGAACAGTTGCAGAATTAAGTCATCAATTAAAATTAGACAAAAACAAGGAAAACCAATCTCAAGAAATAAATGAAATAAAAATTTATTTAGATTGCAGATACATAACTCCACATGAGGCAGTTTGGAGATTATTTCAATATGACATCCATTGTAATGTTCCTACCATTGAAAGACTACATATTCACTTACCCAAAATGAATAATATTGTATTTATTGATGGTCAAGATATGCGAGATATAATCAATTGTGGCAACTTTGATAGAACAATGCTAACAGAATGGATGGAACTAAATAAAAGAGATCCTAAAGCATGTGAACTAACATTCATAGAAATACCTCGGAAATACACAGCAATCAACAGAAAAATATTAGACTCCTATGAAAAAAGGAAATCACATAGGACGAATATATTATGTTAATCCAAATCAAGGAGAAATTTATTATTTAAGAATGCTTCTTAATCTCAATCGAGGAACCACAATTTTTGAAAGTATTCGAACAATAAATAACATCACATACAACACATTCAGAGAAGCAAGTCATGCACTAGGTCTATTAGATGATGATAGCGAATGGTTATCACCAATTGAAGAAGCATCAAATTGGGCAAACGCTCAACAGCTACGTAGATTGTTCGTAAGTATATTATTATTCTGTGAAATATCAAACCCGCTAAATTTGTTTGAGCAAATGTTGGAAAACAATGATAGATAACATTGTATATAAGATAAAAAAACACATCATATGCATGACATAGAATTATCAGATTCAGATATAAAAGATCATGTGCTATATGAAATTGACAATTTACTAATCGACAATAATTCAAACGTACAAGCATATGGACTTCCAAAACCTCAATAGAATTGTATACAACAACTTAACAATAGATTACTAAGAAAAGAAATGTCTTTTAATGCATCAAATTTGCTAACTGAGGCTATATCTTTGTATGGCAGATTAAATGATGAACAAAAAATGATTTATGAAGCAGTTGTCCAATCAATAGAATTAGACAAAGGTTTGCTCTTTTTTGTTTATGGCCACGGTGGCACAGGAAAGACATATCTATACAAAACAATAATTTCAATGTTACGATCTCAAGAAAAAATTGTTCTGCCAGTTGCCTCATCAGCTTTAGCAGCTCTATTAATACCAAGAGGAAGAACTGCTCATTCCAGATTTAAAATTCCAATCGATATAAAAGAAAATTCCACATGTGACATCAAAAAAGGAACGCAATTGGAAGAGCTTACTCACAAAGCATTATTGATTATTTGGGATGAAGCTCCAATGAATCGTTGTTTCTGCTTTGAAGCCTTAGATCGAACATTAAGAGACATTTTAAGTACACAAAATAACAATAATAAAGAAAAACCTTTCGGAGGTAAAACAATATTACTTAGATGAGACTTTCGACAAACTCTACCAATTACCAAAAATGCAAGCAAACATGAAACTCTCAATGCATCAATAAAAAAATCAAAATTATGGCCAAATTGACAATTTATAAACTTAACAAAAATATGCATTTACAACATCCTCACATGTCTCAACAAGAGAAAGAAAGATGCAACAACATTTAATGACTGGTTATTAGCCATAGGAAATGGTACTGTCCTAAGCAAGAAATTATTCGATGACCTCGAAACTAATTGGATAGAAATATCAAATGATCTATTAATATAAACAGATAAAGACAAAAAAAAAGCTATTTATGACAATTTTCAAATACTTTACAGAGATGCTCAGTACCTAAGAGATAGAGCAATAGTAACTCCAACAAATGATGATGTGGATATAATCAATGATATGGTACTCAAAATCATACCAACAGATTCCACAACATATTTTAGCTCAGATACAATGTCAAATTCAACAATCCCTTTAGAAAAACTTCAAACAATGTACTCTCTAGAATGTTTGAACTCCATCAAACAAAATGGCATTCCAAGTCACGAATTAATACTAAAAATAGGATGTCCAATCATGCTAATGCGTAACATAGACCAAGCTAATGGCCTGTGCAATGGAACACCATTAATAATCACACAATTAGCACAAAAAATAACAGAGGCAGTGATAATCACAGGTCTCAACAGAGGAATAACAATTTATATACCAAGAATAATATTTAATGTCAAAGATCCAAAATGACCATTTATATTAAAATGCAAATAATTTCCGGTAAAATTATGTTATGCAATTACTATCAACAAAAGCCAAGGACAAATTCTTAACGAGATAGGAATTTATCTTCCTTGACTAGTTTTCACTCATGGACAATTGTATGTTGCACTATCTCGAACCACATCTAGATCAGGTGTTAAGATCCTCATTGAAAATCCAGATAACAGTCATCCAAATTATACTAAAAACATAGTTTATACTGAAATATTTAATGATTTAGGTATACTCTTACATAAACATTGTTTCAGTTAACCGTAGTTGAAGATAAAAAAATGAATATTTCAACATTATTTTTGTTTTTTGTTGCTTGTCAGTTTATACAAATTTACTATTTTATTTTTAACTAACATTATCAACATTTTCATAAATTTTCAGATGGCTGCTGAAAGGAAAATAACACCACTTGCAACACTTACAACAAATATGAACCGATAAAGAATCATGGGAAGAATTACAAAACTTTAGATAGCACAAAATCCAACAGATGAAAAAATATTTTCACATGATTTCATCTTGGTTGACAAAGAGATAGTTTACTGTTTTTCATAATTTTTCTCCCCTTCAAATAAACCACATGTATTTTTTTAGAACATTAACTTCTAGATAGGTTGGTTATTACCAAGCTTAATATTTAAGGCTTATTTAAATTGTAAATACTATTGTAAGTATTTAGAATATCACACTTATTTTTTACAATTGAACTGTCCCTTTCCAATATATTCCACAAAACCCAATAGCAAACTACATCCATCTTTGTATTTGCCTAAATCACAAAAAAAAAAAATATTACTACTCTTGGGTAGTTACTAACAAATTATTCTCATTTGTTTAGAAAGTAGCAATAGAAGACTTTATTGATGTTGACGATCCAGATGCAGATGATGTATTACAAAAGGTAGAAGAAGGATTTGTCTATGAAATTTACAAATTTAGGTTAGATGGTAGCCGAGACCAATACAAACCAGTGTACCACAAAGTTTGAATCCAACTGATAGCATCAACAGAAATTACTAAAGTCATAGATGGCAATGCAACATTTTCACTATGATATTTTGACTTTAAACTGCTCAAAAGCATTGGCACAACTATCAAAGGAGCTAAAACAATTGTCGGTAAGTACCTACACAATATAATAAAGCGCATTGTAAACACACCACATTATAAAATTAATAATTCTAACCCAAATTCAATCATGCAGATGTCATTGGACAAGTCACTTCCATTGGACCAATAAAACAGGTCCTAAAAAACAACTCACAAGTCAGTATAAGACATATAGAAATTGAAGACGAAAGGTACAATTATATATTATTCTCTTCTAACTCGCTATGCAATTTTGTTATTTCTTTCTCGTCCTACTTAATAAAAGAGACTCCTATTTAATTGACAATTTTTCCAAATTGAACATTTACATTACATATTATGCTGTTTCACTACTCTATAAAACTATAAAACTAGCTTAAAGCATAATAATAAACAAACTAGTATCGTGCCCGTGCGTTGCAACGGAGACATATTATAAATATATGTTCATTTGTTACATAACTGTCTGAAATAGAATTTGACGGGATGGAAAGCTACTTTTGAAAAAGTGACAACCCATGGATATAAATATGCACATGATGGATAACAAATTATTCTCATTTGTTTAGAAAGTAGCAATAGAAGACTTTATTGATGTTGACGATCCAGATGCAGATGATGTATTACAAAAGGTAGAAGAAGGATCTGTCTATGAAATTTACAAATTTAGGTTAGATGGTAGCCGAGACCAATACAAACCAGTGTACCACAAAGTTTGAATCCAACTGATAGCATCAACAGAAATTACTAAAGTCATAGATGGCAATGCAACATTTTCACTACGATATTTTGACTTTAAACTGCTCAAAAGCATTGGCACAACTATCAAAGGAGCTAAAACAATTGTCGGTAAGTACCTACACAATATAATAAAGCGCATTGTAAACACACCACATTATAAAATTAATAATTCTAACCCAAATTCAATCATGCAGATGTCATTGGACAAGTCACTTCCATTGGACCAATAAAACAGGTCGTAAAAAACAACTCACAAGTCAGTATAAGACATATAGAAATTGAAGACGAAAGGTACAATTATATATTATTCTCTTCTAACTCGCTATGCAATTTTGTTATTTCTTTCTCATCCTACTTAATAAAAGAGACTCCTATTTTAATTGACAATTTTTTCAAATTGAACATTTACATTACATATTATGTTGTTTCACTACTCTATAAAACTATAAAACTAGCTTAAAGCATAATAATAAACAAACTAGTATCGTGCCCGTGCGTTGCAACGGAGACATATTATAAATATATGTTCATTTGTTACATAACTGTCTGAAATAGAATTTGACGGGATGGAAAGCTACTTTTGAAAAAGTGACAACCCATGGATATAAATATGCACATGATTGATTATGAAGTGAGTGTTCAATTGTACCATGAAATTAGTTGTAGGATATCATTTTTCTATTAATATTATACAATTATTTTTATTAATAAAATTTAAAAATAGATTAAATAATAACATAAAATTACTTTTTAATTATTATTTTGTAAAATATGAATATTCATAAACATTTATGAAGATTTATAAAAATTGTTAAAAAAAATTAATATGTTTTTAAAGTTATTGTGTTTCTTATAATTATGTAAGTTGTAATTTATCATATATTATTTAAAAATAATTTATATTAAAGAAGTTCACCTATATAACTTCTCTATTCCAAATGACTTCCGGAAGCATCTCCATTGGTAAAAGTATTTGCAATTGCAAACAATTTATCATAAATATAATTGTAATTGTAATTCATTTTAATTTTAACCGCTCTACATACATTCATGAAATTAGATTTAATTTTATTTTGACCGCCACATCAGCAGCAATATAATTTTTTTTAGTTGACCTCTTTCTTTTTTCTCAGTGAGTTTTCATTTCTGGTACTCTCTTTCATACAGTACCCTCACGGAAAACACATTTTCTTATATCGATCTTAATTACAAGTAAAATAAAAAATTGGATCGTTTGGGCCGTCCTTCCTCGTCAACCTCTTACTTGTGTCTCGTGTCTTTGGTAACCCATCAACCACGTGACCCGAAAACAACATAAATAAAAGGAGAAGAAAATTTAATACAGTAGTGCATTGCTAACAAAAGCCTAAAATACTGAAGGAAAAACCCATAGTATTTAGCATTAAATAAATGGAGTTTGTAAACAGTAGTACATTGCCGTCTGACCAAATAAACAAGTTCATCTACTGGAGAAGAAAATTTAAGACTAAATAACTGGAGAAAAATAGAAACCATACCTAACATAAAGCCTAAAATACTGGAAATTAAAATCCTACCAACACAACTAAAAACAATATTTCAATGAATATCCCGGGACCGCTGGACACCTGAGATAAAATAACATGGATGTGGGTTGAAATGTAAGATAACTTTATGCCTTTGACATCTCCCCGCCAAATTACCAGTACTTGATATTGTTGACCCATAGCATTGTTGATTTCCTGTTATGATACCAGCACATTGAGACAGCAAAGAACACAAGAAAATTAGCAAAGAAAACTTAAGACAGCAAACAAAAGAGTAAAAGCTTTTGTGGGGAGGACAAATCAATCAGTACCCTCCCATCTGAAATGACATATGTGCTAAACCAAGTCCGCTTTGAACATTTTGGATATTTACATCTAAATTGTGCACAGTTTTTGTTTTCACATTTTTCAGATCACATTTTAGATGTAAAACTGTGCACATTTTTTCAAATTTAGATGTAAACATCCAAAATGTGATCTGTAAATATCAGCATATACTAACTTGTACTCTAGTTTTCCTCATATGGTGCCAAGGAACAGGATACTAAAATTCATTGAACTAACTTTGGAGAGCAGTCGGCCATGCAAAATTTCATAACTGCTCCACCATATTTCCAAACAAATGGCATGCATACATTGCTGGAAACAAATTAATTGATGGTTTTTGCAACGGGGAATTGTAACAGAATGGTTTCTCTAATACATTGAGCTAAAACAAAGAAGAAAAAGATTACAAGAAAGCAGAAAATTCCAGAACTGTACCGTCTTCAAATTGTACCAGGTCCGTACCGTACCAGTATCGGGTCTTGCTGTACCGGTTCACCGTGTTGGGTCTTCTTGGTATTGTACCAGGTCTGAATTGTACCAGTACCGGTTCCTATGCGTACCAGTCCCCATTTCATCATCATGGCATCAGTTTTATGCATTGTTTCCATCTGGTACTGTAAATAATGCTAAATTATATTGCATGTAAAAGGTGTTTGATATGATCTTCATCTACCCATTTTTTGTATATTTATAAACAAAAGAAAAGATTTAGAATTGCACTATGGATTTGATCAGCTTGGCTATTCAGATTTAAATGCCGGAGCATCGTGACTCCACTAAGGAGAACAACAGTTGGGTTTGCGAGATTCTGAAAAATGAAAATCAATTAATGAATAATAATATTTACTTACAATAGTAAACAAGATAATCTTTTCCGGGAGATTTAATAAAACAATCTTAGTCAATCTAAACCGTTCAAATGATCTCTATGTGAATATGTAATTGCAGACTAAACTTTATATTTTTTAGATTTTTTTTTACTATTTTTTTTTAGATAGGCAGAAACTTGAACTATACCATACCCATCAACACTAAGTTGATAGTTGAGGAAATGTGTAAAAGAAATGGTACCTGGGAGTGAGAAATATGATAGACGAATATGATAGACGAATGCACATATACATACCATCATACAGCAGTTGTCAATTATGAGCTCTTCATATTCTTTCTCTGGGTATTTCTCAGCCACCTCTCTGCAACACTATAGAATACTAAAGTTAATTAACAACTTGTATCTGATTTATACTATATATACTATAACGGAATCTGATTTGTCAAATGAAATAATGAAAAGAGAAAAAAGTTTCATACTCTCGATTGAGAGCCTGCTCCAATGCATCGTGATCTTCAAATCATTTCTAAACAAATCACTTGCCTAGGGTTTGCTTGAGGAACAGAGGCGGGACGACCTGTAAGACTGGCCCTTCAGTAGCGGATTTGAACTTGCTCGACCGAGTGCGGCAAGAAGAGGAAGGGGCAGGTTGTTGGCACAGGGGCTTCTTTCGACAGTTGTGCTATGACAGATCGATTGCGGATCGGTGGATTCCTTGGCGACAAGGATGGGCATCTTATTTCCTTAAGACGAAGGATTTGCGGCGGCGGAAGAAGAAAGGTAGGAGAGAGGAGATCTCGAGAGAGAGAAGAGGGGTTTAGTTTTTCTTTGGAAGAAGAAGGGATCGATCGGGAAGGGTTCAGTTTTTCTCCAGCGAAAAATTAATTTCATCTGCACGATCTTTGATTCAAATCCAACGGTATAGAGCGAAAATAAGTGTGGTAATACGTATGGCTATCCATGTAGCGGGTTCAATTAGAACTAAATGTAGACTTCTACATATATAAATGATGTATTTAATTAAAGTTGGCAAATTATTTAACTGGAGGGTTCAGATCTGATGCAATTTTCTATAAATCAATCTCGACCGTTGGAGTTTCAGGACAGCCTACTCAATTTAAGATGCATAATATAGAGGAGATATGACCTATGTCATTTTTCTATTATATATGTATATACCCTCACATAAATACATGTATAGATAACTATTCACTACACTATTACAAAATTTGAGTAAGATATCACACATAAATATGTAAAGTGCTAATTTTTTTTATCCTCGAAACAACTCTGCCAATACAACAAGCACTACAGATATATGCAACTGTATTAAAGTATTAATAACATTTGTATTCACACTGTCACAGGGATGACAAAGTGTTGATCAACATCTGCAAGGACTACTTGGCTCAAATTAATTTTCAAAGAATACAAGAAGAATAAAAAATATAACACGTTGTCCTTGCATTTAGTTCTCTTCAATTGGTTTTGTTTTCAAGTAAGAATTTTTTTATTAAAAAAATAATATCATCTATTCTCACTATAAATCTAACGTGAAACCAAAGCATTTTAGTTATAAACTCACATATCTGACAAATCACAAAAAAATGAAATCTTAAGACATATTCGGGCACAAGGATATACCAAGACCAATGGCTACCTGAAATAAAAGACTTTCAAAAAAGGTACTGATTTGTAATAATCAACAGTGTGATATTCATTTTTTCAAAATGCAAACAGTAGGCCAAACAAAATTTTAACATAACTATATACAAAATAGCAAAAAAAAAGAAATAACTCACAATACATGAAGTCACATCATCAGAAACACAATCTGATAAGAAGCTTCCTCCCTCAATTTCCATCAAAGAACTTCACGAAATGTGCACGCCGAAATATCAGGTAACCAATTAACCAAAAAAAAACAACAATAAGACCATCAAATACAATCTTATAACAAAATGATAAATAAATTACCAACAATGCAAGACAAATTATTCAATGTGGTTGTGAAAATCACTATAGTCCTAGATGAATAAGAATGACACTATGATGCATGTCCAACACAAGATGCGTGTTAGAAAATCATACTACATTCGTACCCACTGTACAACCAGCGTGCCAAGACCTTAGCCATGGTAAGTTTACCACATTAACAACCCAAGAACAAAATTATACAATTTTTATCAACTTCCCTCTTATTAATTATAAAAATATTTTTCATAAAATCCCTTCTATTCCAGGTTAAACTTCAGTTTAATTACCGAAGACGACACAGGAGAAGCAGAATTCGTTTTCATTAGAAAACAAGCCGAATACTTGCTCGGTTGTTCAGCACAAGATGTTCTAAACCAATCCAAGAAAAAGGAGGAATCTTTACCACCAAAATTTAATGAACTCATCAACAAAAAATATATGTTCACAATACAGTGGGGGAGAAACAAATTTGGACAAAATTGCATCAACTACGAAGTGATAAACTCAGCACCTGTACCACCCACAACCACATAGCAGCCTCCATTATCATCAACAAAAGAAACAATATCACCTAACCTATCGATAACACCCACACAACCGTATGAAAAAAGCAGGTACTAAAAATAATTAATAATTAATTCTTCTAATTCACTATTTAATCCACCTCTATTTGCTCTTTCAGTTCTCAGTCACGATCAAAACTTCCAACCACTTTAGAAACAAGGAGGCAGTTATTTGTGGAAGAACCATTAAAGAGGCCACAAACAATGTATTGAAATCCTATATTCATATAATATTTCAATAATATACAAAACTTCATGTAACATAACAAACCGATTTATTGGCATGACACAACAATAATTTTGTATCAATTTTCACATGTTATCCCATTTTCACTATTCCATTCATTGGCAATAACAAACTAAACATGCTTTAAAAATAATAGAATAACACTCTTTCTTTATGTGCAGTGGGAAAATTAGCAAAGCAAAAGCCAAGGAAGAATGATGAAATCATACATGTACAAAAATGTTTATACATATTGTCAGTTGTAAATCATATTTTGTGTTATTACGCCCAAGAACAAAATACTTGCTCTCATTTTGTATAACAAAAATAGTGTTTGGAAGATTTGTGACAACAAGATAACATGCTTTCATAAAGCAGTTATCCCTTTTATAAACATTGATAATAGGCCAGTACTATATGCTCTCGATTGTACAATTAGATTGAGCTCCAGTTTATTATATAATAGGAGGTCAGTGTTTCATCATGAGCTGCAATATGGTCTAATTAAATGTTGAGAACCCCAAAGCTTCCTTTTTTATTGTTTCTGGTTAATCTCATACCAAACAATATAGGTTAACATAATATATACAAAGTACCTCTTAGCATGAGAATGTATTGTAGCATTTAGATGCTGGAACCCTAAGAAGAAATAAACATATTTTTCTAACTTCACACTTCATCAGACAATTTCTCAAAATTTCTGATAAATATTATTCAAGGTCAGCTTCTAATTAGTTAAAAAAAAACAAAATTTTCCTCTTTTTTCTGCTCTGTGCGTAATTTTGGGGTTTAGGGTTTTCTACCAGTTTGCTTAATTTTTTAAATTTTTTATTTTTTTCCCCTTCTCCCTTATTCTGTAATTTAAAAGGAGAGAAGGGGTGACTAACTCAGATAGACCGTTCAGGTATTAAATATGCAAGGTTTACTGTGCATAAAATTTTAAGTATGTTGTTATTTCGTATTTATTTATTTCTCTAGAAGGTATTATATTTAGGTACGAGTTATCGTTATAAATTGTATGTTTCAATGTTTGATACTTTGTTTTTATTTAATTTTCAATTTGACAGTTGTGATTGGAGTTGTTTTGTTTCCTTCACTTATTTCTTTTCTGAACTGGAATTACTTCGTCTTGTCTTCAAGTTTCAGGTTTGTATATTTTAGTTAAATTTGTCGAAAATTTTTGCCAAAGCAACGCGAGGCCTTTGCCTAGTTATTCTTGTATCTTATATTCTTGGAAGCTGATATGAGTACCCGCACTTGCGTACCCGCACAATACCTGCACCTAAACTTCCATAACTGCTTGTGGGGACCGCAACCGTTTCAAATCTGTAACTTTTTTTTTAATATTAATAGTCAAATCTTGAAGTATGTAGTCCAGAGAATATAAGTATTTATATTTATATAGTAAACAATATAAATGATAAATTAATTATTTTTAAATAATCGTACCTGCACATTTTTTTGAAATTTCTGACGTCGTACCCGCACCTAAACTGCCATGATTACTTGTGAGGATTGCAACTGTTTCTAATTTGTAACTTTTTTTTTAATATTAATAGTCAAATTTTAAAGTATGTAGTCCAAAGAATACAAGTATTTATATCTATTATAGTAAACAATGCAAATGATAAATTAATTATTTTTAAATAATCGTACCCGTACTTTTTTTTTTGAAATTTTTGACGTCGTACCTGCATTAGGAACCACTCAAATGGCATGGGGTGGACCATAACTACATGTGGGGACTGAAAGTATTAATATCTAAGTATTGAAAGTATTTATATCTATACTACTGTCACACCCCGCAGCTACGGGTCGTAACAGTACCCCGTCGTAAGCATACAATACCGTGTATACTTACAAGGCAATCAACAATTCAATCAAGACAATAAGCAATATAAAACAAGTTTCTAAATATAATCGGAGTACACACAGTCTGGTCAGAGTATAATACAACAAAGCATCTCATCCGGATACCAACCAAAAGGCTAAACCTATAATTATACAACAAAATATCTCTAGGGTCATATACGGTAAACTACCAACGGCCTGCTACTCACGTGCCTTCCTGGAATCGGACGCACCAGAACCTGTAAGGTAACCTGAAGGGTGGGGGTGAGAATAAATTATCAGTGCGAATTTGCCACAGTTAGATTATTGGACTTGCAATCAAGCTCCATATTCAGAAATGAAATCCATACAACAGCAATTCAAACATATATATATTCATAAATAAAAGAATGCATATGCTCGACAACAATTCAACCATCAACCAAATTAATCACAATTAATGGAATTTCCAAGATGAATTTCAAACATAACACATATTTGGCTTAACTCGACTCATTAGGGCTTGTAACAACTACAGATGTTCTTTCGAGCTGGACCCTTTATCAAACCCTCGTCTGTAGGGTTACTGACACCTACAGACGTTCCACCGAGCCGGACCTTTTATCTGACACCCATCTGTAATCGCTTGGCTTAACCTTTTACTAAGGTCTGGTTCTAAGTCATATAAAGAAAATTCTCTTTGGAATCATTCCATTGACCGTCAAAATGCATTAACACGTAGGAGAATGCCACCGAGCCATAGACGTTACATATGTCACCCACGACTCCAAATCACACATCATTACAATCACTCATCCCTCGTCCCAACCGGTACCGGAAAAACTAAGGGCCGTTCACCTAAAGCGCTATAAGGATCTAGGGCTGATAGGTCCAAAGGGTATGGTAAAAAGTTTCAGTACAACTAGATGTACCTTTTATCCCTAAATACACTTTCGGTTCAGATTGCAAGTATACAATCCTACCGTGTAGTATATTGTCGGGTATCGATCCACAGGGAGTATGTTTAATTACTATGCTTAAACTTTAGTAATAAATTTCAGAAAATAAAATAAAGTAAAGTGCAATAAAAGTAAATTGGGGGGGTTATTCTAACGATTCCTAAGGTTCAATGTTATCAGAACTGGATCGGACATCGACCCGGTAAAGCTTCGGGTCAACGGTTCACTGGTCAAACCGGTGGATCAATCGGTTCAACCGCTGGTTTCTTAAAACATATATAACTTATTATTCAAAAACTCAAATAGCTATTCACTTTTACATCTAAGTATATATATGGTTGAATAAAACATATTATATACAACTCTAACAAAGAATAACGTCTCTAAAACAATAGAAAAAATAAAAGAAAAAATTAGCATAATAGAAATTTAATTTCTAATAACACTTGACTTGAACAGTTGACACATTCCTTGTCACAAAGTAGCCTCACAGACACATTCTAAGTAACCTCATACAAAATAAATGCTTAATATTTTTAATAGCTAAAAAAACTAACTAGTAACAAAATTAATTGATAAAAAATTAGAATTATAAGGCTGGCTTAGTTAAAATGCCACTTGGTAACCAGTAACTAAGACTGACATCTGGAGATGAGCAATGACCTTCACATCTTTATTCTTCACAACAATAGTGCGTTAATTCATAATTAATTCTTCTGTTGATGAGAAAAAGGAATTCACAATTCATTCTTACATAACCGTGTACTTGTGTATTTTAAGTTTCCTAAGCATAAAATGATATAAGGTGTAAAACAAAGTAGCTGTTACTAATCAATTTTAACCATATAGAATGAAATCGGGTTGTTCTTACTCATCATTCATTTTTAACCTTGTTGGTTTATTTAAAGTAATTACAAAACAATATTGCTAACTAAGAAAGTATTATCCATTTCCTACATTTTAGATCAATGACAGAATCATGTCGAGTGTATAATTTTCCAAACAGGTACAATGCATTAGCAAAGACAGTTGTCCAAGAAAGTAGTTGTGGATTATCAGGTACCAATTATATTCCTGTACCTCAATACACTGGTTGGTACTTTGTACAGTGTCTGGCTGTATAGTTCTTGAAATCAACTTGTACATCTATATGTGTACTTAATTGGTCAGGGTTGAACTATGAGGGACCAATACCAGTATGAACCTGGTCGGTATAAAAATCCTTGTATATTCTTGAGAGTATTATGTGTTTTTGGAGTTATTTATTTATAAGAAGATATTTTTCATTTGACGGTACACTAGGGAAACCAAATTTTTATTTAAATTTGTCTAGCTATTCATCCGATGAATTGATGGCCGATCACTACTCAATAGACCATCACATGACAGATTTTTTTTTTCCATGAAGTACTTATTTTTTATTTCTCATCCAAATTTACCAAACCAACACCTTCATTGCCCTTATCTCTATCCAATCTGCTATCAAGTTCTCAAATCAGTTTGATACTTATTTTAGAACTTATATAACTTAAAAAACAGTTGAGTTTCTAGTTTTCTTTACCAGCAAGTTTTGGTAGGGAACTAGACCAAAATGCTCTTTGGTTTGAGCATTTCATCAAACACCTTATATGCATGGATCTATTCAATAAAATTAACTAAAAATTTTCCTAAAGTTACCTACATTTCTTGATCCTAGTAGCTTCTTTTGTAATTTGGATTCAAAAGAGGTCTAGAAAAACAAGATTGAGCCACAACTGGTACCGTTTCAAGGAGGCACTATACCAAACGTTATGGTACCCATCATCACTTGTAGAAGGAGATTTCATAAAAGACAGCTTGTCATCTTTGCCACCGAAGAATAGGGAAAAAATTGCAATCACAAGAGAAGAGATTTGAGAAAGGAGAAAATAAACAAACGATATCGGAGTAGAAGGAAATTTACAAGAATTTGTTCTGAATCGGGTTTTACGCCGGTTAAATCAGCGTTTTTTATGAAAAATCGGGCGGTTTAACCATTTACAAGCTGTTCATTCCCTGAGGCGATCCAACTAAAGAACCGAACGGGATAGGTAACCGGGTCCGGTTTATTCCGGTTGAACCACCCAGTCCGGTCCAATTCTGATAACACTGCTAAGGTTGGGTTCAATACCCAAAAGAAAGGAGTTTGAAATAATAATTGTAAATAAAAATAAAAGAAATGAATTGATTTGCTTTCAGATTTAAAGATCTAAAGGTCTTTGGTCTACAATTCCTTGCTAACTCTATCTATTTGGTATTTGTTTGAATTCATGTATGATTTGACGAGGTTTCTAACCTAATATGTTATTAAGGGTTACTTTCGTAAATTAATAACGTGACTAGGTAATTCGGACTTCTCGATTAGGCCTCTCACCCTAGCTACCTAGACCCATTGAGCTCTTGTTAGTCTCTCCTCTCCTCAAATATTGGTACTTCACAATTAAGTACATCATACCAATACCCGATTCGAATTGAGATGTCATAATTAGGGTTTGACTTCACGGTTAGGTTCTTCAGCAAGTTCCTAACCATAATTTCTATAGTTCCGGCTTATATTAAATTGGTTACAATCTTAATCTAAACCTAGGATATTTACATTCATAATTTGGTACTATACTATTGATCACAGTCAATTTTGGTTCTTCTGAATCCAAAACAGGATACTACAATTCAAGTACTAACTATGTAATTAACACAAATGATTAAATCACAGAAATTAACAATCAAATCTCATAGAACAATCATAATAAAAATAAATAACCGAATAAAATAGAATTAAATAAATTCACGCATTGACCTGAACCCCTAGAGAGATAACTACTCCCTTATGGAGAGATCCATTACAAAAATTGGCAAAAATAAGAAGAAATGAAATAAAGAAATGATTATGCCCTTTATTGGATCAAAACCCTCAATCTTGCCGACTTCTTGCTCAGGAAACCATTCTTTTTCTTGCTTGAAAGGTTTCCTTACTTCAAAATTTATCGCTAAGTATTGTGTGTGTGGAGAGAGAGAATGAGATTACGGATGATGAATGGATGGATGGA